>OZ038401.1:20587885-20908228 GCA_964036045.1 Eutreptiella sp. 'Long Island Sound 2002' | reverse complement strand
TGACCCTCAAAGCTGTAAATGACAGATACGTGCTTTTGTGCTTGAACATTGCATTTGCATTCGTTCCATGCGAGCCACAGTCAAGTGGCATTCATCTGCAGCAAATGATTACCTGGAAATTATTTCCAGGGATGTCTCATTTAGTTTGTATCGTAGATTCCAGTGATCGATACATTCAAGTCGTTGGTGAAGAATTCATCACTGGTTTCTCCAAGTGGTGTGTAGCATTAAATTGGAAGAAGCTGTGTGAATTTTGCATCTCTTCCCAGATCCATGGGTACCATATACAACAATCAATATTCGTTGGAATTGCTTGGAAGCTCTTGATTGCATACAATGTTTCGGTTCTTGGCCTGATGGTTTCTGAGTGAATGCAGGTTTCGGGATCAAAGATTTCAATGCCATTGTGTGATGGCAGAGGTTGAAAATAAATGTAGAGCGCTGAGGAACGGACAAAGAACAGCAAATGGTGTTATCATGTCTGATCTGCAATGCTCTCACAAAATATTACATGTTGTTACCCCTGCAGCGTGTTCTGGGCCGATTGAAAGTGGTGAAGAAATACATAGCCTCTGTCAAATGAGCCATGTGACAGAACTGTGAGGGAGCAAACACACTTTGTCCACCCAACTGACACTTTGTGCTATCTGTCTCAGGAGAGTGCAAATAGCACAACACAACACGCCCCAGCTCATCCAAGCCTAGAAGCAGTCTAATTCACACGTGCCAAGAGGGCAGCACACCACATTTCAGTTTTGGCTGCTCAAAGGTGGAAATCATCCTGGTTTTCTACAAACTCTTTTGTGTCCACATGTGCCACAATCCACGCAAGCACAGATGAGTGTATGAAAGGAAACTGCCCGAGTGCATCGGATGCACAAAGATTTTGCACCCAGCGGTGCACCATGCTGTGCACCATGTTGTTGGCCCCCCAGTGTTGTAGCCCCCCCCCCCTTTCCAGAAACAAGACCCCCCCCCCTTAGGAACGAAGATGCATGCCCTCCCGCCAACCCCCCACCCCCACCCCCGGGGCTTTTTACGTAAAAGTCATCAATGTTGTCTTTTTTTCGCGCCGTTTCTTGGCTCCACAGTGTTAGAGGATGGGCATGAAAGATTTTTTTGCTCATGAAGGGGTGGTAGTTGATCTGTAGAAGTGTACTGTTGAGGGCTCTGGATGACTATTGTGAACTCCCAGGGTGCTATAGATGAGTACTGTGAATTCCTGGAGGCCTCTGGATGGGTACTGTAGGACCATTTCCACAAGGTTTTGGGTGTATGCTTTGTGTTTGCTCTTGTGTGCAAAGAAGAACTGGAAAACAGTCAGGACAGGTGGGCGTAACAGGGCATGGATGCTGCATTTCAAAAGCGGTATGCATGCTCTATCTAGTCCGGCAAAACGGGTTGCGGTTACTCTTCAATACTGTTGCATTATGAATGATGCACACTATATGAATTTATTGGCCAAAGATTGTCCGCGGTCACGAAATTTTGTCCGGGTTGACCAATGAACACAGATTAAATGCTTGTTGCATGTATTGAAGGACCACAGAAGCATTGTTGACCCCAATAACCTATACAAACCCCTGGACCAAGGGTTGGGTCATCGCCAAAGGGCTTCACAGTGGGGGTCAGCACAGGACGATTGCTTGTACACAAAGGACAAGTCTGTCATCGAAAATCATAGGAACAATGCACCTTGATTGCTCGTAGCGATGATCAGGTAGGCAAACATAATGCATTTGTGTTCCGAAGGACAAGATGCCCAGCCCTATCACAAAACAAAAAAATTTGCAGAATGGATGCACGAAGGACGCGTCCATCAACGAAACACACAGAAACAAAGCACTCTGATTGATGAGAGCATTGATTGAGTGCATCAAAGGACAAGGAGCACTCTGATTGATGAGAGCATTGATTGAGTGCATCAAAGGACAAGGAGTCGCCTTCTTGAGGGCTAGATGCATGGCCCATGCGCCTCAATCATGTCACAGCTACCCAATATCCATTTTGCACCGGATCAAGAAGATTGTGTTGAGATCCTATGCCCAGGTAGTACATTGTAGAGACGATTTCTGCATTGCATCAAGTATCAAAGAGCACACATACATGCTGCATAACAATTGTGAGTTACATAAAAAATAGTACAATAGCCCCAAAGCGCAGCAGAGTAAAGCAAGTTCCGGGAGGGGCACAACCGAACAGCCCCCTACAACTCCGGGCCCTCTCCCTTGAGTCTTTTTGATTTTCTGGGCGAGGTACACAATTTGGCCGCCATAGAAGCAGAATTTTAGGTAGCGATATGGGAGCAGGCACTAATGGTGTTGTCCACAGCGGTACGCGGGTTGGCATGGGTGGCCGTGGTGCAGGATCCGAGGGGGCGCCTTAAGCGCAGTGCGTGCGCATTGCAACTATTTGGGCGTCTAGCCGTACTGGAGACCCATACTTTGTGATACTAGGGGCACCATTGTTGCCCCTAGCATAGGTTTTGATGCTTCTTCCACATTAGGGGTATGGCATTTTTGGATTTTCACCCAGTTTCACCCCTTTTCACCCCTTTTCACACTTTTTTGCTTTTTCTCCACCATGGACCCCCACACTTTGGTGTGGGCCCTTGAGTTGTGTTGACGGACTCCCCATTTTTTGCCTAACCACAGTCGAATGCCCCATGCGAGGCCGCATCACTGCTGATGAGGATGCGTGGTTGTACCACAAGTGGAAAGCGAAGGTTGACGTGGATTCCCTCCTGCAAGCCACTTTGCCCCCCGGTCCAATTGAGGATGAGGTGGACACATGCGAGGCTTTGGCACTAGCTGGTAGGGTGTGTGAGCTTTCAAATGCCGCCACTACCGAGCATTCTGATTTTGTATTTAGTTGACAATTGAACAGAAAAGAGGATATGTGTGTGGCTTTCCGCATTTTGCCTGATGTCTTATGTGAGGGGAAGGTAGCTTGCATTTGTCTTCAGCTGGAGGAGTTTGGGTGACCTAAATTTAGGGGCATTTGGAAGGGGTGCGCCTGGGGGTTCTTTAGGGAGGACCTAGTCTGAAAGTAGCGCGCAGTGCAAGGATTCCCGCCCGAGTAAGGCGTTGCTGGTGGCTGGTGGAGCACAGGTAGGCAGTACTGCGCACGGATATTGAAGGCTGGCGGCCCAAGTTGCGGCCAAGAGTCACCACAACCCAGATGGTGAGCTACTTGCACAGGGCCATGGGAGTCTCATTTGTTGCCTTGAACAACGCTGCCTACAGGTCCGCATTACTATTTGGGCTTGGCTTGGAGCATCGAAATCCAGTCGTTCGGATTGTTGCAAGAGCAATGTGCAGTCAGTTCCGCAATCTCTGACCCGCTCATTGATGGAGATGTGGGCCGACATCAGCAGCCCAGGCAGCCAGAATTGTGTACCAAAAGGGCGGAGGAAGCAGACCAGACCACCTCCTATAAGGAACTCCCCCTGAAAGCCACAAAGGATCTGTGGAAGAGGCCAGGGGCACCGCATTGGACTATTAAAAATCTGCAAGCTCCTCACGAGCTGGATGCGCGCTGACCGGACGACCTCGTGCTGGAGGACATGCAGCAGGAGTTATGGCTTGTGGTCATGAAGTGTGATGGGCCAGGAAAAGTCCAGTTGAAGGAAAAGCACAAGCATCGCTGCAAAAAGGAACGTCGCAAGGCCAAAAAGAAGGTGCGCCGGGAGAAGAAGAAACCGTGAAGCGGAAAAGGCAAAAAACGCCGCGTAGCAATGCGTCGGCAAGCTCGGGGACAAGCAGTGGCAGCTCCACCAGTTTGTCGTCGACCTCCTCCTCGTCCGACACCAAGCCGGCGAGAAGCGGATCACACCAATGGTGGTTCAACTGAGACCTTCACGGGTGCACCAGGCGGAAGTGACTGCCAGCGGAGGATAGGGGGGAGCGAGACATGCCATGGTCGGACACTGCACCAAACCACACCACGAGCAGGGTGCTAGAAAAGGAGGAATTTACTGTTCTTTTGATGATTTGATCATGTTGGTAAACATTAAAACGTTACAATGTGTTTTATCCAAGTCAGTGAGCTTTGAACGGCAATTATTTGTGTTGTTGCCAAATAAATTTTACATATCACCACAGAATCACAATTTTCTTCACTGCAGTTGTTGTTTCGCAGCACGGGCACCAAATCATGAAATTCTGATCAAAGTGCGAGTAGCATGAATGTACCATGGCCACATGCGTGCATGACGGGTAAGAGAGGGTAAGAGACGGCAATTATTTGTGTTGTTGCCAAATAAATTTTACATATCACCACAGAATCACAATTTTCTTAAGGTTTAATGGCAACTCAAGTTCAGTAGTTACGAGGAGAGGTGCAAGACAGGGCAGTTTTGAGTCCACTCCTTCTGCTTTGTGCTGCACTGTGTTCTGTTGCTCCGTTTTTGTGTAGGACATGATCAGATAGTCCAACACCAATCAGTTTTTGATAAAATCACAAGTAGCAATACACCAGCAAGGTACTAAACTCAAAGGGCATCACCACTGAAACATAATCCACAAAGGGGCTGTGATAGACAAACAAATGGATGGATATTCAGGACAAAACTGACATGCACAAGCATGGATCTCACTAGATTTTAGTATTTTTGAAAAGGTCGTCAACTCTCAAATGAAAAAGGTGCATAGGTACCCATCTGGCCGTAGGTGGACGAAGAGGTCCGAGTGCATCTCGAATCTCTCAGGAGAAGTCAGCCAAGGTCTGGTTCAGAACCGACCGAGTTGCTGATTGTGAGCTCTGAGAAGTGCTCTTGAAATGCTGATCAGTTTCAGTAGCATGATAGTGAGGGACTGGGCGACGAGCATCAGTACCACCCATACATCCAGTCACATAGGCAGTAGGTTTGGGACTGAAAGCCTCCACCATGTATCCCATTTCTTTTCCCTCCCACACAAAAGTCGCAGAACATGTGAAGAAAGAGCCTACGTGCAACGCAGAGCAGATCTGCCGCACATTTTGCTGCTCTGGGTGCGCATGCCAATGCAGAGCATAGCAGGCGTGTTACCATCTGTGGCAGGGCTGACCTCTGTACAACTGCCTTCACGAATTTCTGTACATGCTGGGCCAGAGTTTTGCTCAGGGGCGGCATGGGTATCACCAACTGATGGGGGACTGTCTGACGGGGCTTCGCACAACCAACTGCTTGTGTCGTAAGATGGTGTCCTGCGGTTTTGCAAAACCAAATGTTGTAAGGAAGTGGTGACTTTGGCATTTGTACAGCGCAAGTTGCAGAAATGTCTTACCAGCCAATTGGTCAAGAACGCTCCGCCAGCAAGACCATGATTGCTGCTGGTGTCCTTGGAGTATCTGCCTGCTTCGCTCTTGGCATGGCCCTGGGCGCTAACACCAGCTCCCAGATGTTCATGCAGCCTGCCGTTCAGGCCAGCACTCGTGTGCAGCCTATGACAGCCGTCCACCAGATGCACCAGGGCTTCGCTCCCCGTGCTCAGGCTTTCCCCATCCAGGCAGCTGAGGCTCAGGAGGCGCCCTTGTATGAGTACCAGGCCGTTGCACAAGCTCAGGTATAACAACTCTCAATACTTGTTCACATGTCCACGAATCGGCATGTGCGCTTGCTGGCTCATCGTGGTGAGCTGTGACCGCCACTCTGCCATCTGAACGTGACTGCAGGAATCTGGATTGGGCCGGATTGGGCTCCTCTCATGTATTTCTGCTGTCGCCGCGGCCGTCGCTTTTGCTGTGCAAGCACTCGTCCGCAATCAATCAGACGAGACCATTGCCTTGGCACCATACTCAAGTTTGTTGCCCTGTGTCTGGTTGCGGGAGCAGTTTCTGTTGTATTTGAGGGCCATGTATCGTGCTTGTACTCTTGACACTCTCATAGAAAGTTTCCCTGGCCCCTGTGCAGTGACACCTGGGCAGGCGAAGGGTGGGAAAGGTTGGATATGAATTGCTGTCCATTTGACTGACATGCCCCCAGAAGAAGCCAAAGGCCGCCAAGGTGTTCACAATAAAATGGTGCATGGAATTGTGCTACTCATCTTTCATGCATGCATGTGGTCAAGGGGGATGGCCGGGGTGGCTGCCGATGGGGGGCTTTTGCATGACAAGCAAAATGCATTTTTCGGATAGCCTGACTAATACGGCAGATGCAACCGTCACCTAGGGCTCAGACGGCGGGCTTGGCACAGGCGCACGCTGTGCGTTGGGCATCAGTCAGGGCGCCAGTACCCCGAACACGCTCTGCCATACAACCCCAACCATCACTCACCTCAAGCATAGGAGAGAAACTGCCCAAGCGATCACGTGCACGGCCACAGCATGTCACACCACGCAGTGACTCGGAAATGCCCTACTGGTCCCCGGTGGTCACATCCAGCTGGAAACGCGCTCTTTCCCCCTCCCCGGTGGATCCCAGGACAGATGAAGACTTACAACCAATGTGACTGGATGACCTTCTATCACCCGAAGTCAGCCACCCGGTGAACACCGACTATCAGGGTGGCCCCGATGAAAACTGGGAAGTACCCATCAATGGGGGCTTCCTTAACAGTGAAGCGCAAACGACTCTGGGCGCCCAGCCAGTCGAATGCATTGAGGCTGACAGGCTGACAGAGGTGCCAATGGTGCCCTTAGAGAGCGTTGGGGGCGGGATAACACCTCCCTCACCAGACTTTATCAAAGCCTGTAGGGCCCTCCCAGGCGTGGCCAGGGTGAATGGCGACCCCCCCTTCCAAATGAGGTAGGGCCTCCCCATGCAACATCACACCATGGTGTACAGCATGCAGCCTAACCCGCAACTACCACCCAGAAGCAGAGAGGATGGCCAGGCAACCACAGAGCAAATATAACCACGGTCAGCGGTGGAGCCTCCAGCTCTATCGGCGCCGAAGGCTCTTTACCACATGCTCCCACTGGGACACAAGGATAAAGACCAAAAGCCTTTAAGACCGAGGCCTATGCTCCATGAACAAATGCTCTCTCTCTCTCTCTCTCTCTCTCTCTCTCTCTCTCTCTTTTGCATGACAAGCAAAGTGCATCTTTCGGCTTGAGCACATCGCTCATGTTGCGATGCTTGCTGCTTGTATCACGCTCCGGTTGCATACAGCGTAGAACGCCGGGACCTGTTTTGCTGGGTCATTTTGTTGTATCGACATTTGCATCGATTGCAGGTGAATCTCTGGAGCGGCGCAGGCGGCTGATCGAGCAGGAAAATGCGCGCAGGCGCGCTGAGGGATTGGCGACGATCGCAGCCCCTGCTGGACCGGAATCTGATGCGGAGCGGCGTGCAAGATTGATCCGACAGCAGCAGGAGTACGCCGCGAGTGTTGGAGCGGCCCCCGCCCCTGCCCCTACCTCCGCAGCCCCGGGCAGCGGATGGGCAGTGGATTGGCAGGCTGTTCGCCAAGACTTGCTTGACCTGATGAACAGCGACCTGACCTATGACGACGGGACGTATGCGCCACTATTCATTCGTCTGGCTTGGCATTCCTCGGGGACGTACCAAGCACGTGACAACTCTGGTGGTTCCAGTGGTGCTGGTATGCGTTTTCCTGATGGGCATGAGATCAGAGATCCGGAGAACGCAGGATTGGATTTGGCAATGCATTTCCTTGAGCCCATTAAGAACAAGTATCCCGGCCTTTCATACTCCGACCTATGGATCTTAGCCGCCTTGGTTGGTATCGAGAAAACTGGGGGTCCCAATATTGAATTCCGCCTGGGAAGGAAAGACTCGGCACATCCGTCAGAGGCACCCGCAAATGGGCGGCTGCCTGGTGCTGAGTATGGCACGAGGGAGGGCCTGGATGCCGAAGGCAGGGTGAATGGCTGGGAGAATCTAGCCCAACACGTGCGTGACGTGTTTTACCGG
The DNA here is from genome assembly GCA_964036045.1 of Eutreptiella sp. 'Long Island Sound 2002'. Taxonomy (NCBI): domain Eukaryota; phylum Euglenozoa; class Euglenophyceae; order Eutreptiales; family Eutreptiaceae; genus Eutreptiella; species Eutreptiella sp. 'Long Island Sound 2002'. The sequence continues at coordinate 20,900,370 of OZ038401.1, read as the reverse complement.
ATGGGGTTCAACGATCGTGAGATTGTGGCGCTGCTCTGCGGTGGCCATGTGTACGGTCGGTGTCACTATGAGCGCAGTGGGTACATGGGCCCATGGGTAGCAGAACCCTGGAAATTTAGCAACGAGTATGCGGCCGATATGATTGATGATGAGTGGATCTGCGTAGGCAATGACACGCTCGTTGATGGCAAGCCTATTGATCAGCGTGTGCGCCCAGCACCGGGCAGGAGGCAGTACGTCAGCAAGATGACGGGTTCCCATGCGCCCGATTCGAGCCCAACCAAGAACGAGATCCCCCAAATGATGCTAGTGTCCGACATGGTGCTGCTGTGGGATGCAAATTTCAAGCAGCACTTGGAAGTTTTCGCTGAGGATGAAGAAGCACTGAAGGTGGAGTTTGGTGCTGCGTACAAAAAGCTGACTGAATTGGGAGTGGGCAGCATGGATGTTTGCCCTTATGCCAAAATGGCAGCTGCCTATTAAGCAAGCAATACAACAGTCTCCCTCTCTTGTGGCACGTGCACCTGCACAGCCAGGTGCCTCCACATCCACGCGTTCATGTGGGAAGCCCACACAGCATGGCGCCACAAACCATGGCTTTGACCGCACACATTACGTATCTGTGACACGGCATGTATCCAGACCAGTGAAGGTGACCCTACACACATTATATATCCGCTCCACACAGGCCAGCCCCTATTCAAAGCAGCCCACCACCATTTCAGAAAATATTCACAATGACAAACAAATGTTCATCACCACGATCAATAGAACAGTCAGGGAAGGTTGGCGACAGCGGGCAACATGTGATTGGCAGGCTTCTGCCCCAGCTCCAAGGACACCAGTATGCAGCTCCGCTAAGGAGCAGCCGGTAGTTTTTCCCATTTATCTTTAGCTCTATTTTCCAATGATCCATTTTGTGTGCTCAGCCAGACGTTAGTTGGTGCTCGCATGACAGGCCGTTTCCAAGCAATTGAGCAGCTCAGTCCAGCTTTTGGTCCTTCTTAGAGAAGTGACTTTTCACGTGGCACGCCACCGCAAAATGCAATTGCCTCGAGCAATGCATCTCAGTGGACCGGTTGTACATTCTGCGGCTGTCCCTCGGTGAATATTAGTTGTCGGTTTTGTGGATCATTGGGTGGGGAAACCCACCATGCATAAAAACAAACAGTTGAGCGGCAAGGTTGGTGGGAAGGATGGAGCACTGCATGCGGCCAATACATACATCACAAGTGAGGGTAAGAATGATAGGGCAGGGGGCTGGATCAAGGGCAGATCCAGGAAACGTGGTTCCTGGGCTGTTTCCGGGTGCAGAATGAGGGTAAGAGTGCATTGCAGGGGGAGGTGGATATTGGGCATGGTGGATGTTGCGCATACAATGCAAAACTGCAGATTGCGTTTCCTGGACTTAAAAGATGAAACACGCTTTATTTTTGATGCATATGAAACTTTTTTTTTGCAGAGTGAGTCCAACACCAAATCCGGTGTTAGCTCTTCAGGGTAACTGAACTACAATTTAACGCCAACTCCGGCGTAAGACCGCCGAACCTGTGTCGTGTGACTGCATTGCGATGAATGGACAAGATGTGCACCTGCATTTTCAAACAATTCTAGGGCCCATCAATATCGAAAACCGAGCAGGATGGTATGATTCCAATCTCCAACGTTGCTGTTGTAGCATCCGTCGTCAACCACAACGCCGAATTGGTCGTTGGTATGGTATGCGCTGTTAATGAGGAATTTTTCTATATGTTGTAGGAAGGGAGCAAAAAAAAATAATCGAAAACCAGTGACGTTAACTGTTCCAAATCCAATGCCATTTTTCTGCCAACGCCGAAATGGGTAATCACAGCTTTGTACCCTAAGACAAGATAGCACCGAAACATACACAATTTTGAGAAGATGGTCAATATGTGAGGTATAAGAATAGTATATCGCTTGAGGGTTTTACCCTCTTTTATAATCATGCCTCTCACTCGTGCAGAGATGTGAACGCTTTGGATTTATTGCATATGCTTTTGAGATGGCATGGTGTCTAGCATATGAGGTCACTGCCATGTCAATTGCACCATATGGGGTGCTTCCTACCTAGCTAGGCTGATAGATAGAATGGATACAAAGACCTCTCTAAAGGAGGCCTTTTACCCTCAAAGGTATAGGCCGATAGAGTAGATAGCATCTCAATGAAGACAGCATCAAGGTAGGGGTGAGGGATGACACCGCATTAAAGTTTCCCAAAAAACAGAAAATCCATCAGAACACATGAACAATCTTCATGTACATTTCCTATTAGAGGTATGAATGTGATGAAACGTTGTTAATTGTACCATTTTTTTGTGGAGGGTTTTATCGGCCAAAATGGAGACAGCATTGGTTTTTAGGACACATATTTCAATAAATACATGATGAACTCAAAATGTGTTGTTTGGCATTAAACTCATCAAGGCACTCTTTATCCCCCCCTTTTTTCTTTAATTGTACGCTATAGTTTCTAAGTTTGTACGTAGAACCATTTCATTGAAAAAGCACATACCATAAAGTTTTCTTTCTGAAGCTTTTTGGAAAGGATTTCACAGCTTTGTATTTCTATCAATTTAAATAAACACTATGGTCCAGTTTTTTGTTGATGGACCAAAGCTCATGTGTGTAGTTTCCAATTGTGTCGACGGCGTCATGTATGATGAAATAGTTAGCAAAAATGGAAACAACGCACCTAATTTTTAATCTTACAAGTAGGCATATTGGAGTTATGAATTTTCAATGTCAAACTAAGCGCTAAGCGCTGAGAGTGCTACACGGGAAACACAATTCATTAAAGGATGTAGAATCGAAAACCAAAAAGTGGCATACTATTTTGTCAAAGCAAATTTTCACAATACATGCTTTTTAGGTACAGTGGACGAACCAAAAGGTACATCTTCAAAAACATTTGCAATGAAGGCAGCGGAGCAAGGGAAAATTTGTAGGCGGAGCCCATTTTTCTTTTCAAATGTATCACTTGTATTTCATAGCATCAAGGATTGATAGATGAATGCACCAAAGCTGCGAGAAATTTGCTTGGGTTCAAGATTCAACCAAGAATGCTAAATGCCCAAACCTAACACGATTGCATCGTTAGATCCAACAATATCTGGAGAAAGGTCACCGATCATTATTTGATTCAAAATGAATACCCTTTGTTAGAGGTAACAACATACTTCACTAAGCAGACCGGTGTTTTTTGTCCACTATTGTATGCGAATTTGGTGGGCGATACACATAGCTATTTTTGGCCCACAAACAAGGGTTTGACCGTTTTGAAGTGCAAAAAGCCTTTGTGCAATGGACATACAATGTATACAGCGGCCACCGTTTGAACCTCTCAATGGAGATTGCCGGCTGACCAGCATAAACAAATGTTCCAAAAGTTAGCTCTTGCCGCAAGGATTTCTTTAGTGGTGTTGCGCCCCCAAAGAAGGGGGCACATACATTGGAAGACTTGCACCGAGTACATCTTTCAGCCTTGCTGAAAATGGAAATGTAGCTTGACCATTGGGAGCCGAAAGGCAAAAATAGGAACATTATTGCCGACATTGCCAACGGCTCCATTCAAGGTATGACATTGAGCTGACAACAAACAAGCTGGCAGTCCCGGGCCACGAAGTATTTGTTTGTTTGTAACCGACTGTCCCTCGCCGCATACAGCGTTGGGGTTTTTTCTTTGGTGTTTCGTCAGAGGTTTGCTTTTTGCAAGCTAAAAAATGGCGTTTTGTGTATTTTTTGCCATCCTTCACTTTTGACCGTTTCCATCGTTTTATACCATGCAATTGAAGCCACCAAAGTAAAATGTATATCGCACATCTTAGTTGCGCTAGCATTCGCAGTAGCACTCAGCCGGCAATCTCCATTGAGAGGTTCAAACGGTGGCCGCTGTATACATTGTATGTCCATTGCACAAAGGCTTTTTGCACTTCAAAACGGTCAAACCCTTGTTTGTGGGCCAAAAATAGCTATGTGTATCGCCCACCAAATTCGCATACAATAGTGGACAAAAAACACCGGTCTGCTTAGTGAAGTATGTTGTTACCTCTAACAAAGGGTATTCATTTTGAATCAAATAATGATCGGTGACCTTTCTCTGGATATTATTGGATCTAACGATGCAATCGTGTTAGGTTTGGGCATGTAGCATTCTTGGTTGAATCTTGAACCCAAGCAAATTTCTCGCAGCTTTGGTGCATTCATCTATCAATCCTTGATGCTATGCAATACAAGTGATACATTTGAAAAGAAAAATGGGCTCCGCCTACAAATTTTCCCTTGCTCCGATGCCTTCATTGCAAATGTTTTTGAAGATGTACCTTTTGGTTCGTCCACTGTACCTAAAAAGCATGTATTGTGAAAATTTGCTTTGACAAAATAGTATGCCACTTTTTGGTTTTCGATTCTACATCCTTTAATGAATTGTGTTTCCCGTGTAGCACTCTCAGCGCTTAGCGCTTAGTTTGACATTGAAAATTCATAACTCCAATATGCCTACTTGTAAGATTAAAAATTAGGTGCGTTGTTTCCATTTTTGCTGACTATTTCATCATACATGACGCCGTCGACACAATTGGAAACTACACACATGAGCTTTGGTCCATCAACAAAAAACTGGACCATAGTGTTTATTTAAATTGATAGAAATACAAAGCTGTGAAATCCTTTCCAAAAAGCTTCAGAAAGAAAACTTTATGGTATGTGCTTTTTCAATGAAATGGTTCTACGTACAAACTTAGAAACTATAGCGTACAATTAAAGAAAAAAGGGGGGGATAAAGAGTGCCTTGATGAGTTTAATACCAAACAACACATTTTGAGTTCATCATGTATTTATTGAAATATGTGTCCTAAAAACCAATGCTGTCTCCATTTTGGCCGATAAAACCCTCCACAAAAAAATGGTACAATTAACAACGTTTCATCACATTCATACCTCTAATAGGAAATGTTTTTTTCTGTTTTTTGGGAAACTTTAATGCGGTGTCATCCCTCACCCCTACCTTGATGCTGTCTTCATTGAGATGCTATCTACTCTATCGGCCTATACCTTTGAGGGTAAAAGGCCTCCTTTAGAGAGGTCTTTGTATCCATTCTATCTATCAGCCTAGCTAGGTAGGAAGCACCCCATATGGTGCAATTGACATGGCAGTGACCTCATATGCTAGACACCATGCCATCTCAAAAGCATATGCAATAAATCCAAAGCGTTCACATCTCTGCACGAGTGAGAGGCATGATTATAAAAGAGGGTAAAACCCTCAAGCGATATACTATTCTTATACCTCACATATTGACCATCTTCTCAAAATTGTGTATGTTTCGGTGCTATCTTGTCTTAGGGTACAAAGCTGTGATTACCCATTTCGGCGTTGGCAGAAAAATGGCATTGGATTTGGAACAGTTAACGTCACTGGTTTTCGATTATTTTTTTTTGCTCCCTTCCTACAACATATAGAAAAATTCCTCATTAACAGCGCATACCATACCAACGACCAATTCGGCGTTGTGGTTGACGACGGATGCTACAACAGCAACGTTGGAGATTGGAATCATACCATCCTGCTCGGTTTTCGATATTGATGGGCCCTAGAATTGTTTGAAAATGCAGGTGCACATCTTGTCCATTCATCGCAATGCAGTCACACGACACAGGTTCGGCGGTCTTACGCCGGAGTTGGCGTTAAATTGTAGTTCAGTTACCCTGAAGAGCTAACACCGGATTTGGTGTTGGACTCACTCTGCAAAAAAAAAAGTTTCATATGCATCAAAAATAAAGCGTGTTTCATCTTTTAAGTCCAGGAAACGCAATCTGCAGTTTTGCATTGTATGCGCAACATCCACGACGCGCAATATCCACCTCCCCCTGCAATGCACTCTTACCCTCATTCTGCACCCGGAAACAGCCCAGGAACCACGTTTCCTGGATCTGCCCTTGATCCAGCCCCCTGCCCTATCATTCTTACCCTCACTTGTGATGTATGTATTGGCCGCATGCAGTGCTCCATCCTTCCCACCAACCTTGCCGCTCAACTGTTTGTTTTTATGCATGGTGGGTTTCCCCACCCAATGATCCACAAAACCGACAACTAATATTCACCGAGGGACAGCCGCAGAATGTACAACCGGTCCACTGAGATGCATTGCTCGAGGCAATTGCATTTTGCGGTGGCGTGCCACGTGAAAAGTCACTTCTCTAAGAAGGACCAAAAGCTGGACTGAGCTGCTCAATTGCTTGGAAACGGCCTGTCATGCGAGCACCAACTAACGTCTGGCTGAGCACACAAAATGGATCATTGGAAAATAGAGCTAAAGATAAATGGGAAAAACTACCGGCTGCTCCTTAGCGGAGCTGCATACTGGTGTCCTTGGAGCTGGGGCAGAAGCCTGCCAATCACATGTTGCCCGCTGTCGCCAACCTTCCCTGACTGTTCTATTGATCGTGGTGATGAACATTTGTTTGTCATTGTGAATATTTTCTGAAATGGTGGTGGGCTGCTTTGAATAGGGGCTGGCCTGTGTGGAGCGGATATATAATGTGTGTAGGGTCACCTTCACTGGTCTGGATACATGCCGTGTCACAGATACGTAATGTGTGCGGTCAAAGCCATGGTTTGTGGCGCCATGCTGTGTGGGCTTCCCACATGAACGCGTGGATGTGGAGGCACCTGGCTGTGCAGGTGCACGTGCCACAAGAGAGGGAGACTGTTGTATTGCTTGCTTAATAGGCAGCTGCCATTTTGGCATAAGGGCAAACATCCATGCTGCCCACTCCCAATTCAGTCAGCTTTTTGTACGCAGCACCAAACTCCACCTTCAGTGCTTCTTCATCCTCAGCGAAAACTTCCAAGTGCTGCTTGAAATTTGCATCCCACAGCAGCACCATGTCGGACACTAGCATCATTTGGGGGATCTCGTTCTTGGTTGGGCTCGAATCGGGCGCATGGGAACCCGTCATCTTGCTGACGTACTGCCTCCTGCCCGGTGCTGGGCGCACACGCTGATCAATAGGCTTGCCATCAACGAGCGTGTCATTGCCTACGCAGATCCACTCATCATCAATCATATCGGCCGCATACTCGTTGCTAAATTTCCAGGGTTCCGCTACCCATGGGCCCATGTACCCACTGCGCTCATAGTGACACCGACCGTACACATGGCCACCGCAGAGCAGCGCCACAATCTCACGATCGTTGAACCCCATCCGGTAAAACACGTCACGCACGTGTTGGGCTAGATTCTCCCAGCCATTCACCCTGCCTTCGGCATCCAGGCCCTCCCTCGTGCCATACTCAGCACCAGGCAGCCGCCCATTTGCGGGTGCCTCTGACGGATGTGCCGAGTCTTTCCTTCCCGGGCGGAATTCAATATTGGGACCCCCAGTTTTCTCGATACCAACCAAGGCGGCTAAGATCCATAGGTCGGAGTATGAAAGGCCGGGATACTTGTTCTTAATGGGCTCAAGGAAATGCATTGCCAAATCCAATCCTGCGTTCTCCGGATCTCTGATCTCATGCCCATCAGGAAAACGCATACCAGCACCACTGGAACCACCAGAGTTGTCACGTGCTTGGTACGTCCCCGAGGAATGCCAAGCCAGACGAATGAATAGTGGCGCATACGTCCCGTCGTCATAGGTCGGGTCGCTGTTCATCAGGTCAAGCAAGTCTTGGCGAACAGCCTGCCAATCCACTGCCCATCCGCTGCCCGGGGCTGCGGAGGTAGGGGCAGGGGCGGGGGCCGCTCCAACACTCGCGGCGTACTCCTGCTGCTGTCGGATCAATCTTGCACGCCGCTCCGCATCAGATTCCGGTCCAGCAGGGGCTGCGGAGGTCGGGGCAGCTGGGGCAGGGGCGGGGGCCGCTCCAAGACTTGCGGCGTACTCCTGCTGCTGTCGGATCAATCTTGCACGCCGTTCCGCATCAGATTCCGGTCCAGCAGGGGCTGTGGAGGTCGGGGCAGATGGGGCAGGGCCGGGGGCTGCTCCAAGACTTGCGGCGTACTCCTGCTGCTGTCGGATCAATCTAGCGCGCCGCTCCGCATCAGATTCCTGCCCAACAGGGGCTGCTGGAGCTGGAGCTGCTGGAACCCCAGATGGGGCGGCGGCCAGCTGCCCGCCCCGGCTAGCCACGTACCGCTCGTGCTCTGCACGGAGCTTCGCGCGCCGGGCCTCATCAGGGTCAACTGCCGCGTATTTCTGCGTCGGTGTCTCCATCGTCGCCAATCCCTCAGCGCGCCTGCGCGCATTTTCCTGCTCGATCAGCCGCCTGCGCCGCTCCAGAGATTCACCTGCAATCGATGCAAATGTCGATACAACAAAATGACCCAGCAAAACAGGTCCCGGCGTTCTACGCTGTATGCAACCGGAGCGTGATACAAGCAGCAAGCATCGCAACATGAGCGATGTGCTCAAGCCGAAAGATGCACTTTGCTTGTCATGCAAAAGAGAGAGAGAGAGAGAGAGAGAGAGAGAGAGAGAGCATTTGTTCATGGAGCATAGGCCTCGGTCTTAAAGGCTTTTGGTCTTTATCCTTGTGTCCCAGTGGGAGCATGTGGTAAAGAGCCTTCGGCGCCGATAGAGCTGGAGGCTCCACCGCTGACCGTGGTTATATTTGCTCTGTGGTTGCCTGGCCATCCTCTCTGCTTCTGGGTGGTAGTTGCGGGTTAGGCTGCATGCTGTACACCATGGTGTGATGTTGCATGGGGAGGCCCTACCTCATTTGGAAGGGGGGGTCGCCATTCCCCCTGGCCACGCCTGGGAGGGCCCTACAGGCTTTGATAAAGTCTGGTGAGGGAGGTGTTATCCCGCCCCCAACGCTCTCTAAGGGCACCATTGGCACCTCTGTCAGCCTGTCAGCCTCAATGCATTCGACTGGCTGGGCGCCCAGAGTCGTTTGCGCTTCACTGTTAAGGAAGCCCCCATTGATGGGTACTTCCCAGTTTTCATCGGGGCCACCCTGATAGTCGGTGTTCACCGGGTGGCTGACTTCGGGTGATAGAAGGTCATCCAGTCACATTGGTTGTAAGTCTTCATCTGTCCTGGGATCCACCGGGGAGGGGGAAAGAGCGCGTTTCCAGCTGGATGTGACCACCGGGGACCAGTAGGGCATTTCCGAGTCACTGCGTGGTGTGACATGCTGTGGCCGTGCACGTGATCGCTTGGGCAGTTTCTCTCCTATGCTTGAGGTGAGTGATGGTTGGGGTTGTATGGCAGAGCGTGTTCGGGGTACTGGCGCCCTGACTGATGCCCAACGCACAGCGTGCGCCTGTGCCAAGCCCGCCGTCTGAGCCCTAGGTGACGGTTGCATCTGCCGTATTAGTCAGGCTATCCGAAAAATGCATTTTGCTTGTCATGCAAAAGCCCCCCATCGGCAGCCACCCCGGCCATCCCCCTTGACCACATGCATGCATGAAAGATGAGTAGCACAATTCCATGCACCATTTTATTGTGAACACCTTGGCGGCCTTTGGCTTCTTCTGGGGGCATGTCAGTCAAATGGACAGCAATTCATATCCAACCTTTCCCACCCTTCGCCTGCCCAGGTGTCACTGCACAGGGGCCAGGGAAACTTTCTATGAGAGTGTCAAGAGTACAAGCACGATACATGGCCCTCAAATACAACAGAAACTGCTCCCGCAACCAGACACAGGGCAACAAACTTGAGTATGGTGCCAAGGCAATGGTCTCGTCTGATTGATTGCGGACGAGTGCTTGCACAGCAAAAGCGACGGCCGCGGCGACAGCAGAAATACATGAGAGGAGCCCAATCCGGCCCAATCCAGATTCCTGCAGTCACGTTCAGATGGCAGAGTGGCGGTCACAGCTCACCACGATGAGCCAGCAAGCGCACATGCCGATTCGTGGACATGTGAACAAGTATTGAGAGTTGTTATACCTGAGCTTGTGCAACGGCCTGGTACTCATACAAGGGCGCCTCCTGAGCCTCAGCTGCCTGGATGGGGAAAGCCTGAGCACGGGGAGCGAAGCCCTGGTGCATCTGGTGGACGGCTGTCATAGGCTGCACACGAGTGCTGGCCTGAACGGCAGGCTGCATGAACATCTGGGAGCTGGTGTTAGCGCCCAGGGCCATGCCAAGAGCGAAGCAGGCAGATACTCCAAGGACACCAGCAGCAATCATGGTCTTGCTGGCGGAGCGTTCTTGACCAATTGGCTGGTAAGACATTTCTGCAACTTGCGCTGTACAAATGCCAAAGTCACCACTTCCTTACAACATTTGGTTTTGCAAAACCGCAGGACACCATCTTACGACACAAGCAGTTGGTTGTGCGAAGCCCCGTCAGACAGTCCCCCATCAGTTGGTGATACCCATGCCGCCCCTGAGCAAAACTCTGGCCCAGCATGTACAGAAATTCGTGAAGGCAGTTGTACAGAGGTCAGCCCTGCCACAGATGGTAACACGCCTGCTATGCTCTGCATTGGCATGCGCACCCAGAGCAGCAAAATGTGCGGCAGATCTGCTCTGCGTTGCACGTAGGCTCTTTCTTCACATGTTCTGCGACTTTTGTGTGGGAGGGAAAAGAAATGGGATACATGGTGGAGGCTTTCAGTCCCAAACCTACTGCCTATGTGACTGGATGTATGGGTGGTACTGATGCTCGTCGCCCAGTCCCTCACTATCATGCTACTGAAACTGATCAGCATTTCAAGAGCACTTCTCAGAGCTCACAATCAGCAACTCGGTCGGTTCTGAACCAGACCTTGGCTGACTTCTCCTGAGAGATTCGAGATGCACTCGGACCTCTTCGTCCACCTACGGCCAGATGGGTACCTATGCACCTTTTTCATTTGAGAGTTGACGACCTTTTCAAAAATACTAAAATCTAGTGAGATCCATGCTTGTGCATGTCAGTTTTGTCCTGAATATCCATCCATTTGTTTGTCTATCACAGCCCCTTTGTGGATTATGTTTCAGTGGTGATGCCCTTTGAGTTTAGTACCTTGCTGGTGTATTGCTACTTGTGATTTTATCAAAAACTGATTGGTGTTGGACTATCTGATCATGTCCTACACAAAAACGGAGCAACAGAACACAGTGCAGCACAAAGCAGAAGGAGTGGACTCAAAACTGCCCTGTCTTGCACCTCTCCTCAACTACATTCGTAACTACTGAACTTGAGTTGCCATTAAACCTTAAGAAAATTGTGATTCTGTGGTGATATGTAAAATTTATTTGGCAACAACACAAATAATTGCCGTCTCTTACCCTCTCTTACCCGTCATGCACGCATGTGGCCATGGTACATTCATGCTACTCGCACTTTGATCAGAATTTCATGATTTGGTGCCCGTGCTGCGAAACAACAACTGCAGTGAAGAAAATTGTGATTCTGTGGTGATATGTAAAATTTATTTGGCAACAACACAAATAATTGCCGTTCAAAGCTCACTGACTTGGATAAAACACATTGTAACGTTTTAATGTTTACCAACATGATCAAATCATCAAAAGAACAGTAAATTCCTCCTTTTCTAGCACCCTGCTCGTGGTGTGGTTTGGTGCAGTGTCCGACCATGGCATGTCTCGCTCCCCCCTATCCTCCGCTGGCAGTCACTTCCGCCTGGTGCACCCGTGAAGGTCTCAGTTGAACCACCATTGGTGTGATCCGCTTCTCGCCGGCTTGGTGTCGGACGAGGAGGAGGTCGACGACAAACTGGTGGAGCTGCCACTGCTTGTCCCCGAGCTTGCCGACGCATTGCTACGCGGCGTTTTTTGCCTTTTCCGCTTCACGGTTTCTTCTTCTCCCGGCGCACCTTCTTTTTGGCCTTGCGACGTTCCTTTTTGCAGCGATGCTTGTGCTTTTCCTTCAACTGGACTTTTCCTGGCCCATCACACTTCATGACCACAAGCCATAACTCCTGCTGCATGTCCTCCAGCACGAGGTCGTCCGGTCAGCGCGCATCCAGCTCGTGAGGAGCTTGCAGATTTTTAATAGTCCAATGCGGTGCCCCTGGCCTCTTCCACAGATCCTTTGTGGCTTTCAGGGGGAGTTCCTTATAGGAGGTGGTCTGGTCTGCTTCCTCCGCCCTTTTGGTACACAATTCTGGCTGCCTGGGCTGCTGATGTCGGCCCACATCTCCATCAATGAGCGGGTCAGAGATTGCGGAACTGACTGCACATTGCTCTTGCAACAATCCGAACGACTGGATTTCGATGCTCCAAGCCAAGCCCAAATAGTAATGCGGACCTGTAGGCAGCGTTGTTCAAGGCAACAAATGAGACTCCCATGGCCCTGTGCAAGTAGCTCACCATCTGGGTTGTGGTGACTCTTGGCCGCAACTTGGGCCGCCAGCCTTCAATATCCGTGCGCAGTACTGCCTACCTGTGCTCCACCAGCCACCAGCAACGCCTTACTCGGGCGGGAATCCTTGCACTGCGCGCTACTTTCAGACTAGGTCCTCCCTAAAGAACCCCCAGGCGCACCCCTTCCAAATGCCCCTAAATTTAGGTCACCCAAACTCCTCCAGCTGAAGACAAATGCAAGCTACCTTCCCCTCACATAAGACATCAGGCAAAATGCGGAAAGCCACACACATATCCTCTTTTCTGTTCAATTGTCAACTAAATACAAAATCAGAATGCTCGGTAGTGGCGGCATTTGAAAGCTCACTCACCCTACCAGCTAGTGCCAAAGCCTCGCATGTGTCCACCTCATCCTCAATTGGACCGGGGGGCAAAGTGGCTTGCAGGAGGGAATCCACGTCAACCTTCGCTTTCCACTTGTGGTACAACCACGCATCCTCATCAGCAGTGATGCGGCCTCGCATGGGGCATTCGACTGTGGTTAGGCAAAAAATGGGGAGTCCGTCAACACAACTCAAGGGCCCACACCAAAGTGTGGGGGTCCATGGTGGAGAAAAAGCAAAAAAGTGTGAAAAGGGGTGAAAAGGGGTGAAACTGGGTGAAAATCCAAAAATGCCATACCCCTAATGTGGAAGAAGCATCAAAACCTATGCTAGGGGCAACAATGGTGCCCCTAGTATCACAAAGTATGGGTCTCCAGTACGGCTAGACGCCCAAATAGTTGCAATGCGCACGCACTGCGCTTAAGGCGCCCCCTCGGATCCTGCACCACAGCCACCCATGCCAACCCGCGTACCGCTGTGGACAACACCATTAGTGCCTGCTCCCATATCGCTACCTAAATTTCTGCTTCTATGGCGGCCAAATTGTGTACCTCGCCCAGAAAATCAAAAAGACTCAAGGGAGAGGGCCCGGAGTTGTAGGGGGCTGTTCGGTTGTGCCCCTCCCGGAACTTGCTTTACTCTGCTGCGCTTTGGGGCTATTGTACTATTTTTTATGTAACTCACAATTGTTATGCAGCATGTATGTGTGCTCTTTGATACTTGATGCAATGCAGAAATCGTCTCTACAATGTACTACCTGGGCATAGGATCTCAACACAATCTTCTTGATCCGGTGCAAAATGGATATTGGGTAGCTGTGACATGATTGAGGCGCATGGGCCATGCATCTAGCCCTCAAGAAGGCGACTCCTTGTCCTTTGATGCACTCAATCAATGCTCTCATCAATCAGAGTGCTTTGTTTCTGTGTGTTTCGTTGATGGACGCGTCCTTCGTGCATCCATTCTGCAAATTTTTTTGTTTTGTGATAGGGCTGGGCATCTTGTCCTTCGGAACACAAATGCATTATGTTTGCCTACCTGATCATCGCTACGAGCAATCAAGGTGCATTGTTCCTATGATTTTCGATGACAGACTTGTCCTTTGTGTACAAGCAATCGTCCTGTGCTGACCCCCACTGTGAAGCCCTTTGGCGATGACCCAACCCTTGGTCCAGGGGTTTGTATAGGTTATTGGGGTCAACAATGCTTCTGTGGTCCTTCAATACATGCAACAAGCATTTAATCTGTGTTCATTGGTCAACCCGGACAAAATTTCGTGACCGCGGACAATCTTTGGCCAATAAATTCATATAGTGTGCATCATTCATAATGCAACAGTATTGAAGAGTAACCGCAACCCGTTTTGCCGGACTAGATAGAGCATGCATACCGCTTTTGAAATGCAGCATCCATGCCCTGTTACGCCCACCTGTCCTGACTGTTTTCCAGTTCTTCTTTGCACACAAGAGCAAACACAAAGCATACACCCAAAACCTTGTGGAAATGGTCCTACAGTACCCATCCAGAGGCCTCCAGGAATTCACAGTACTCATCTATAGCACCCTGGGAGTTCACAATAGTCATCCAGAGCCCTCAACAGTACACTTCTACAGATCAACTACCACCCCTTCATGAGCAAAAAAATCTTTCATGCCCATCCTCTAACACTGTGGAGCCAAGAAACGGCGCGAAAAAAAGACAACATTGATGACTTTTACGTAAAAAGCCCCGGGGGTGGGGGTGGGGGGTTGGCGGGAGGGCATGCATCTTCGTTCCTAAGGGGGGGGGGTCTTGTTTCTGGAAAGGGGGGGGGGGCTACAACACTGGGGGGCCAACAACATGGTGCACAGCATGGTGCACCGCTGGGTGCAAAATCTTTGTGCATCCGATGCACTCGGGCAGTTTCCTTTCATACACTCATCTGTGCTTGCGTGGATTGTGGCACATGTGGACACAAAAGAGTTTGTAGAAAACCAGGATGATTTCCACCTTTGAGCAGCCAAAACTGAAATGTGGTGTGCTGCCCTCTTGGCACGTATGAATTAGACTGCTTCTAGGCTTGGATGAGCTGGGGCGTGTTGTGTTGTGCTATTTGCACTCTCCTGAGACAGATAGCACAAAGTGTCAGTTGGGTGGACAAAGTGTGTTTGCTCCCTCACAGTTCTGTCACATGGCTCATTTGACAGAGGCTATGTATTTCTTCACCACTTTCAATCGGCCCAGAACACGCTGCAGGGGTAACAACATGTAATATTTTGTGAGAGCATTGCAGATCAGACATGATAACACCATTTGCTGTTCTTTGTCCGTTCCTCAGCGCTCTACATTTATTTTCAACCTCTGCCATCACACAATGGCATTGAAATCTTTGATCCCGAAACCTGCATTCACTCAGAAACCATCAGGCCAAGAACCGAAACATTGTATGCAATCAAGAGCTTCCAAGCAATTCCAACGAATATTGATTGTTGTATATGGTACCCATGGATCTGGGAAGAGATGCAAAATTCACACAGCTTCTTCCAATTTAATGCTACACACCACTTGGAGAAACCAGTGATGAATTCTTCACCAACGACTTGAATGTATCGATCACTGGAATCTACGATACAAACTAAATGAGACATCCCTGGAAATAATTTCCAGGTAATCATTTGCTGCAGATGAATGCCACTTGACTGTGGCTCGCATGGAACGAATGCAAATGCAATGTTCAAGCACAAAAGCACGTATCTGTCATTTACAGCTTTGAGGGTCAAGAACAGCGCTGATACAGCTGTTCCACAAATTCGTGACCAGTTGGATACCCTTGCTGTGTGTGCGTGCGTGTGCGTGTGTGTGTGTGAGCGAGCGAGTGTGTATCTCTCTCTCTCTCTCTCTCTCTCTCTCTCTCTCTCTCTGTGTGTGTGTGTGTGTGTGTGTGTGTGTGTGTGTGATCTGTACTTTTAGAGGTGGATCCTTGTGCAGCGTTGGGCTGGACGCCTCATTTGGCTCAGGTCTGCTGAGGCCTCTTTGTGACGTTGTTTCCCTCCCTTCTGCGGAATCAGAACCTCTGTATTTTGCTGGCTAGGTATCCAGAGTGTTTGCTCTCCCGTGCCTCGTCACGAAAAGCGGGCGGGCGACATCCTCGGCCACGGTCTCCTCCAGCCCCCGTGGAACTGGGGCTGGTGGGGACGGAGGGGGGGGTGTTTTCGGCCTCCTGCGTTTGGGGGCTGGAGGGGTGGGGGGTTGGTGTGGGGACCTCAGCAGACCCGTAGAGATACGTGCAGGCCCTTGCAGGCGTGGTCGTTTGTGGGGCAGTTGTGCATGTGCAGCAAGTGGGCGCTTCCGGCGCGCAGGCACTGGGGTGCACACTTTATGGTGTCCCCGCTGACAGCAGTGGCGCACTCCCCTTTGCTTGAGTGTGCACCTCGGGCACGGTGGCAGGCCATGCAGTGGGCACAGTTGCAGTTGCGGTCTGCATGCTATGTGGTCATCAGCGTGATGTCCCAGCGCACAGCATGCTTCAGCTGTGCGCCGAAGTCTCTTGCAGGTCGTGCATGCGTCAGCAGAGTGCTGGGCACACTTTGACGGATCAGCCGGCGGCGCCGGTGGTGGTGCCCTGTGTGTGTTTGCGCGCCTGCGTGTCCCAGTGTAGGGGCGCTGTGGGAGCTTCCCATCCCCTATCACAGGGAAGAAATCAGCTGCAAAGGAGGAGCAGCCCCCCCCCCCCTTTGGCAAAAGTGGTCTGCTCCGAGGACGGAGCCAGCCCCAACTGCAGATTCCCCTGGAGTGCACGCTGTAGTCGATGCTCCTCCACTCCCTGCGCTGTTCTGCGTGGCCTATGTGTGTACGGGCGCAGTTTGTGTATTCTGTTGAGACCAACCTTGGTGGCCCACGTGCGCTCACAGTATGCCGCTAACTGCTGAACGTGCATGTTCATGGCACTGCGGCAGGTGAAATAGGGGCGGCAGTTCAGGCCGCAGAGTGCGGCCCCCCCAAAGGAACTAAAGAGCTGCAGCGTGTGACCACACGCGCTGGATGCAAATGGCCTTTGGTGACCAGGCGCTGCGCATTTGCCATTGCCAGTCGTGTGTGTGTGTGTGTGTGTGTGTGTGTGTGTGTATCTCTCTCTCTCTCTCTGTGTGTGTGTGTGTGTGTGTGTGTGTGTGTGCGGGTGCGCTGTGTCAAACCTTGATGACCGCACCGAAATGGGAACCAAGTGGTTTAATGGCGGAGGGCAACCAATGGGTGGTGATTGCCAGCCCACTGACAGCCAACCTCCAAAGAAAACGATGCCATTTGCACTGAGCGTCTTGTCAGCATTGCTTGGGAGAAGGAAATTGATTCCGTTGAAAGGAAAAACGTTCTGCCGGTTTCATTCAAACATCCTACCAGGGTGCAAGCCCCTGGGAGCAGCAGGATCTGTTCTGCAGGAGCCATGAGCAGAGTGCAACTGATCCGGTTCGAAAAGAAGATCAAAAATGTTTGTGGGCACTGAGTGTGCACCAATCGCACAAACAGAGGGATGGGGCATGTGCAGAGATAATTTACTGAACCCATTTGGCAAAGATGTACTTCACGTTCTAATGCACCCGAGTTCAACGCATCACATACATGTCCCTGCATTGGAATGACAACATGGGTGTGCCTATAGTGGTGGGCAAGTAAGAGGTGGCAGTGCTGCTTTGTTGGCATCAGCCAGAGCACAACCCATCAAAATCTCAACCTTGGCCCTCTCTCCCTTGAAGTTATTCGTGTTGCCCACAATGTTGATGAATAGCGTCCCAAGAATATCAAAGCTCTGATTGTAATCCACAGATTTGCCTGGGCATCCTGCAGCGCTCCAATCAGATGGCCGCAAGAAAGTGATCAACTGATTGCCATTTGATACAGAGAAAGACACTGGGTTGGGGCTAAAATTGCAGCCGCCCTGCTGCAGTACAACATCCTGCAATGCTACTGTGCCAAGTGCAGTCCCCGTGCCAGCTCTGACCAAAACCTCCATCCAATCGACGGTTCCGTCTGGGCCACCCAACTTGCACAGGTTGCAGTCAGGGTTGATTGTGAAAGGAGGTCCCGATTCCCCACAACACTGCTGAGGCTGAGGAAACTGGGTATTGAGGAGGCTGCCGACGTCCATCGCATCGTTTTCTGCCATCATGCCACAATGATGGGCATGTGCCTGTGTACTGCTTCCACAGGAATGGCAACTCTGCACCACAGGCTGAGCCCAGCACAAAGGCACAGCATAGGCCAGACATCCAGGACTGCAGTAGGAGCTGGCTGGGTACGATGCAGTGCATCCCTCCGCGGGCTAATCCATTTCCTGGGACAAATCACACAAACAGCAGTCCAAACTAATCCATTTCTTGGGGCATCCTTCCCAGTTTTGAGCCACGGATCCACCGAATTTGTTGCAGCGCAAACAAACACACCCCAACACACCCTCGCCACACGCACAAAAAGACGATCAATGAGGTTCAGTCCATGCCTTGGTCCGCTCCCGCCCTGGGAATGCACCATCCACACTGTGCCGATACGCAGACTCCCGACTCTGCTGCAAAGAGGCGCGCCTTGAGCCAGCCCCACTCCGCAGTTGGCGCCCAAACCGGTTGCAGGCCTCCGCCAGGTCCCTCTCCCGGAACGGCTTGACGAGCACGTGCCGCATGCCGCAGCGCATGGCCTTCTGGTGATGCTCCGCCGAGGCGTCCGCCGTCAGCCCCACGATGGGCATGTCCGGGCAGAGGGCCAGGATGGCCGCCGTCGTCTCAAACCCGTCCATTTCGGGCATGCAGAAGTCCATGAAGACAATGTCCGGGAATGTGCTGGGGTGGCTGGTGCGGAGGTAGTCCACGGCCGCGGCCCCGCTGTCCATCAGCAGCCCCTCGCACGCCATGTGCGACAGCATGTGGGAGGCCAGTCGCAGGTTCATGACGGTGTCGTCCACGACCATCACGCGCCACCGCTCCTCGCACGAGACTTCGGTGGCGCAGTCGGGGCGCTCGACCACGTCGTCCACGGCGTCCGCCTGGAACGAGAACCAGAAGGTGCTGCCCTCGCCCGGCTCCGAGCAGCACCCAGCGCTGCCCCCCATGACGGCGGCAAACTCCTTCACGATCGGGAGCCCCAGGCCCGTGCCCCCGTGATGGCGGCTGATGCTCTCGTCCGCCTGGCGAAACGGCTCAAACAGCGCCGCCTGCTGCTCCACCGGCACCCCCACGCCGGTATCCCGGACCTCCACGCGGATGCCGGGGTGGCCCTTGAGCTCTGTTGACAGCACTGTCACCTGGACACAGAACACCCCATGCAGTTTCTGCCCCAAAGTCAGAGGGAGGGGGGAGAGGCCAGCAAAGCTCATGCGTACCTTCGGCACTGAGCAAAACAAGCGAACTGGGGGCGAATTGTCGCGCGCGCAGCAAGTACCGGCGATCAGATGAGTGCCCAGTCGGTGTGGACGGCACCTCCGGAAGGTTGGACTCTGTTGAACAGAGCCGTCCACCAAAACAACGCCCCATTTTTGGACAGGGGCTTCCCGAGCCTGCGGGTGCACCCGTCCCTTTTCCGTCCGGTGTGCGTCATATGCTGCGCATTTGAGTTGAGGGGGCTGCGCAATGTTGTGCCCGGCAAAGGGTCGGTGGT
Organism: Eutreptiella sp. 'Long Island Sound 2002'; assembly: GCA_964036045.1. NCBI lineage: Eukaryota > Euglenozoa > Euglenophyceae > Eutreptiales > Eutreptiaceae > Eutreptiella > Eutreptiella sp. 'Long Island Sound 2002'. The sequence goes on along the minus strand of OZ038401.1, from coordinate 20,881,083 downwards.
CTGTGCGTTGCGTCCGCATGTTGCGGGTCCTCAGCCCTGTGTATGGCGCCGTGCATCGCGCCGGGCGGGACACTGGGGCAAGAGGTCAAAAGCACTGCAACATTCACACCGTCCCTACCCCCACTGCCATGACATGGACCTGGATCCTGCCCGCCTCCGTGAATTTGATCGCATTGCTGAGGAGGTTATTGACCATCTGCTGCACACGGAGCTGGTCCATCAACACAGGGCCCTGCACCTCTGCGTGGATGTGGTGATCCAGCGTCAAGCCTTTGGACTCCAGCTGCGCACGGAACAGCGTCTTGGAGGCGAGGAGCACATCGGCAATGCGCGCTGACTGGCAGCAGAGCTGTAGAACGGCGGTGCAGAGTGACAGTGCAGAGTGACAGTGCAGAGTGACGGTGTGGAGGAGACAGGCAGGACAGAGACAGGCTGCACAAAGGCAGACAAGGAGAGACAGGGCAGAAGCAAGAAAGGCCAAGCAAGCAGAGCAATGCGTGAAGGAGACAAGTGAAGAATGCCGGTGTGAGAGCGGCAGTGACAGTGAGACAGCTGTTGTGTGGTGGGTGTGCTGGCGCTCATGGTTTCCGGCACTGCAGGATGCACCTGGCATTTCACATATGCAGCGTACAGGTGACATAGCTCCAATGGGTCCACCAAGCCATGCACAGCATTACACTTGAGATGGTCTGCGAAATTTCCCACTGCTTTTTCAGTGACTTCCACGAAATTTCCTGCTGCGAAATTTGCTGCTGTGGAATAGCCCCCACACAAGATCCCCCCCCCTGCCCCCCTGTACTTCTCTCCTCCTCAAAATCAATTGGGCAAAACTGCTCGTAAAATGCATAGCAAGCATTACACCCCAAGCACGTAAGTTACATGCAGGTGGACTTGACAACCCATAGTGCAACTTGCATTTCTGGAGCCCTGCAGTTTGGTAGTAGCCTGGTAGGAACAACTTTTCGCGGTAGCACGCTTCTGGGATGCAACATCCTTCTAGTGCTCAACAACCAACCAACCAACCAAATGCTGCAGTTGACTCTGCAGAGCACTTTTTTTTGAACCAAGACCCGTTCCAGGGCAAGGTACATGTCAATGTGTACATACACGTCAATGTGTAGAAATGCACGGCATGATAGAGAACTGACCCACAGAGCCAAAAGTGCCGAAGAAAATTTTGTGGCACCTACAACAATTGTGGAAAAATTCGAGACGACCCCCAGAAGTTGTGTGGTAACTTTCGCAGTCATTTGAGGTACGAAATTTCCCATACACAATTATCCTCCCGTTATTATCTCAAAATTATACCCCCTCCCTCCGCTGTTCTCGGAACCAGCTACCATTTACTTCCAGCTCTTTGTCGGAACAATCACTGTGTTTGGGTCTGGTTATGTTTGATTTCATAAATCACCACCAGCAGTTCTAAACCCAGGCATTTGGTCTCCTCCAGTGTGTGGCTCACTATGGGCCCTAATGCTGCACCCCAACGGTCCCAGTTCACCCTTAGATCATGCTTCGGGTCATTTGAGGTGCAAACATGGTTACCTGCCAGCCATTTTCTAAGCCATTTTGTTGATTACGGTACGGTTGTAGATCCATTGGGTTCTACCAGCAAGTCTGTCCTGGGTCTTTCCAGCGATCTGCCTTTTGAGTTTGAGGCCCTAGGCCAGACCACACCAACCAAATTTCTGGATGTGCATTTTCTGTTGGTTGCACCCCTGAAGGTGTGTGTGTACTGGATGAAGCCTGTATGCTGTCAGTACACCCCGTGGGGATCCAATATACTATGCCACATTCACATTGCATGGATAGGGGCGCAATTCATCAGGTGCATGAGACTTTGTATGCATCAGTACTTATATGAGGCGCTGCAGGCACCTGACACCGTCACTCTACACCGTCACTCTACACCGTCACTCTACACCATCACTCTACACCATCACTCTACACCATCACTCTACACCATCACTCTACACCGCCACTCTACACCATCACTCTATACCGCCACTCTACACCATCACTCTACACCATCACTCCATACCATCACTCTACACCACCACTCTACACCATCACTCTACACGGTCACTCTACACCGTCACTCTACACTGCCACTCTACACCGTCACTCTACATTTTCACGCTGCACCGTCAGTCTCACACCTTGCTGCGAAAACCGGAAGACTCAGGCCTCAATGGCAATAACCGAGCAGGCAAATTTGAAGCGGTGGAACCCATTTGTCGATGTCCTTTGGACACGTTTGGGCCTCAAATAGTCCTCATCAGCTGTATCCAGCTGCAGACCGAATATATTCCACACATTACATAACAAACTGCAGCAACTTCAATAATTCACATCCCATCAAGTTGATGCGCAAATCCTGTAACCGCTGCTCCTAGCAAAGTAATTCAGGCTCCAAAATCCCACAGTATGAGATCCAGCATGACTTAACGGCCAAACTGCGACAGTGATGTCATCACGACTGAATGCCATGGTGTTTGCAGGTTTCTCAGTGGTTTAGGATTGCACACAGCCTGAGCTGTGGCAAAAAACCAATGTGTCGCTTCCATGCACGCATGCCGAATAACCAAACCACTGGTATACCTCCATGGTGTGAAACCCTGAGTGCATGCGCTTGTGCCAAGGGATCCTGCCCACCACTCTTGACACCTGGATTACGCATTACTTGCATTTCAATCTGTGACAAAGGCACTTGGTCATGTTGCAGAGTCAAAAAAACTCTTCTCTGTCCCTCCATGGGGTGTTTCACAAATCATTTCCCATGGTAATCCAACCAACGAAGTGCAGAAGTAGAGTGACGGTGTAGAGCAACAGTGTAGAGCAACAGTGTAGAACGAAAGTGCAGAGCAACAATGTAACAGAGCGACGATATACAGTGACTGGTAGTGAAGTACCTGCATTTTCCCGGCGCGCAATTTGGCGTGGTCAAGGGTGTCATTCACGATGCTTCTCAGTAATGTGGCGGCACTGCTCATGCTGCTGACGTAGTCCTGCTGTATGGTGGACAGCGGAGTTGCCTGCAGCAGCTCCAAAAAACCCGCAGATGCCCAGCAACGGCGTGCGGATCTCATGGGACATGCGCGCCAAGAACTTGGACTCGGCCTCTTTACCCTGTAGCGTCTGCTGCAGCACGAAGTCGCGGCGCGTGGACGTCTCCCCCAACCACCCAGTGGCCACCGACACCAGGACGCCGACCACTAAGCGCGGGATGGAGTAGGTGTTGGGCACGACGCACAGGGGGATCATGCCACATCCCAAGCTGATGGACAGCGCATCCCAAAAGGAGAGCACTTGGAGGTTGTGCAGCAGAAATATCTTGATCATGATTCCGTCATGGCTCTCAAAGAACATGCCGTCTTCCCCCAGAATCGTCAGCACCGTGCTTTTCCCCACACCAACAGCCAAAAAGACCCAGATCGCCAGGTACCAGAGCCAAACCCGTCGCCAGGAGTCTTGGACCACGGCCAGGGGGCAGCAGCGGAGGGGCGCTGTCAAGGCAAGGGCAAGGCAGGTGGCTAACCCCACGAAGTGCAGGGCGAGTATCAGGGCGGGCCTCTGGGTTGGTGGCGGGGGGGAGCAAAACCACATGACAATCTGGCCGATGATCATGGGAGTGACTGCCACCGCAAGGAACAGCATGATGGGGATGACGGTCGCGGAGCGATACTGCAGGTACTGGGTCTCCATGCCCCCAGGAAACGAAAACCGAAGTCGTCTGTGCAGCTGGGCGAGGGTTTCCATGTTGATGTTGCAGCCGGTGAAAGATTTGGAGCCCAAAGGGTCTGACATGCTTGTGGTATGGGTCGCAAACGAGAACTGCGTGAGCAAAGGTACTTTGGGAGTGTTGTTGCACGGTGTGTACACAGTACGAGCATGGTGTGGAACCTTGAAGTTTCCTGAAAATTTTATGCGTTGAAGAGGCCCTCTCAAAACCACTGTGGCAGGTGTTCCTCGAGGCGTGTGCCTGGTTCCCAAAGGCTCTTGAATGGTTCTTGTCACTTCTTGGCGACTTATTGGGGGTATTTGGGTGGTTGCTATTAGTTCCTAGTAGCTTCTAGATAGTAATTGTCAGTTCCTAGTGGCTTCTGGATGGTGGCTGTTAATTCTTGGTGCCTTTTGGATGGTTGCTGTTCATCTGGGGGGGGGGGGGATTGCGGTCCCCCCAACCCTGAAAAATTTGCGATAACTTGTGGTAAAATTGCAGTAAATTTGCAGCAAAATCGTGCATTTTGGCCACCTTGTCCTTTGCCACACTTCACTAGCATTTTGCCCTTGCTAGAATAACTGTCCCCAGAACTTTGATGACACTTAGGGAGCGCACAAACAGAAAAGCAGCCTGCTACACAAATCAGATGCCAGACTGACAACACATGGCCCTTGTGTTTCAAGCCCCCAACACCTTCTACAAAGAATGGCCACACTGTGCCTGGTCGAAAAGCCAACGGCTGACGGTTAAATTGCAGAAAATTGCAGCCAATTTGCGGACTGCAATCCCCCCCCCCAAGGTTTTAAATTCTTGGTGCCTTATGGATGGCCCCCGGGCTGTGGTGAAGAGTGAAACATGATGGCTGGAACTGTTGACTTGCTTGCTGGTGGTAGAAGTGAGTCTAGTGAGTCGGTGTGGGACTATGATGAGCGACCCTTGACACAGGTGTCCCTGAAGCGCTCTTTGGAGGATAGTCGCCAAGAGTATAGGGATGCACCTCCCACCGCAGCTAATGCTCCCATTTCCCAAGATCTCTCGGATATGCCAATGCCTTTCCAAAAGATGCGGCGACCAAAGTGTCCGCCTGCGGTTAGGCAAGTGGCATCCGAGTTCATTTGTCATAAGTGCTCCCGAGAGATCAATGTGTGGTGTCCTTTGCGACGGCAGCATGATGTCTTTTGTGTGATGTGTAATGCTCCGTACCATGAAGCTTGCATGGGCGAGGGTGCCAAAGATGGCTCCATGCGTGGCCCTTGTTGCCCTAAGGAGTAGATCATAATTATTGTGCACTATTATTAATAATGTACACTCGGATTCGAAGGACAAATCAAAACAAACTAACATTATACTATATTATTATAAACGCTAATGAAAGGTGACCACTCGAAACTATCCTGTCTCGTGTATGTACAGTGGAGGCGTTTTTCCCCATGCCAGTGGTAGGGTTTTTTATCACGTCATCCAACATTTCACATGCGGTACTTTCTTTTTTTCCTTGCCTCTCCTCCATGTGTCAACTGGAACCTGCACCGGTCGCCGGGAGGTTTGCACAAGTGTCCCAAGAACCTAACGTCGGTCTGGTAAACCCGTTTTTCAGCCAAATAAAACGGGCTATGATAACTATAATAATTCCTCAATGAAAACGGGCTAAGGTGCTTACGCACCTTTTACAGCCCGTTTTCATTGAGGAAAACGGGTTAATAGCCCGTTTTCATAATAAAAGTTTTACGCTACATTGCCAATACCTTGCTTTAGGCAAATGCAAGGCTATGATAACCGATGAGTGTATTGCTGCTTTGTTTCCGCTAAGGTAGTTGGCAAGCCCCATTCTCTCTTGGACAACAACTAGTTGTGAACTTTTTTTTGGAGAAAATGGATTTTAATCAATAAACTTGAACACATAATGTTGTTGCAGTACCTGAAAAACTAGTTCCATTGTTTGTGCAGATATCGATATCGACATGAGCGCACCACTTCCCAGGCTTACTAACCCAACGTGGATTTGTGTGGTCAGTAGAGGTTTACTCAAATGAACGACACGGACCGGGTGTGAGAGTTGGGGAGCCCGTTCATGAAGTCACCGTGACGAAGCCCCAACCGCTAACTTCATGACTTTGGGGGTTGCATGCAAGGCTAATTTGCCTTACCCCACGGGCACATATCTCGACTTGCTCTCTAGTTAGTCCTTCCATGGTCACCAACTGCGGAACGAAGTTCAAGCTATATTAGTATGCGTGCACATAGGCCATGGTACAATGCCTTCTCTTACATTGACTCAAACACGTGCCGCACTGCTTGGAGGCATCGGGGTGGTGTGGCCCAACACCCACCAAGGTAGCATGGCGTGTTTAGCGAGTCATACGTGCGGGTCCTTTGGATGCCTTGTTGAAGAGGCTTAGTAGCTGTCTAGTGTGCGTCCGGTGCGGTGTGTTTCGTGCGTCGTTCAGGAGACCTTGCTTGTGTCTCCTTGGCTCGTGGCTTGTAGCGCTTGCGAAATGGCTGTGTGGCTGGGTCCATCTCGGGTTGTACTATCCATAGGTCATGTGTTCTGAGCTATGTGTTCCATTGGGAATAGTATTCCCTCACCCCCAAGTTGTAGCCCATGTGTGAGTGCTCATGGCGGCAGTCTACACGGCCTTGTATGCGTGGCGCTTCAATTGTACGATGTGGTTCAATTTTACGATGTTCCTTTTGCGGCTCGGGAACAAAGACGTTAGTAGAGGTTTACTCAAATGAACGACACGGACCGGGTGTGAGAGTTGGGGAGCCCGTTCATGAAGTCACCGTGACGAAGCCCCAACCGCTAACTTCATGACTTTGGGGGTTGCATGCAAGGCTAATTTGCCTTACCCCACGGGCACATATCTCAACTTGTTGTAACTATATGAGGTTTGATCATATGAGGTTTGATCCTTGTGTGCACTTGGGCTTACCTCAATTGTGTCCTTGTCTTTCATAATAGTCCTCTTTCTCAATGGATCCCATTGCAAGCATCAACAGAGTGCATGAATGACAATGACTTCAAGAAAGCTATCATGAAGCTGGACCAGCTGGTCAGTCGAGTGACACGGGTTCACATGCCAAAACAACAAGAAATTTACGTACACATTAATGTAACATAAAATATCATGAAACAGGCAATACAATCTATTTTTTAAACCACTTTCTGACCGTCTATCTATCATAGGCCCTGTCACAATGTCGTAAATTGCCACAGGCGACAACATTGGGCGACAGTCGCAATATGCCCCGTGCACGACAGCACACAACCCAACCAGGCGGACATAAAGGCTCGCCGACGGAATAGACGATTTTGCAAGAAGTTGAAGATCATTTTGATAGATTTCTGCGAACTGCATTTGAATTCAAGTGTCGAATGCCCTCGAATGAGAAATTTGCACACCGAGGGTAAAAAGTACCGTCGGTGAATTGACATTGTTTGCCGAGCAGAAATAAGGTCGATGTTGACCTTGCTTCGTGTAAACGACAAATAGGATGCTGTATTGCCCATACATTGTGGATGTGATGGATGCTTGATCGGAGGAGCCTACAACAGCAAATGTCGACACATCTGAGGCAAGGAGTCTGCACTCTTTCGCCAAGGAGAAATTGCACACACGTCCCATTTAAGTGCAGAGATGTGCTCTGCAAGAGCAATGGTTGTACACATTGTAATCAGACTTTTGGTGCATCCGTAGACTTTGCCTTTGACCGTAGCCTCGTGGAGCTGTAGAGAGTTCGGCTTGGTAGTTACGGTGGTCATTTCGTCACATATCTTTTTGATGCCCCCACCCCAAAACAGAACTTCACTTTGGGCTAGGGATGACTTTTGTTGAAAATGAACTCTTTTGTGGCTATGGTGATGAGCAGTTCACGGAGGCTCAGCACTAAGAGGTAACTATTCGTTGGGCAAAGAACTTTTGGACTGAAGATAAGAGGAATGGTCTGACAAACTATGTACAGGGGGTGGTAATAGTTCGTAAGTGTTAAGGTTCGTTTTGTAGCAGTTCGTATGGGTGGTTTTCCGAATTGCTGCATGTAGAAACCGCCCGCTGTTACGAACCGCTGCAGCAACGAACTAAAACCGCACAAATGTGTTCCGGGATTGGTCAAATCCGAGAAAGGAGAACAGAGGCTTTCTTATCGCGCTCTGTTGAGCTTCTGTGGTCATAATAGTAGTAATAATGATGATAGTAACAATAATGATCAATAACATTCATAATTTTTCTGTCTTCAGTCATGCAGCTCTTCCTCACAAAGGGAGGCCAGTCCATGAACGACGCTCTGGCTGCAGTGGTGTCGCAGTCCCAGAGCAAGAAGGTCTCCACCAGTTTCAAGGCCCGTCAATACAAGAGCTCAGCGCCGAGGACTTGGCTAGAGTGGACGCCGTCGCAAAAGTCCCTTTGTGTGCAACTTTTCCTGGAAGGTAACTACAACCACGTTGTGCTGCGTTACGGGTGTCAAGCGCCGCCCCTTAACACGCTTCGCACCTGGGCTGGCAAGGTGCAGGAGGGTGAGCCACTGGAAGGGTACGGCACCAACTCAGTTCTCAGCCGCACAGAGGAGGAGACCATTCTGAAGTTCATCAAAGAGTTGAAGTATGAGGCTGCCGTGATTGACCTGGACACCATTGCGGCGCTTGGAAGAACAGTCGCTGAGAAGTCTCGTGGGCCTGGTCTTGCTCCTGTTTTGGACCGCCAATGGGCTGCAAACTTTCGTCGCAGGCACAAGATGGGTTGTCTCAAGAAGATCACGACTGAGCGGCTGCCTTCTACAGTGTCCGACTTAGCGCTCGACAACAAATGGAGACGTGAATTCTTGGACCTCGTTGAGCAGCCTCAAAAGTATGGTGTGCGTATCCCTGAAGGTGAATGCCAGTCGCTGCCGCCGTGGGCGCAGTTGGGCCTGGACGAGACGCCCCTCCAGTACGCGCCCAAGTTGCGCGGAGGCTATGCAGCCGGAGAACAGGAGGGGCAGAGGTGGAGGACAACATTGACGTCCTGTCAGTCCCAGGCATACCACCTGTACAAAGAGCAGCAAAGAGGAGGGTTGAGACCCGGTTGGACAGACTTGCCAAAAGGTTTCGTGCTGCACCACGTGATGTACATGCTCAGCGTGTGGCCAGGGAGAACAGGCAAAGGGCAAGTAAGGTGCGGGAGGCAGTGCAGACTTCGGATGATGAAGGCACTTCGAGCTGTGCAGTGATGCTTACCATGAGTGAAAGAGAGTAGTACCTCCTGTTTCCTCTTGAATAACAGCGAATCGATCAAATTGAATATGTGGTTCATCCTTTGCAACAGCGACATGTCCCTCGAAGGGCAGTGAAGTCTGTAGGGTTGGACGATTTGCACACGAGAGCACTTTTTTTTTTGTGGGCATTTTTCCTAATTCACGCGAGTTGCGCACGGCAATGGTGGTTCATAAAAAAGCAGGAACTCTGACCACTTCAGAGAAGGAAAACATTATAAAAAAAAACAGGATTTTCAACATAAAAGTCAGTGACAAAAAAAAACGAACAATATTTCAGTAGGTAAAAAAAAACGGCATTTTGAATGCAGAAGTGAGTGACAAAAAGAAACAGTGTAGGTTTTTCAGCACAAAAGGGAGAGCAGGTTTTGAAGAAAAAAAAAGAGATAAAACATTTTACACAAATAGCAAGAGTGCAAGGTGTAGAAAAAAAAAGTGTAATGTTTTGAAAAAACGAGGAGAGAGAAATGGTACCAGTGTTGTACAAATACAAAGAAACATTAAGGTAATCAAAAGAAGAGGATGTCGGTACCAACCTTTACATGGAAAAACACCAGCCTTTTACCAACTGCTGCATGAAAAACACGTCTAAAATCACCTTTTACCAACCGCTACATATATGAACTATTACCAACCCCTGTAGCGCAAACGCATTTCAAAAACAATCTGTGCGGCAAGATACAGAGTGAGGGGGCCTGATGCCGCCATTCACTCCAGACGTCCACCATTTGCAGCCCATTTCAAAATTTGGCTAGTGGACTTCACCATAGGCTTTGTGAGCAACACACTGCTGATCAATGGCACCACAAATTATGATGCGAGATGATTCAATATTGAAGTTTGAAGGCTTTCCGTTATGCTGCACTGTTTTGCTTGTGCTTTGGTTGTGCCCTGCTTGTGAAGCTTGTGCTTGGGAGCTCATTTTCCAAGGTGTGTCACTTGCAAAAAGTATCCATGTCCCCCTCCTCCCTCCAAGGAGTCCCCAAGAGTTTCCTCCCCTTTCCCCACTTTTTAATTTTCTGTTTTCCGCTCACCCGGTTGGTTAGGTTGTGAGCACCTGCTGCACATTATGTGGATCTCCGTTGGGCGGCATAATACTTAGGTATTTGGATCACCTTTGGATACTGCATGCATTGAGAACAACTCCTAAGGTAAGGAAGCCAGTTGTTGTACTAGGATCCAGTGGTTGTACCACTACATGAAAGTGGGAAATGAGGTAGTTTTTCCTTTACAGACTTAGGATACGTGTGTTCAATAGCTGACAATAGATTGTCTGAGGCTCTCTTCGTCTTCATATGTCATAGTTACCCTTACTACCCTTGGTAGGCCCCCGGTGGGAGTGAAAGTGGAGGAGACCAAGTTTGTTGTCCACTCCGGGGGGACAGATCGAGTGGCTTTGAGTACATATGAGCATTTAGATACTCAAAAAACATAAAATTAGGCATGCCAAATCTGTATTCTGTTGAAATGAAAATGTTCTGTCGTTAAAAATCAGCGTGCGCTAGTTCCGGAGGGAGTCGGCGCTTCCGTTATCTCATTCCGGAACCTTTGCGAGGCCGATTTTAGCTGGACGGCTCGATGTTTTAAGGTTTTGACCTTTCAGACCTATCAAGAACAATGTAAATCAACCCCCTAGCCATCCAAAATCTTTCCGTCGGCAGAGAAATCGTTCGATTTCTGGCGCGTAAAGGCGCCGCTCCCTCCCGCACCAAAGATTCAAGGGTTTCTCAACTGGCGGAATGTATGTAAAATAATTCAAGGGTCAATTTTGGTGTTCCATTATACCTTTCAAAGTTTGAAATACTACTACGTTCATCAATGCAACAAAACATTGATACACTAAGGTAGTAGACAAAGTAGTCCGCCCCACAAATACGAGCGCCTAAATGACGTCGCTTATTTTGTAAATTTGTCAGCTCCAAGGAAATATTTTCCAACAAGTAAGATTTTATTTCAAACTTCAACTTTTGTACTTCCCTTTGCAAACTTACTACCAAAAAACTCAAATGGTAGCTAATTGTTGAAAAGCATGCAAAATGGTACACCTATTGGCTTCCTTACCTTAGGTATGAAGTCGTCGGAACGCGGATTTTGCAATTTTTAATGCACCAAAAAGGCGTATTTTTCGGTATGATCTGATTTTCATTGCTTTAGTTTATGCATTGACACTGTCAGAATCTCGAGCATTGTCCGTTTGGAAGATTCCAACTTTTCAAAGAATTTTGTGTTAGTGCTTCGTTGTGGTTGTGTTGTGCTTCGTTGTGGTTGCCTTGTGCCATCGTATACCTTGATGCTCAGTTTGACGGTAAGTGGTTTGACGAATTTTGTAGTCAACCTGAGTACAAGGTTAAAGTGTTCTCCTTTTCTTCACCAAAGCAAACGGCATTTGGCCAACCTCTGAAATGCAGCCACAAAGGTCATCAAAACTCTACGATTGTTAGCATGGAACACACTTCTTCTTGGTCCCAATTAACAACTATTTCCAACAGAAGCCTAAGGGGCAGTGCCATCATCCCCGGTTCAGTATAGCGCTAGATGCGGGACAACCTTAACATTTGGGAGCCCGCTATGATCTACAAACAGCATTTTTGCCCTATATTGGCCCTGATTTTCTTTCGATCTTGGAAAAGGGTGCCCTTTTAGATATGAAGCATGCCACCCCCCCAGCCTCGCAATGGGTTGTATGGTATGTGAATTATGATTACAGGACCCTTATGAGGCATGTGGGAGTCATTGTGGTGCCGAACTTCACTTTTTAGGATGCGTTATCAGTTTGCCACGGTGCAGCTGCACCCGAAGTACCACCTCTAACCCCCTTTAAAGGCTATGAAGGGGATACCATCTGAGACATTACAAGAGCACAAAGCCACGAGACACGAAACAAAAGTCGCGTCGTGGTCCTTCCCTCCTTTGGTGCTGTGGAATCGCTTCAGGCAGCCACCCCTACGAAAGGCAACCATTGCGTCAACAAAGGTTTGCGAATGAACGAAGCGAGCAAAACACTGTGTTCAACAAATATGCACCTCTGCGACCTCAATGACTTAGTACACACTCTCAATCGCCAAACTTGGAATCTCAATTCACCATGCAAGAAGAGATGTGACGAGGGTCCAAACGTTGATTTAGACTCCTCTTACCTTAACCCCATGACATTCGCCCTTTGGCCTAACGGTGAGGTAGTGCGTGCAGCTTTTGTATAAGCTAAAATTCCGAGTTTGTGTACCACATTTGGCGCCATTGTGCCAATTGCAGCAATTATGGCTAGAAGCCGTATAGCGGCATACACGCGAAGAAAACTTGAACAATATGGACATATCCGCCACATCATATGGACCTGAACCCTGGAGTAACCAACAATGCTCCATGCGCACCTTTAGTGATACACGGATGCTGTGAACGCTTGCACCCAGCCGTCAAGACAAACAATGACCACAGCCACGGCACAGGGACATTCCTCATGCGTGGCCATAAATGTAAAGCACAAGATTGCATTGATGTGTACGATTTCTACGGTATAAACAGTTGGTTGCAAGGTGTTTAGAGTGAAACACCGCACCCGCAACCAAGCGAGCAACATACGTCACACCCGGGGCTCATCTTTGGGCATTGGTCCTATCCATAGCAACAAATGCACCGTAACGTTCGCCGGCACGCAAGAGAAAGAATAGAAAATGCAACCGCATTAGATATGCAACAAGGTGTAATCAGAACTTACTTGAGCATCTACTTTCTTACCCTGATCTATTGGATCTCCGCCACTTCAGCACCCGTATCTTCCATAGCACAGCACTGCAATGAAATCCGGAAACTCGTTGTAAGTCGTTGTTCAGCTCTGATCACATGTTATAACAGGCATCCTGTGACATGATACACAGAAATGGCACATGCATGCCTATTAATGAAATAATGATAAATCATTGATAATTAACTATTAAAAACAATAGTTTTCATCAACAAAATATTTCACAATCCGCTGTGCGCGCGGCGCTGATCTGGCATTTTATTTGCGCGTATTCAGCGCGGGCACTTCAGCACTCAGACCTATTACCCTCCCCTCACAAGCTCAAGCATGGTTTCTCTGGTCTGAGTCACCTTGCTTGGGCTGAAAAGAAAATGACAGGTCTTAGTGCCTAACCATAAAAAATAGACACTCAGAAAGAAAAAAAAGGGTTGTGGAAAAGCCTGAAGTAGTTGAGGCTGACAAAAACCCCATTCCTGGTGAAATGATACAGGGGGTGCTGTAAACACTCCCCTCACAGAATTGTTCCTAGGGGCAATCCCAAAACTGCAAAGCAATTTCGGAAACTTTCCCCTATTTAAAAACCACAAGTTTGAAAATCGCTGCAAAAGTTTCCCAACCTAAGGGGAAAACCCTGCAAGTTTCTCAAAACCCTGGAGTTTCGGAAAAAATGCGTGACACTGCCAAAAATGAGCCATAAGTGTGTTGGTGTTTTACTTTCCCTGCTGGTTTTGGCTCAACACCAAAATAACAGAAGAAGTTCAACACTGGGCCCTGGCATGCTTCGCAATAAAAAGACATGCACATCTGAGTATGTTTGCGCACAAAGAATGTGCAGCGTCCACCGTGTCATCAGGACAGGGCACAGTATGCCCACAAAGGCAGTGGCTGCCCACAGCAGCACCGTCCCCATAGTGGTCACTGCAAAAGTGTACAAAAAGACAGCGACCAGCCTAAAAAAAGTCTACTGCACAATGCATACGTATAGGCAGTGCCTTTAGAAGCACTGCTGAGGCGCAAAAACACCTCTGCGCAAAGTCGAAATTTCACATCCAGTAGATTTCAAGCATAATCTGCCACCACCGCGCCTGCAAAGGCAGGTCACAGAAGCGCAAAACAAAAATCAGCACCCTTGGTGCTCGTACAGCTTAATGAAAGTGCAAAACTCAGTGAACAAAGGTGGGGCTGAGACCCCAGGTGGGGTGTCGCAACTGGCGGCGAGGGCAGCGCTGTGAGTGTGGACAAAATGCAAAGACAATCAGACAAAGGGCATTGGTCAGGCTTGGTAGTATCTCTTCAATGTCCCTTCACGAGAGAACTTTACGGCTCTTAACCACAGGCTACCCAGGCCGCTCTCGCCAGCGCTCACTTGACCGCGCTCTTGTCAAGCAGGGCCATCACTGCTAACCGGCACACATCTGACTGCGGCAGCGCGCTCCACGTGCAGGTCGTCGAACACACGTCCCTGGCTGCACTCGCTCCTCAAGACGCAGTCGTTCCGCGCCAACACACGCCGGCTTTCACGAAGCCCAGCAGTCAGCAGTCGCATCTCAGTAGCAGGCTCCTCAGTTGTAGGCATCAGCGTCAAAGGCACTTGTCGGGCTTCTGACACATGCTCAAGGCGCTCACGTGGGCAGGCAGACTTTTAACAAACTTTTCAGGCAATAACAGACAAAGGGCAGTTCAATAAAAAAAAAAAAGTCTCGCGCACACAACAATGGTCACAACAAATTCAAGACAACGACAACAATTCCTCGCAAACTCTGAAGATGAATGTATCTAAGAGCAGAAGAATCGCAATCAGCGAATTAAAATGGAGCAGAACGATAAATCGGCAGCAGAAATCGCATTTTCGGCTGTCATTCGCTTGCTTCCGCACGCATCGCAATTGTCAGTTTTACTGCACTTAACAAAAACGGTCACACGCATCTTAGCCAAAGATACAACATGCCACCACCACCCGAATTGCCGTTTCGGCGATGACTGCTGGTTTCTCCACCCTCAACTCAACAGAGCACCCATCGCTCACAACCCTTACGAACTGGCACCCTCTTATTCACAGAGACAGCGTCGCACTAACGATAGAGTGGTGACCTCGTCCTTTGACCACAAGGCAACAGAGACTACTCAATGCCAACCTTGTCCAGAGCGACCTAAGTCGCCAAAATGCCAACCAACAGGTCTGCCTTCCTCTCCTGTAGAAAAGTCAACTGGACCACTCGTTGCTAATTACAATCAATTTGCTATACTTAATCCCGACGAATCCATTTACAAATCAGATGGAAATGGAGGAAACGAGACGCCGAGTGAGAACAGTGAAGGAGGCAGCCACGAAGACGATAACAGCAGCAGATCATGGACCTCGGTCAGGCGTAAAAAGCGTCGCTTCCAACCCAAGATCAACGACGAGACCCAAGGTTACGCTCAGATATGTCGTGACTGTTCATCCAAATTCGTCCTCTCAGAAGACACAAAGACCTGGTTCATCGAGCGACAACTCCATTTACCAGTACGCTGTTCCTCATGTCGCCATGAAAGAAAAGCCAAAGCCCAACAAGATGAACGACATCCGTCACCTCCGAAAGTGGTCGTGTATCCTCAAAATATCCGCTCTTCTCAAACAGCATGGTCCAATCCTGCCGCTCAACGCTCAACCGCAAGGAGCTCTATTCATCCCTCAAATAACATATGTTCAAATGACAAGCTCGAGTCCAAGTCGACAACGGCGTCACGCAAAGAAATCGATGAAGCAGCACAGAGAGCCGAAACAGCTCTCATTCGCGACTTACTCACGAATAACACCAACGATGATTCAAGTCCAGAATCAAGAGAAGGCAGCCCTGGACGCCGCAAATCCAGCCAACCTAACAACTCTGGTCGCTCATCGTCAAATGAGAGCCCATGTGAAGTACATGAAGCACCTGATTCAAACCATTCTCTTGCCAACCCACAGACAAGCGAAAGCAGTGATCAGCGAATGCCCACGAACAACGCCAACGATGATACAAGTCCAGGATCAAGAGAAGGCAGCCCTGAACGCCGCAAATCAAGGCAACCTGACTACTCTGGTAGCTCAGCGTCAAGTGAGAACTCACGTGAAGTACATGAAGCACCTGATTCAAACCACTCTTCTGCCAGCAGTGATCAGCGAATGCCAAGCCTTCAATCAGGCAGTGAATCCTCTGCAAGCTCAAACGCTTCCTCATTTCCTGATATACGCAGCGCTGCTGAATGGATTGGCCTAAGAGACAAACGCCTTGCTGCTAAACTTGAGAGATGCTTGAGGACTTCTGATACGTATCTCCTGCAGCAGTCATGGAGCAGGACTTTATCTCACTTTGCTGAACGCCCTTTCTCTGCTGACAGTGCTGAATACTTCCTAAGGGTACTCAAAACAATGCAATGAGTGGTCCAGTTTGTGCCTTTCTCAGGGAGGACTAGGAGGTTCCTTTTCTTGTTCTCTCTTTTCACTACAACATTTATCAATATGCAAAAGAGAAAACTCTCTTTTCCATCCATTTTTCACAATTCAGTGCCATCAAACCATCTGACACAATCAATCCCCCCCCCCAAAAAAAAAGAAAAAAAAGAGTTTTCACACAACATTTCACTGAAACAACTTCAGTGAACATCCACACACCCTGCAGTGACCACAGCGTGTACCAGCCACTTTTTAAGTTTCCTTTTGTGTACGCTCGTGTACAATAAAAACCTGAGCCTTTGGTTTCTTTCAGTTAGTGCTCAGCACCTCAGGGTTTTATATCAATCATTAGGAAATGTACATAGCGGCCGTCCTTCGAGGAACCTCGCAGTGTGGGCAGTGATTGTGTTTTTTCGGCGGGGGACCGCCATGCCTAAAAAAAAAAAAAAAAAAGGGCAGTTCAATAAACCTTGCACTCACTTGCGTGATACAACCAGAGCTGACTTTGCATGATTTGAGCCGAAGTTTCTGTTGTGGCGCCGTCCGCGGTGAGTCTTCTTGCGACCAGTTTGCAAACGCGGAGGTTGACCTTTGCGAACTTGTTCACGCAATTCCGTTAACTTGTCCTGAGCATCATTACGCTCGTGGCGCAGCCGCGCCACAGTCTCCTCCAAGTCACGGACAGTCGCACTCAGCCGCGCGTTTGCATCTTTGAAGTGGTCAACATCAGAGTAGGCAATGTCTCTTTCACGTCGGTATCTCGTGCAGAGCTCACGCAGTGACTCCTCACCAGCCACACTGCTCGCCATAGCAGCGCCGTAGAGTCGCTGCTGCCGGTGACTGAACTACTGAAGCACTGAAGCACTGAAACACACAGACCCAATAGACAACAAAAGGCACTCGGATGACCTGTTTTGTAATCA
Organism: Eutreptiella sp. 'Long Island Sound 2002'; assembly: GCA_964036045.1. Classification (NCBI taxonomy): domain Eukaryota; phylum Euglenozoa; class Euglenophyceae; order Eutreptiales; family Eutreptiaceae; genus Eutreptiella; species Eutreptiella sp. 'Long Island Sound 2002'. The sequence continues at coordinate 20,864,029 of OZ038401.1, read as the reverse complement.
GAACTTACCTGAACATCTACGTTCTTACCCTGATCTATTGGATCTCCGCCACTTCAGCACCCGTATCTTCCATAGCACAGCACTGCAATGAAATTCGGAAACTCGTTGTAAGTCGTTGTTCAGCTCTGATCACATGTTATAACAGGCATCCTGTGACATGATACACAGAAATGGCACATGCATGCCTATTAATGAAATAATGATAAATCATTGATAATTAACTATTAAAAACAATAGTTTTCATCAACAAAATATTTCACAATCCGCTGTGCGCGCGGCGCTGATCTGGCATTTTATTTGCGCGTATTCAGCGCGGGCACTTCAGCACTCAGACCTATTACACAAGGCTGACGTTGCGCAAATTACATTTTACGGCACCGGAGTACATGTGCTAAATTACGCAGCAGCTATTGGTATATGAGGTTGGGAACCCGCTATTTTTGAAAATAACCCATTTCTCCTAATTTTTCCACAAAAACAACCGGGTTTTCCGATGACCAGTTTTCAAAATACTCGGTTTCTCCGATTTATTGTCCTTCAATACCTAATTTTCTGCAATCCATGAAAAAAAGGACGAAATTGTTTGCCACACAAGGATCAAAAGTGTGTATAAAGGTATATTTTATCACCGACCATTGGTTATGGCTAGCAAAGCCCCTATACGATGCAAAAAACGAACCTTCCGGAAAACAATCCCTGGCGATTGATTGGTTCAAATCAGTTTTCAAACTGATTGTGCCGGTTGTTTCAAAAAGGACCTCGGATTATTTCTGATAACCGGATTTCCCGATTAATCGGTAAATTGCCGGTCCCAAAACTTATTGGTATCAATTCGACCGAAACACATTTCATACCTTACGTTTTCCGTAGATGGCAACTCACTAAGCGCGCTAATTTGTACGCGAACTCTTGGCCACCGCTTGGTAGATTAGTCGCACCACTAGAGTATAGAATTTTGGTTTTGCAAAGCCGCAAGACGGTGTGCCACGTCAAAGCTCATGCCTGTTTTGCCCTTTGTAGAACAAAGAAGAAACAAGCTTTGAAGGGGGACACATTTATGACTTGTCAATGACGTGTCTAATTATCATTGTTCCTTGGCACTACATTCCACCCAGAACACCCCAGTTCCAATGGTTTGCGTACAGAGATTTCCTCTTCGGTCTATATTTCCTATATATATATGTATATATATATATATATCCTCCAAACAAAGAAAAACACCATGTGGCTCCGTTTTCAGGGTGTTCTTTCATTATCAAAATTGCGAAAAGATTCATAAAAACTTTCAAGTCTAAACGCTTTAGCTAAACAAAGACGCGAAGCATAGTGTCAATGGATCACATAAATGCCAAACCAATATCGTGTGTGACTTGTAGTCCATTGTTCACCATCGTAGCTTGCACAAGATACTATGTACATCTCATGTGGCACAAGCTTCTTACTACTCGTCTCCCACAAGGTTCACATCGTACCTTCAACACGCAAACTACTCCTAGTGAAGCGGTACCCAGAACCTATGGTCCATGGCCCAGAGGCCTGTGAGCCGTCACACCCGTGCGGAAGCCGTTGACACCGGCTGTCAGCGGGATATCCCTGTTCTCTAACCCGCGAAATCTGGAATCCGATTTCTAACCATTGAATCGATGTGGAATTACCATAATTTTACTGTCTTGGTCGATTTGCGGTTAGAAATCGGTGAAATACCTGATTTCTACCGCGATTTCTAATTGTCGTGAAATCGCCGCCAGACGTCGCCCGTTCCGTGCACTGCATTAGATGATTCTGTAGAACGATCTTTCTTGAAGTTAAGACTGAAACACTCTTCGAGTGATCCGCAATTTTTTCCTTGATATAACGCATCGCGTCCCAGATTTTTCCCAGAAAATCTGGGCAGCGGAAGGCAGTTTGAACCCCCAAGTGAAATAACAAGGGTTAGGAGCGTTCAAGCGCCCAAGGACGAACTAACGTGCCTCATAGGCACTGTGTATGAGGTTTTGCCCCCCATAGTCATAGGATGAGGCCAAGGGATCCCAACTCCATAGGCCCAAAGGGTTGTTTATTTTGAGTGTTCTCCAAGAAGTGCGCTTTCTCACGTACTTGGCGTCCAAGTACGTGTAGAAGTATGTTGAGTTGGCGTTTTCTCCCTCTTTGCTTGCCTCTACATCCGGGGCATATCACTTGTCTTCCCCGGATAGTGCATATATGATCTCCATATATATATTGGCAACATATTTTGCGTGCATGCTAAAATTCGGCTTTCCGAAAGGAGGTCGATTTTCGACCAAAGCACTTGCATGCGTGTTAAGGGACCAAAGTTACTCTAGAATATAGGCACACTTTGATTCTAGGCCACTAGGTTGGGTGTAGAACGCGAGGGTAGGGTTGTATGCCATATTTGGTGTCATATCACGTGCCCATTTGGCGGGTGCACCATTCCAAGACTAACCCGCCAATGGACCCCATATCGCACGAAGCCCTTCATTGTACTCCCAACCAACACTCGCAAGCCTAACCTTCGTAAAGGACGCTTGTGGAGCGCTCCCGAAGCGATGCATTGCGATCAAGGTGTGTTTCTTGCAATATTCCATTTTTGCATGTGCCCACTTGGGAGGCAGCGCGCGCGGCCTTCCAAAGCGCCCCAAGTGGAACACATATGTGGAATCGAAGGTCATTGGTGTCGAGTCATTGTGTTTAGAAGGATTGGTCGAGTACTCAATCCAAGCCGAAGATATTATAATATATTTGTGTAGTATTCAGGGCACTTTTGCGTGTTTTTTTGCCAACTTTGCTGTTTTTTGCCCGTCATGATGTCAAGTGGCGACCGTGTATCTCAACATTGCGCTCAATTGACATCATGACCTAAGTATGATATGAGGGTACATACTTCGGTGCCCAACATATCTTGGACCCGGCGAACAACTCCCCTTGGGCTTGGCATACTGTGGCCGCCATGTTGGCAATTTGGGACGATCCCAAATCATGGGCTCACCTGACGACCCTGCCATTCCCAAAACCGGAGGGGTTCGGGCGACGCCCAAAAGATATGTTGGACGCATATGACTTGATACCAATCCTATGGCACACTCCGGTCCAAGTCGGGCATGTGCCTCATTTGCCCCACCCATGAGTGTGCGCATTTTCGGCCATTTTGAGCAATTTTCCACATTTTCTGCCCGCCGTGCACCATGTTCAGCCCCCTCGTGCACACCGGACGCATGGACCAATGGACCATATATGACATGGGTGTTATGGATATTGGTCACCATGGTTCCCACACCACGTGGGCGAAGCGGAGCAACCTTCGTCAAGGTGCTAGCCCAAAGTGAGTGTGGACGATTTTGCCATTTTGGCAATTGTGGACCCAATTTGGATTGTCACCACACTAAGTGGCATGGAGATCTTTGAGAGCCAAGAGCATGGAAGTCTTCGTTGGACTCCTGGTGGATCGCGTGTGGAAGGGCGGATCCGATCTCCAAGCCGGCGTGGAGATATACCATTGGGGATACCCCCGATTTTGGCTCATTTTGAGCAGCCAAAATGACCCCCTTTTGGGACCCCAATTTCACCCCCCCGTGTGGTCAATTGGCGGCCGCATATCTCTATGCCCACAAGGAGCCCAGACCCAATTTTAAGTTGTACACTCAGATATTGGTCCTAGGTTCCGCCTCCTATCCTGTGAGCCATTGGCCTTGCCCTGGCCCGGCGAGCCACGCGTGGGAATGACGCCAATTTTGGCGATTTTGGCATCATGACCCCACTTGATGAACCCGTGGTGCCCTGATGCCGGGACCTCAGAGGGAACCAGGTTGGGTGAGGGCTCCAGGGAGTTCGTACTTGAAGGGCATAGGGTCAGTTGCCTCGTCCCTACCTCTGGCGGGTCCGGACGAGGGGTCAATTTTGGAGTCTTTGGAGCCAATATCAGTTTGGGCTGAAACAGCCCATTTTCAGCTACCAACTCCTAGGGGATAATGGCGGGGCCACATCTCTGGGTCAGAGAGGAGTTGGGACCTGCCGTTAAGGGAGCATAGGGAGCCACTGTCGGCTGGCCTTGGAGCTCCTTGGTTCCCAGGAAATCGCCTGTGGCTGGGCGGGATACCCTCCCCTATTGGCAGGGTTTCAGGGTCTGGACTGGGCAGGGCATGGGTTGTGTTTGAGCCCCCGCCCCTGCCAGCCACTGAGAGGGACGGACCTGGGATTGGGATATGAGTTGGGACTGAGTGTCTATTGTCCTGTGATGCCCTTACCTCGATCCAGTCTTAACCCCATGTGTACATATCCTGATGTGTTGCTGTACATACTTCTGTTCCCTTGTTTCAGAGTGGCAAGGATCCTGAAACGCTCTGTCACATGACACGAGCGTGATGATGCCCCTGTGAGCGCAGTGCTTTGCCTGCCTGCTTGCTTGTGCGTGTCCACCGCAGCGTCCCGTGGCCAGGCCCCCCACGGGAACGCGTCAAAAGTGTTTCACCGCCGCGGGGTTACCCAGCCCCCGCGCGCCACTCGGGGCCTTCCAGGGGTACGAGCAGCACCCCAACCCCGAGGGCTCCAAGACCAAGTACGCCCCACGCCGCCATGGTAAACTCGCAAGAAGCGGGCAAGACGTGGCCGCAGCCCCACCCCCATGCAGTGCGCCTGCTGCGTGGGTTGGTGTGGGACCAGCACTACCGCCACAGCCATCCCCAGTGCAAAGGCGGCATGCCCGGGAGCTTCGAGGTCCGCGAGGACATTGGCCCCGACCGCCTGCAGGCAGTGGAAGACTGGCTGCGAGTGGAAGGGTTTGCCTACCGCTTCCGCCAGAAGCGCTGGAGGGTCTGGACCCGCCCAGACAGGCCCGGTGAAGGGCTGCGCCCCGACGGGATTGAGGAGGACGAGAAGCCCAACGAGTACCCGTCGGGCGCCACGATCAACGTCTCCATGTGGGACATGATGGAGAAGAAGTTCCCGGAGGCGGGGAACGAGCGCACGCTGCAGGGCAGCAGCAGCAGCGCGTCTCCTGGGAAGGAGAAGCGTTCCGCCGGGGACAGGAGGCGGGGCAGGAAGTGGCGGGAGTACCAGGAATCCCTGGCCGCCGAAGCCGCCCAAGCTGCCAAGGGCGGAACCCCAGCCCCCAGCCCCCAACGGGCCAGTGGCAGTCACCACCCCGGCCACACCACCCTTGGCGACTTCCTCGAAGTCGCCAAGCAGGCCAAGGCCAAGCCCCGTACGCTGCACCTGAGGAAGTCAGGCCCCAGCAGCGACGTGGAGTCGGCCCACCGCGGGAGGATGCCGGCCGACCAGGCCAGCTCCAGCAGCAGCGTCGCTCCCGACCAAAGGGACGTGGCGCGCGCCTGCGAGCGCGCCTGTGGGGTGCCCTGCAACCTTCGGGTTGCCCGGCAACGGGCCACGCAGCAGAACGCTGCTGTGGAGGGCGCCGTCGGGATCGCCCAGGAGGAGGCCACAGATTGGGGCACAGGCATGGCCTTCCATGCCACGACCGTCGCGGCCATCGCGGCCAGTCTCACGGCTGCAGCCGCCCATGAGGCAGCGACTGCCCGGGTCAGGGGTGAGGTGGCGGCAGCCGCCCAGGAATCCCGCCTGGCCCAGGAGGCCATTGTCCGCAAGGAGGCCGAGGTGAAGGCGCTGGAAGAGGCGCTTGCCCAAGAGAGGGCAAAGAAGGAGGCAGAGGAAAGGGCCCACGCCGAAGCAACGGCCAAGGCCCAGGCGGACGCCACCAGGAAGGACGCCATCGAGGGCGCGCGACGGAAGGTCGCTGAGGAGATTGCCAGGACGGAGGCGGAGCTGGCGGCGTTGGAAGCGGAGAAGGCTCGGCTGCAGCGGGCTCGGGAAGCCGAGGCTGCAGGTGCCCGGGAGGAGGCCAAAAGGCGAGCTGCCGCAGCCACGGCCGCCGCGATGGAGGAGGCGGAGGCCAAGCTCTGCCGCGAGACACCCCCGGGAGGATCCCGAGTGGAGACCCTTCGAAGGCTCGTCGAAGGGGACGCCTCCTCCAAGATGACGCTGGATCCGGAGGAGGTTGACACAGGCAGCAGTGGGGACAGTGGCCCCACCGCCTACCGACGGAGGAAGGGTAAGGGGAAGACCCGCGAGAGGTCACGGAGGCCAGCGGGCGGACACCCCCACGACTCCGACCCCTTCTTAACCGCCAGCGACGGGGATGGACGAGGCCGCCGACATCGCCGAGGAGTGGCTGGGGGAGGAGGCGGAGACGTCCCCATGGAGCCGGAAGGTGAGGGTGAGGATGTCCCTCCTCCCTACCGGAGCTCGGAGTCTTCCGCGTGCGGGACCGAGACGCCTAGGTGGGGCGACATGGACGAGGATGATGACATGGACTTCGACTACGCGAAGAAGCCCCCATCCTCGGACCCACCGAGGCAACCCGGCGGAGACCCACCGGGACCCCCTGGCGGAGGACCCCCTGGAGGACGCCCACCAAGTGGACCCCCTGGAGGCGGACCTCCGGGCGGGGGAGGACCCCCTGGACCGGGCGGACCCGGCGGAGGCCCTCCTGGAGGACCCCCTGGGGACCCCGACGACCCACCAGCGAACGGTGACCCGGATGCCACCTGGCGTCGGATTGTCCAGCTCCGCAGGAGGGTCCAGTCCCTCGAGCGCGAGGTAGATACGGGCAAGGGCGAGATGATCCGCATCGCAAGGGTCGCCGCGGGCGCACAGAAGGAGCTGGACATCGCCAAGACGGAGATGGTCAAGATCGCCAAGGTCGCCACCGCGGCCCAGAGGGAGCTGGACATCGCCAGGGGCGAGACCAGGCTGTTGAACAAGGTCATCAACGGCCTGCAGCAGAGGTTGGACGAGCTGGAAGGCCGTGGGAGCGTCGGCAGCGACCACCCGGCCCTGGAGTCTGGCGCGTTGGACGACGGCAGGGGACCTGGACCAGGTCCAGGCAGACCCCACGCCCCCGGCGGAGCCCCCAGGAGTCGCCCCAGCGCCAGTGCCCCCTCTCTCAGCGCCCCCTCTCACCACAGCCCGGGCCGCGGCAACGAGCGCATGCCGCCCGGCAGTGGCAGTGAGGAGTGGCGTGATGAGTGGCTCAGGGCGGAGTACCACAACCGCCGTGCTCCACCGCGGACACCGGTACGCCCCCGACGCCCCGCACCAGCCCAGGAGCCAATCCCAATGGCTGGCGGACGTTATGGTGGACTCAGGTATGAGGTCCCCGAAGAAGACGTGAAGTGGGATGTCGGCGGAGGTGAGGAAGACCTGGAGGAGTTCGGCATTACCCCGCGGCGTGGTGTACGACGGGAGGCCGCTGAACGCAGCCGCCGGCGCCGTGATGAGGAGGCATACATGGAAGGGGTACGGCGTGAACATCTAGGTTCAGCGTACATGGAAGAACCACGGCGTATCCACACGGATACCGTGGAGGAGATGGAAGTGGCGGCCGTGGGAGTCCGTGGGGGACGCCGATGAAAACCTCAGTCGACCTCGCGGCCGGCGTTCATGGTCTCTAAGGCCGCGGATGCCGCCGTGTGGGAGGACCTGAAGGACATCAAGCCCCCCATGTACGATGGCAACCCCCTCAACCTCGACCGCTTCTTGGAGAAGCTGGACGATTGGGGGGTGACCGTCACTGAAGACATGGATCCCGCAGATGCGGAGAGATATGTCTTCAAACGGTTCAGGTACCGCCTGCCGGAAGTGCTCCAAGAGCTATACTTCATGGCGACCAAGGAGGGGAAGATCAAGACCCTCAAGGAAGCCAAGAAGTGGCTCAACGAGCAGGATCGGGTGGACGCTCCGCAGGTGGCTGCCAAGCGGTGGAAGTCCATCAAGCTTCAGCATGATGGTGGGGAGATCCGCCTACGGGATTGGCGTGACTTCCGGGGGCAATACACCCTCTTCCGCTGCAACGTGGAGGACTGGAATGAGGGTGACAACCAGGCTCGCCTGCTCTCCATGCTGCCGGAAGCATGGATCAAGAGAGTCACCAAGGAGGAAGCCAAGAGGGCCAAGTCCAACCACACGGTCAAGATGATGCTCCCCAAGGAGTATCATACGAGCGTAGTGGCTTGGACGAGGAAGAACGTGGCCCGGGATGTCAAACGGCACTCCCTGCGGAACGCCCTCCTCATCACCGTTACGGGCGATCGCGAGAAGACCGCGATGTGGCGCCTTGATGAGTGTGACGTGAGCGGCCAGACCATCCGTCTGCAGGCCATCCCGGCGCGGATGAGCTGCGACGAGATCCTGGAGTGGGTTGGAGAGGAGGTACTCAAAGAGTACCGGAACCTCCACCACACCCGCGGGTTGAGGCCCGGCGACCGTGACGTCAACTACGTTGGCGAGGGGCCTGGCGGGGAAGCTGCCATGGACCCAGCGGGAGCCGATGGCGATGAGGCTCTCGACGACGATGACGACAACGATGAGCCCGCCGAGATGGCCGTTTGTGCCTTTGTGGCCCACAACCTGAACGCGGAGAGCAACGGGGGAAGCTGGAAGCCCCTGCAACAGGGTTGGAAGAAGAAGGAGAAGAAGGACCCCCGCCGCATTGGCAACCCTGCGCTGTCCTTTGGGGAGTTCATACGAGCTCACCCTCAGGGCTGTTTCCTGTGTTAAGGGAGGAACAAAGGGTTCAACCATGACCACCGGACATGCCCCATCCACAAGGCCGACACGGAGGCCTACAAGAAGGTGCACGGGTCGAAGAAGCGTGCACCCGCGGGTATCCGGGAGGCCAAAGTGGAGGTCGACAAGGAGGAGCTCTGCAAGCTGATATCGGTGGGGACCGAGTTGGCCAAGGAGATCCAGGAGATCAAGAGGAACTGGGTCCCCAGGTCGGACGATAAGAACAAGGAGAACAAAGAGAACGACAGGAACAAGGACAAGGACAAGAAGGGTAAGAAAGGGGAAAGAAGAAGGGTGTCAACGAGGTTGATGCGGAGGAGAGTACCCCTACTACCACAACCGACGCCCCTTAGCGGAGCCCCTGCAGCCAAGGGCCCCAGCTAGGGCGGTCGCAGGATGGTGTCGTGGGAAGCGCCACACCATCCCAGTCGGGAGACGATAAGCACAAAGGGATTGCCGCGGGCGGAAGGCCCGGTCCGGCACCCAAAACGAAAGACAGTCGCGGTGGCGGGGTGAGGGCAAGTGAAGGCACGAACCCTTGCACCCGTCCATCCTTCGCGACCAAGAATGTATTCGGTGTGCTTCAAGATCTATCCGAGAGTATCGGAGGATCACCCGGACCGCAGCTGGATGCTGCAGATGGGCAGCCTGAGCCCATTGTCCACGACCTGCACCAGTCGCTTGTTGAGCTTCTGGAACGGCCGGAGATCCTGAGCTTGCACGCCGTGCGCCGTGTCGGGCGTGAGCGGCAGTTGCACCTTAAGGTCCGTGCCCTATGCGGGGAAGTGGAGAAGGTCTTCGACGTGTTGGTCGACACGGGAGCTCAGGTCAGCTTGGTCAAGGCTGGCCTACTTCCGCCAGAGTGTTTGACCGACAGTCGGAAACCTGTCAGGCTGAAGGTGGCGAACAGCCAGTACATGGTGGGAGGCACGAAGGAAGCGGCCATTGGGCTGCAGTTCGTGAACCACCGTGAGCTGAGCCGCCCGTACCTCGGCAAGGAAATCCTCCTGCAAGGTCGCTTCTACGAGGCCGAGATGGACTGGGACATGATCGTTGGGTACGACTTCATGATGGAGACGGACTCCGGCGTTCTCCCGGCCCAGGCCTCAATGACCCTGTACCAGGATGACCAGCTCTCGTGGCTTTCGTCACCTGAGCACCATGTGGAGTGCCAATGGATCCACCCGGAACGCAATCAGCTCGAAGTAGCCGCGCTGGGCACTGAGCCAATGGGGCCAGCAAACCAGGAGTACGGCGTAATGCCGGAAGTGGCGAGCCGAGTGGTCGCGGACCTGGGAGCTTCGGATCTGGCCCTGGATGCGTTCTCTTCAGGAACCTCCGCCCATCTTCGGGTTTGTGAGAAGTACTGGAGCGCCCAGGACTCCGCGTGGAAGAAGCACTGGGGTCCGCATCAGGGTTGGATGGGGATCCATTGCCCCTGATGGGACATTCCAAGGGCGGTAGCAAAGATTCGTAAGGACCGCTCCAAGGCAGTGCTGGTTGTTCCTATGGGATGCACCGAGGAGGAAAGCACCCGAGATTGGGTGGTCTCATTGACCAACATGACCTTAAACAAGGTCGTCCTACCGGCTGGAGAGAGTGTCTATCAGGACGCTAAGGGACAGCCCATGCCACCCCAGAGATGGCCAACTGAATTCCACTATGTGGATGGGGGCCTTGAACAGGCCGACACTACGGACTTCGTGTGTGTCAACCGCATCATAGCGGAACCCTGGCGGCAATGCTTTGCGGTTTCCCCTGTTGACATCGGAGAATCGGAGGACCCCCTCACTGAAGAGGAGTTGGATCTGGTTCAGGGGTATATGGATCAGCCCTTTCACGACTGGGGAAGCCAGCGTGAGGGCAAAGGCCAGGACAAAGCCTGGTGGGAAGTGGACTCGATCGTCTCTGGTTCCTATGATGGGAATACTTTGGTAAAGAGGGTGCTGGACCACATGTCCAGCCAGGGCGAGCCAATCGGCGGAAACCCACCCACCTACGGCGATCTGTTCCGAGGCAAGGCCAGAGATGGCCCTTTGGGCCACCTTGGAAGACCACCTGAGCCGAAACTGAGTGGGGTCGCTACCCCTCAAGTAAGCTCAGTGGTCCAAGTGCCCGGAAAAGCCAAGGCGGAGTCCGATGATTGCCCCAAGATCCAGGCATTGAGGGCCAGGCTGAAGCAGAAGTATGGGGACACCTTCTTCAGCCGAAAACCTGTGTTTCCCCCACCGGTGCGTGGACCGTATGGCGAGGCCAAGATACGACTGAAGCAGGACCCCCGTGTGTATCGACACCGGGAGTTCGCCCCGAGGGGCGAGAGGAAGGAGGCCATGGAGAAGATCCTCCGTGACTTCATGGAGAGAGGCTGGCTTGAGCCGTGCCACTCCGAGTGGGCCTCCCCGTGCCTCGTCGTCCCCAAGAAGGTGGCTGGTGAGTGGCGGCTCTTGGTCGACTACCGCGGCCTAAACGCCCAAACGCAGCATGACAGCTATACGCTGCCCCTCATTGAGGACATAATGCAAAAACAACACCGGCGGAGGATCTTCACGGTGATTGACCTGAAACATGGTTATCATCAGATGCCTCTCGCCGAGGAGTCCTGTGCTTGCACAGCCATGAGCACCCCACTTGGACCTCTCCAGTGGAAGGTGATGCCCATGGGCGTTACCAACGGCAATGCGGCTTTTCAGCGGATGCTGGAGAACCTGCTTGAGCCGGTGCGTGACTGTGCGGACCCCTTCGTGGACGACGTGATCATCGCGTCCGGGGACCCCAGTATGAGCTATGGGGAGCTCCTGGAGGCACATGAGAGGGACGTCACCCGAGTGCTGGACCTTCTGGTTCGGCACAAACTCACGGGCAGCAGTGACAAGGCCACCATTGCGGTAAGCGAGGTGGTCTTCGCTGGCCACGTAGTTGGGAACGGGCAGCAGAAGCCCATACCTGGCAAGGTGGCTGCGATCGAGCACTGGGAAAAGCCCAAAACGGTCTCTGAGCTACGGGCGTAGTTGGGGTTCTGCAACTACTACTCGAGGTATATCAAGATGTATGCCGAGTATGCAGCCCCCATGACCACCATGCTCAAGGGCAACCGAGAGGAGACCAAGAAGGGGTCCAAGAAGGCTCTGGTCTGGAATGATGAGTCCGACTGTGCCTTTGAGGGGATGAAGCAGGCGCTGCTATCCGCAGCGGGTCTGCACCTCGTGGATCCCGACCGAGGGTTCGTCCTGCGCACCGACACTTCCGACTACGCCGTTGGTGCTGTGTTGGAACAGGTGCTTGACGATGGGAGGCACGTGCCAGTGGCCTTCTGGAGCCGAGTCCTGGCGGAAGGCCAGAGACGGACGTGGACGCCCCGAGAAAAGGAGGCGTATGCCATCGTCATGGCTCTCAGGAAATGGGCTGGGTACATAGCCCTCCATCTTGTCACCGTCTGCACCGACCATCAGAGTCTGCAGTGGTGGCACAAGGAGCACGTGGACACCCCCTCAGGTCCCGCCTCCCGACGGGCAAGATGGCATGAGACCTTGGCCAAGTTCGACCTCACGGTTGTCTATGTTCCTGGCAAGGACAACACCGTGGCGGACTGTCTCAGAAGGTGGGCCTATCCCGCCAGCAAGGGCATGACAGACGTGTCTGCCCATGGCGATGAGGCTGAGACCGCTGAGGCCAAGAGGATCATAGAAATGGTGCGCCTGATGGAGGAGGAGGGTGTTAAATGCTTCGTCGTCATGGCTGCTGATGCCCCCCTCGGAACGAGGATGGGCAGAGCGGTCAGAGTACTCGCCCCTGATGGAGCTGAGTCCGACAAGCACCTCTTCCCTGAATCTTGCCTCCAGGACAACTGGACCGACGACTACGCTAAGTCTGAGGCCTTTGAGGCCCAATATAGGGCTGTGACGGACCCTGATGACGGGCAGAAGTGGCCAAAGGGGCTGACTGAGGAAGATGGCAAGCTCTACCGGAATGGTAAGCTGCTGGTCCCAGAGTCCCGAGTGCTCGAGCTATGTGAGTGAAAGTGCTGCCCTGGGTCGTTGTGGGTGCCGGAGGGCTCGGGGCCGGCAAGACCAGTGGGGCAGGCACGTGAGGAGTCTCCCTGGATGTTGTTATTGGGTGTAGAACCGGACACTCGGACACCAACGGAGGCGAGAGCAGCGACAACAGAAGCAAGGTCCATGCTGATTGTGGTCCGGCAGAAAATCCCAGTCTATGAAGAAAATTGAGGAGAATTATTCTAAATACATCTGAGTGTCCAAAACTGTCTGAAAAGATTTAAATAATCCATTTATGTAAAATTGTCTGGCCGATCTGGCCCGCGAGCGCGCGTCAGCGGCAAATGGCGATTCCAGCTAAAATAGCGGAATGCGGCGGATTTACGGGAAATGGACCGCGGAATCAAATCCGGCATATCAGAAATATATAGGAAATATCCTGTGACTGAGCTGCGAGGCGGCGATTCCGCCGAAGCAAAGAAAATGACCAAAATGTAGCCAATCTGGGCAGAATGTCTGAAAATCTGAGCAGATGGGGCTAGCCGCACTTACACTCCCCCTCCAAAAACACACTGGGGTGTGTCGCTACGTCAACGAAGAACGTAGTGCGGGTAAGTCCCAGAAAAACATAGAAATGTAGCCTCGATGGGGCGAAATCTGCTTGATCTGACCTGATTTGGGCTGAATTGGCACTGAATCAGGCTGGATGAACCTGAAATGAGACGGAATGAGAAGTGACGAACAGTCCTCCGTGCAGTAAAACATTAGGTCAAGGGCTAAAAAGCATGTAAACGTATCGAGAATCGATACCAAACCATGCATTGGTTGAGAATGAGGTAGATTATTGGTGGATTGAGTGGGGGGATCAATAATTGGAGTGACATCTCAGCGCTCTGGCACAGTTTCGCTGTCGCGGGCACGCTACGGTGTCCTCGCCGAACTCTACATCGTGTTAATCCCGCTTTTCTCGTTCTGAAAAGTACAGCATGTGGCTCAGAATTGGCGCATCTGGTGGATGATGACAAGATTCAGCAAAATTGAGAGTCAAATTGAGCAGAGATTAAGGGGATGAGACAATCACAGTGAGGAAAAACAAATACAGACGTCGTCTGTAGACCCTAAGTGAACCACGGAAGGTAAAGATGTTTTTCTGTTCACTTAGATCTAAACAGATCTTCGAGGAATGATGGGAGATGACAAGGCAATCAACCTAAATTGTCCTACAATGAGTAAATTCCCTGAGATGGAGGTGAAATGCAGCGGAATGTCTACAACTGAAACTACTAACACTTTCGTTTAGACTAAAGTTAATATATATTGTCGTTTATTCAGCTCAATTGTGCTTTCCGGCACGTTGGTTCGCGAGCATCTAACAGATTCTATCAAAATGTGGATCATGTGATGATGCATCATGATGGGACATGCTGGCCCTGGATCCTTGGCATGTAACGCGCCGAAGGTTCGCTGAAGGCGCTTTACTGACAGTATATAACTGAGAGACACCGAATTTACAGTGGCGGTGGTGTCAATCGACTTGGACAAGGCCAATCTTTCGATGGAGTCCCACAAGACACTTGGATTCACCATTCTCGACAGTTTCTGGTCGAATTGAGCTCACATTGGCGTGTGCCAAAAATACAACGAAGCTTACGGACTTCAGAGGTTGCTGTTAGAAGTCCCTAGAGCTCCTAGATGAAGATTGTCTGAACAATTGACGTCTGGGTTTCGTACAACAGTGGCAGAATGATGGACAAACCTGAGAAATTCAAGGTAAATTTGAGGATCCTGGATCTGAATCTGGACTTTGGCGTCAGCATCACAGCAAATGAAGGTAAGATCTGAGTTCCTGGCGTCGCATCTGGTGCAGCCAGTACTACAGGGGATGCCTGTAGGGGTGAATGTCGCTGGCCAGCGTTTTGATTATGTACATTTGCTTCCATCTGCACGAGTAGCCAAATTCCAAAGATGCACAGACCAACAGAGACAAGATTACCCCGAATCTGCCTGAATTAAGCCTGAGTTTCGTTTTTTCTGAACACGGCAGCACACTCCGTCAGCGTATCTACGCCTTGTCTGCCGAACGGAGACCAAAGAAAAGTTGATTGACGTCAAATTTTCAAACATTCGCAGTTCTCCACATCATGACATAAACAGAAAAAATGAACAGTGGATTGAGCAGAATGTGGTAGGATGGCTTCCTCAATTCGGCCAAGCACGAATACATGTGACCACCAACCTGTCTGGCCTGGCCCTCGTACGGCTTGGGCGCTGCAAATCAGCGGCCGAACTTGAAGCTTGGTCCTCATTTGGCTCCTGGGCTGGCCTGACCGCAGGAGGGGGGATCGACGGATCAGCCCTGGAATGTGGCTGCTGAGGGCCGTAAAAGGCTGGATCTCGATTCACCACAGGTCGTTTTCCGTCGCTCTCCACTTGTCTGTCTGGTTTCGACAAACAATCTGTCAGGAGTACACCAATTTCGGGGTGCTTCTTGAGGAAGTCAATGAACCCCTTGGTGTATCCATGGACAAAAGATTGGGCTGGTTCCCAGTTGTTGTGACTGGAATCAAAGCCCCTCCACTCACACAGAAATTCCCATTCGCCCTTGGCGTCACGTCTTGCTTCAACAATCCTCTTGAGTTCGTACTTTCCCCCTTCGATGACCCGATCGGACAAGTGTTTTGCAGTCCAAAAAAGGGGTTTAACCCGATCCTTGGGGGAGGGGATCTCTCTCTTGAGGCGATCACCCGAAACGTCAATTTCCCTGCTGACATCCACACGAATCCTCCACCTGTTCTCACCAAGACGCGCTGTAACAGCGAATGGCCCCTCCCACAAGGGAAGAAGCTTGTCATCTCCGTCCAGGGTGGTTTCGGATTTTCGAAGCCAAACTCGATCCTCGACTTCAAAATTGTGGGGGTTTTTTCGACCTTGATTCTGGACCCAAAGCCAGTCAGCTTGATGCTTGTCGATTAATTTCGACACAGATTTATCTGCTCGTTGGACTTCGTCCAAAAACAGCGAAGCATCCTTACAGGGGCGAGGATTATTCAACGGCATGTTCCACCAACACTTCTTTCGTCCAAAGACAATTTCATTTGGAGAAAAGCCATGATACAAAGGCGTGTTGTGGTAACGGCGAAGCAATGCGAAGAGAACTTCCATCCAATGGAAATCCTTTTCACTCGCGAGCTCCTTACGAAGCATATTAATAATTGAGCGGCCGGCTCTTTCGCCAGGCAGCGCTCGATGCGAGTGGATTTCACATCGGAGGTGGTGGATTCCAAGGCGAGCACACAATTCTCTCCACCATTCGGAGGTGTACTCTTTGCCTGAATCCGTCACCACCTCGGATGGGACGTCCCAGCCTCCCATCCAGGTCTGCGCGCACCATTTGGCGGCAGCCTTGCCAGTCATCGACTCAATGTTGCAAGGCAACACTTGAATGTAGCCGGAATGACGGCACTGAATAAGGAGCACACCATTGACTTTTTTATTAGTCCAATGGCACTCTTCGTCATCGAGCTCACCGAGATAGAAGAAATCACTGGTGACTCTGTTAAAGAGGCGCTCCGGAATAGGATGAGGCCTCAGATGGCCGTGCTTCTTCGCGCTGGGAGGCGTCGAGACAGCACATTGGGCGCATCCGGCGGCTACTTTCATGCAGTGAGTATATAGCCGTGAGCCAAACAACCTATGTTTAATCATCGACCACAGTCGACGGCCATGTGCGTGGGGGGACTCCCATTTGTGCCACCAGTTTAACACTCGGGGGGCTAGGGCGTCTGGCACACACAATTTACCCTCCATCCACAGCTTCCCCCCATCCAACGAGTACTCCGCAAAAATCCCATCCCTGTGAGCATCTTTGGATTTGAGATTTCCAAAGACCTCTTTAAACATGGGATCCTGCAGGTAATCGGACGTCCAGTCACGGATGATCAGGGAATCCTTAGGCAGGGGTGGAGTTTTGGCCGGATCTCGACGCTTAATGCCCTCGATCAACCGAAATCGACTTACTCGTCGGGTATAGTCAAACCGTTTCACACTCCCTGAGGAGGGATCGGTGACTTTTTCCACGACTTTCAGCGTTTTGGTGCAGATCTCGTGAGCATGCGCTGGATCTGTGATGGCCGTGATGTCGTGACACGGCAATGCGTGCTGTTTAACAGCGCACTGCATGCATGCACGTCGAATGAGTTTCTTTTCTTCCTGATCCCATTCGATGATGACATGGCGGTCCTGCTCCGTACCATGGATGTTGGTACTTTGCAGCCCCTCTGAGGCGGGGTAAGCCCATCGGCTCAGAGCATCCGCTACCGTGTTATGTTTACCAGGCAAATACGACACGTGGAGGTCAAACAGAGAGAGAAATTCGTGCCATCTGGCCCGTCGACCAGCTGGGGTCGCGACAGTATCAATGTGTTCAGTGGCCCAATACTCCAGAGATCGATGATCCGTCAGGACCTCGACTCGATTGGTGCCAACCCACGATTGGTACTTTTTTAGAGCGCAAATTATGGCATACGTTTCTTGCTCACGCGGCGACCATTGCATTTGGCGTGGGGCTAGCTTCCGAGACCAAAATGCAAGAGGGTAATGATCGCCGGTGGCTTCATCAACCTGTTCAAGGACAGCTCCGATCGCGTACCTAGATGCGTCGGTTCTAATGTAGAAGGGTCGGTCAAATTGGGGCACATGCAACGTGGCGACTTCGCAGAGGGCTGCCTTCAAGTGATGGAAGGCCTCCTCGCACTCGTCAGTCCACTTGACACGAACCTTTGAACCTGCCTTGCCCGCATCTCTCCCTACCTTCAATAATTCAGTGAGGGGGGCAGCAAATTTGGCATAATTCGGCACAAAAGTGTGGTACAAATTGCAACAACCCAGGAATCCTCTCAACTCCGTGATCGTCTCAGGGCGCTTCCACTTCTGAATAGCGACGAGCTTCCCTGGACTGGGTCGTCGGGTGCCATTCTCTAGGAGAGAACCACAAAATTCGACTGATTTTAAAAATAATTTTCCCTTCTTTGGCCCACAAATCAGCTGATTAGCGTCAAGAATGTCCAAAACTTGGTTCAGCTGCTTCTCATGTAGGGCCACCAGCTCGGCTTCGGTCAGTCCCTCCCCTTCCGTCGCGATGATTATGTCATCTATGTACACACTCACGAAGGCACGAAGCTCAGGATGGGTTGTGAACAGCACATCCTCCATCATTCTTTGAAAAAATGAGGGGGCGTTCTTCAGCCCCATGGGCATGACGGTGCATTGGACTGGGCCATATGGCGTGCACATACAGGTGAGAGGTTGGCTGTCCTTCCTCAACGGCATTTGGTGAAAGCCGTGACGGAGATCCAGCACAGAAAACAATCGACCTCTTGCCCTCTTGGCGATTTCCTCCTCAATGAGGGGCAGGGGGTGTGAATCCGCCTTGGTTTCGGCGTTGAGGTTGCGAAAATCAACAACCATTCGCCAACCATCAATGGTGTTCTGGTCTGCAGGCGGTGGCTTCGGGACTGTGAAGGGTGAACAGCACCATTCGCTGGTCATACAACCCTCAAGCCAACCAAATTCCCTGAGATTTCTCTCGATGATTTTTCTGAGGATCTCATGTTTATGTCCATGATTTTCATAAGGGCGCTGTTTTTTTGCCTTGTACCCTTCACGAAGCTCGATGAAGGCTTCACCGAACTGTCCACGGACAGGGGGGTCTTTGATCAACTTCCCTGAAAGGGTTGTGTCCTTCCGTTCCTCAAAAATCTTTTCTCTTGACTTGGAACACAATTCAGTGTCCACCTGATCGCCAGGAATTACTGTCGAACAAACTTTGGCGACTTCTTCGGCTTTGGCAGGAAGAATCTTCTTACGGATGTCCCTAAACAGGTCCGTATCAACTGCCTCTTGAAGATAGGTGGGTCGTGTGTCGAAATCCCAGAGATTCTCTTCGTGATCCAGCTCCTCGAAAGGATCCATGAAAGCTTCCACAGGGGGTTTTTCATAAAAAACTCTGAATTTGCGGCGCGATTGGAGATTTTTCCTCGCTCGTGCACTGAAGATTCTTTTCGATGTCGACCGTATTGGGGAAGAGGGAGACGAGGCGGATCCATTGGACGTTGAATCACCTTGGGTATCTGACGAACAAAAATCAGAAAAAATAGATTCATCATCAGTACCACGCTCAACCTCAGATTCTGACCCAACACAAGAATCAGTACCAGAATCAGCAGAATTAGAGTCAGAAAGCTTTCCATCCACCAGGAATGCAAGCGAACTCCAGGACCGCTGTGGCAGGGGACCTGTGTCGTCCCTGGCATACAGCTTAATCTTCCTGGGAAGTTCGATGTAATCAACACAAATGTCTTGTAATTCCTGAAACCAAGGCTTGTCGTCCCACAAGGGCACAACTAAAATTGCCTGGGTCTTATCTTGCTTGATTTTGTGGATGACCTGCTGGATTAAGTGAAACGGAGGATTAATCCACAACTTTTTGTCCCATTTGTGGGTCCAAGCGTCGCTGAAGTGCTTGTCAAAGCGCTTGTTCATACGGTTAGCAAAGGCATCATACTGGGGCCAAAAGGAATGGTGTTCATGAAAGTATTCACAAATTGCATCGCGCCATTTGTCGACAACTCTGTAGGATGAAGAGTGCCAGCGCGAAGGGCGTCGTGGCTGGGAGTCCCTACGAAGACATTCTAACTCTTGGGAGTAATCGGCACTCCCATTCACCTCTGCAATGGTGACATCTTCACCAAATTTTGGTGTCACTCTTTGCTTCAAAAATTCTTCTGCACTTTTAAACCCTGCGTGCAAAAAACGAAATTCAGGACGCTCCAAGGGACCTGACTCCAGCAAAAAACAACGACGATGACCTACGGGCGCTACCCTGTTCTTGCGAAGCCAAGGATGGCCCAAATAAAGGTCATACTTTATGTCAGCACGATAGAAGTAGTCATCCTTAAGGACAACTTCTTCCACATTTTGCTCTTCCCAAAGGTCTTGAGCGACCAAATGAGTTGATATATAACAACCGCGTTGCCCAACTGCGAGAGAATGTCCAGAAACTCCCTCGAGGGTAACAGGATGAGGCGACTCAAACACGCAGTCGTCGGGTAAGAATGCATTGGATTGGAGATTTACCTCTGATCCATTATCACACAAACAAGTGGCGAGGTGGAAATTTCCCTTGCAATCAGAGACCCACAGCTTTGTGACAAACTGACGAGCCCTGTGCTTGGACTGTACACCAACCTCGTCCACTACAACAGAAGGATCCGCTGCCGGATCCAGGGGAGAGGAGACAAGCGACCCTACATCAAGTAATGGTCGATCAGGAATTTGGGGATCATGCCTGAAATCGCCTGGGGAGGGGCGATTTTCGTGGCTCCCCTAGGCGTTCTGACCTCCAGCGGCTGCGTTAACATTGTGGACACAGCCTGATTCGTCGATCCACTCATCTTGGAACGGATCATCCGCTGGATTCAGGGCATTTTCGACATAATCTCGATCCGCATCGGACACCTGATCTTCACCTGAGACCTGATCCACACGATGGTTTCCTTTTCCACGTCCACGGCCACGGCCGCCGGATGATGGGCCACCACCGTCGCCACGCCCTCTGCCCTTACCAGAGAAGGGGGTTCCCGAAGGATTTCCCTTACCTTTACCCTGTGATCCTGGAGCATTTCCTTTGTTTGTACCGGATTGAGGGGTTTGGCCTGGATTTCGATTTCCGCCTCCGGCGTTGACATTGGGACTTGTCTGGCCGTTTGGCTGTCCACCGGAGCCGGATGGAGTCCGATTCCCTTTGCCTTGGGACCCGCCAGGGCCTCCAGTATTTTTGTTCCCACCGGAGGGAGTCGAATTACCCTTTCCCCCCTTGGCACCATGCACCTGTCTGTCATTCCTGTCTGAATTCTGCGAATTACTGACATTTTCACCAATCACCTTGTGATCGTAAGCAGACCATCGGTGATTAGCAGTAGAATGCGTCTTAGCTCGGTTCGTAGAACCTAAAAGAAGGCAGATGCTACAATGATCCTGAACATTCCGGGTGTCATTCACCTTTTTGTTGCCCTTTTGGGCCCCATTTTGGGTGTTTTGCTGGGTATTCTTGTTTCCCCCAAGACCCTCATGGAAATTTTGATTGGCGGCGTCAGCGAGCCTCTCAACCTCTTCCCACAGTTCCTGCGGGTTAAACGAAAACACCCAGTTCCTGGCCTTCAGGCGATGGCCGTGGAAACTTACTCCCCTGTTGAGGACTTGGACAAACAAGTCCCGATCCTCGTGTTCATTAAACTTGATTTTCCACGTGTTTTCAGTGAATTTCACCTTGGTAAACGACGTGGGGGAGCACTTTTGAAGTGCCTCCCTGACCGTAAACCGGTTGGCCGAGGCGTCAAAGCCATCGACTTCCGCCCACCAGGTCTTGACCTTTTCTTCGGATTGTTTATTCCGAAGGGTGGCGGCGGTTTCTGAGGGGATCTTGTCAAAAATCAGATTTTTCAGCTCGGCACTGGAAAATTTTTCGCCTGAATGTTCAGATTCTTCTACGAGATTCCAGAAGCGCTGTCTCTTGTCCTGCACTTCGTGCAAGATTAATCGCGAGAACGAAGGAAAATTCTTCAACATCTGGTGGTAATGGTCCTCAGGCAGCCGGGATCCACGTACCTCCAACTGTTCCCACACCTCATCAAAGGTAAGGGGGGAACTTGAATCTTCACGATCACTCCAGGTTCTGAGCCAAGTGTTGGCCGGCGCTCCCTCAAGGCAGTCCAAGAGCGCCATCAGGAACTGATCATCCTGGAGTTTTTGAGTCTTAACCCACAGTTTAAATTCCCGTTGGAACTGAGGCCAACGTCTGGGGTTCCCATTATACTTCGGTTGCTTGGCAACCTGACGAAGTCGCAATGAAGTAGGATTTAGAAGTGAATCCAGCCCAACACCGGCCGTAATGGCAGACACCTTGGCGGCATCATTAGCCACACCAGCTCCGGCGAGGGTCTGGGCGAGCAACATCTGGGCAATTGCATTGGAATCAACAGCAGGAAGGGTAGTACGGGAGGCAGTTCGTTTGGCATTTTGAGCCTCATTCCTAGCCTTCACCGATCTACTCTGAGATCGAGAGATTGTAACCCTTTCCTTTAGCTTAGTCCTGCTGATCCTTGCGTCGGTGGTCTTAGAGTCCACCGAAGGAGCAATCGAAAAAATTTCTGTCGCCTCCTCCGACGGTTCTGTTGTTTGTTCCACCGATGAGGCGCCCTCAGATCGCATGTGGGTCTTGAAAAGATCTTTAATTCCCAGCGTCTGAATGATGAGTTGCATTTGATCTTTGAGCAATTGGAGCTCAGAGTCTCGCTGTAATCTGCAAGAGCAGTCGGCAGGACAGTACATACCGTGTCCTGAAGGGCCTGAGCAGGCTGTCGGACCGCTAATCTCAGTGGTTCGCAGCCAGGAATCCACTTGGGGAGCTCCTTCAGTCCTAATTTCCAGGCTTGCCTGCCTAGCTGCCTCTAAAATTCCTTCCTCAACCGCGGCGGCTAGATCGTCGCGGATGGAAACAGAGGGATGAGGGGCGGAGGGCCCGGCAACAGGTGCCTTGGTCTTCTCCTTCGGGAAGGGACTTGCCTCCCAGATCTGCAAGAAAATGGCAAAAGATTCATCTTCTTGAGAACACCACCACATCCTGGTCTTAATTTCTTCTTGATGGAGGAAAAAATATTCAAATAAAAAATCAGAGGCGATTCTTTCTTGACCTATCAGCTTAGACGTGGCTAATAGACACAGGGCCTCAAGCGCCTCAAGGTTACGGGTCACTTCGGAAGACAAATAGTTGTCCCATTGTGCCCATGAGGTGGTCGATTATAGGCAGGTACCTCACCTGGACCACCCATCTCAATGTCGTCAATGTCGGCGTCGATGGTCTCAAAATGTGGACATTGGTAAGGAGTATTAGTACCTGCCAGGTCCGTAAGCTCCACCGGAGCGTTGCCATTAGCGTAGGCTGGGAGATTCCAGCTGCTTGATGGCCAATTTCGACTGGGATCTTGATTGTAATCTGGGCCTCCACAACTGCTGATTTGTGCCCTTCTTGGGCAATTTGGGCTTGCGCAAGGCAGTCCTCTCAAGGCCTCGTTCGCACAGCACCACGGCAGCGTAATCGTTACGTCTCCGGAGGTGGCGGAGTCTACGGGGCCGTACTGAGGGGCTATCTGTGG
Source organism: Eutreptiella sp. 'Long Island Sound 2002' (assembly GCA_964036045.1). Classification (NCBI taxonomy): domain Eukaryota; phylum Euglenozoa; class Euglenophyceae; order Eutreptiales; family Eutreptiaceae; genus Eutreptiella; species Eutreptiella sp. 'Long Island Sound 2002'. The sequence continues at coordinate 20,841,246 of OZ038401.1, read as the reverse complement.
TTGGGACACCAAAGGAACAACATTCAGGTAGCCTCTGCTACCATGAAAGTGCTGCCCTGGGTCGTTGTGGGTGCCGGAGGGCTCGGGGCCGGCAAGACCAGTGGGGCAGGCACGCGAGGAGTCTCCCTGGATGTTGTTATTGGGTGTAGAACCGGACACTCGGACACCAACGGAGGCGAGAGCAGCGACAACAGAAGCAAGGTCCATGCTGATTGTGGTCCGGCAGAAAATCCCAGTCTATGAAGAAAATTGAGGAGAATTATTCTAAATACATCTGAGTGTCCAAAACTGTCTGAAAAGATTGAAATAATCCATTTATGTAAAATTGTCTGGCCGATCTGGCCCGCGAGCGCGCGTCAGCGGCAAATGGCGATTCCAGCTAAAATAGCGGAATGCGGCGGATTTACGGGAAATGGACCGCGGAATCAAATCCGGCATATCAGAAATATATAGGAAATATCCTGTGACTGAGCTGCGAGGCGGCGATTCCGCCGAAGCAACGAAAATGACCAAAATGTGGCCAATCTGGGCAGAATGTCTGAAAATCTGAGCAGATGGGGCTAGCCGCACTTACAGTGAGGCTTGGCACCACCACATGATGCACCCAGGGGTCAAGAAGCAAGCCCTGGACATGCAGCGCCGGTTTGAGATCGACCACATCGGTCTCTACACCGCCATCAAGAAGGTCAGGAAGGGTTGCTCGGTCTGTCAGGCCTGCAATCCCGATAACTGGAACGTCAAGGGGGAAGCCCAATGGACTCCAGTGCCTGACCAGCCCATGGAGAGCGTGGCCATGGACGTCTTCTCCATGCCCGAAGTTCACATAGGCAAGGAGACCTTTGACTGTGTGGTCCTTTGTGTGGATCGCCACAGCGGCTACGTAGTAGCTGTTCCGGCACGCAAAAAGGGGTTGCTTGCCAAGGAAGTGGCAGCCATGATGATTCGTCATTGGCTGACCGTCTTTGACATCCCCCGCACCATTTGCAGTGACCGAGGGCCCCAGTTTACTGGTGGCTGGTTCAAGGCCATGTGTTCCCTCATGGGAATACGTCACGCCAAGAGCGTCGCCTATCTCAGCCGGTCCAACGGCTGGGCTGAAGTGGCTGGACGGCAGCTGTTTGAGAAGCTGTGCAAGATTCACATCACCAATCCAAGTCGGAACTGGTTTGAGGAGATGTGGCCCGCTCTGAAGGCCCATCATGACACCCCCACTCCAGGTGGTTTGTCCCCTCACCAGATTCTGTTCGGCAGGGACCCCCTGGGTCGGGGACTTCCCTTGTCTGGTGATGGTATGGCCATGGACGCCAAGGAATTCTTTGCGCGGCAAGAGGCAACGGCGCGAGACATCCGCCAGCAGCTCCAGAAGGAGCATGCTGAGCGTCAGAAGCCCGCCCCGAGCTCGACAGCGCAAAAGTTCAGGGTCGGAGACCCGGTGTGGGTGATCAGACCCCGCCCTATGGGCACCCACCGCACCAAAACCTGGTTCACACCCGGAGAGAAAGATGTCCTTGAATTATGCCCTAGGTCTTTTGATGTATTCCTGCAAGTTGGTGTTGTAGTTGAAAACCCGAAACCAAAGCAGCAAGTAGAGCAAGGACTGAATAAGGATCGAATCAATGAAATCAATGATTGGTTTTGGAATCCAGTGTAACACAGAAGGGCTGCAGATAGACAAAGCAGGTATATGAACATAGATTCAATCACAAATGGATAATGCAAAAGGTTTTATATGAAAATTGGTCAGACTCTAGCCTCAGAGGTTGCAATAGGCACTTCATGTGCACTCTTTTGGGTGAAATGGTGCTGGTTAGGAATGAGGGGCATAGATGTCAGGACCACACAGAAAATGACTTGGCCAAGCAACTGAATTCAGAAACAGTTACAAAGTAGGACCACAATAAGTGGTAGAATCAATTGAGTATAAGGGTCTTGGGGTGGGAGACCACTTAGGCTTAACCTCCAAGGCCCACAAGCATGGAATGCCTGATTTATTTTGGTATGACCTCCATGAAGGAAGGTACCTCCGCTCAGTTGAGTGGTAGGGGTGAACTTCATGCGGGGGGCTAGGGTCACAACCCTAGTTACTTTGAGAAAGTGTACTTTAGGCTACAAAAGAGAGATAAAAACACTTAAGTTTGTCTCAGCATCAACAAAGGGTTTTAAGGGGGGCTTAGCCTGGATCAAGCCCTCCAAGAAAGACATGGCAGTGACTTTTTCTTACTCCCCCCTGGAGTACTAGTTAGCTAAGCTAGTAGGACCAAGGAAAAAGGCTCAAATATTCCCAAAATTACCTCAAAAAATGCATTAAACTTACCAAAAACATTCTCATCACTTCATAGAAGCCTATCACACTGTAGGGACCCTTGTAAAACAGTGTAATGTACCGTGAATGATGTCCCTTCGAAGGGGCATTCCTCAAAAGTCGCCGGCGTGAGGCGAAAACTTTTGGAAAAAAAAAGGTGTGGGGGCAGTGGGAATTGAACCCAGGACTCCCTGTCCAGAGCACATGTGTCTGTCCACTAGGGTACAGTCGAACGCTCTAATGCGGACGGTTATCGCCGTATAAACAACGTTTTAGTATACGTCCTGACCAAGGGCCAGGGCGGAGCAATACTCCCAATGGAGGACACAAACCCCCAGGAGCTGAAAAAAATAGAAAGTGGAACCAGCAGGGAGTGATTCCTGCGGTTTTGCGGAAGGGGTTGCGATTTAGCAAGTGAAATCGTTGAAAATCGACGAAACCACGCGGGAAATCCTCATTTTTACACATAACTTAAAGTCGCAGACAAGCGCAAACGAAGCGGACGCCAAGAAAAGGGTTGCCCAAGCGAAAACGGTTTTTGGAAAAGAAGGTATGAGCCGTAGTTTTTAAAGTTTTAAAGAAAATTTTTGCACAGTTGCATCAAAATTTTTATAAACTTCAGAGTAAAGAATTCAAAATCAGCCCACACCACAGAGCAGTTCAACAACCCGTCTCTCAGGTATGTCTGTGTCACTTCACACTCACGCATTGTGTTCGTGTTGGTTGTTCCGTCAAAACGTTAGGGTTGTCAACGCTGTGCTCGTTGGGGGGTCGGGTGTTCATCTCTCGTGCTCTGCACAGGCGAAAGCAGGAATGAAAGGTATGTGATGCGAATGGAGCGCGCAGCGCGCACGTAGGGTTAGAATATGCGCTGTGCTCGCGATGCATGTGCCTAATCTAGGCATCCACACGCTGTATCGCTTCACCTGTATCCCTAATCCACCCTTGTATCCTTCTTCACAGGTAAGCGTTTGTACGTGTGCGGCCGTAGCGTTCAAGTTGAGTTGCTTAAAACACTTAGGTTTGTTTTGTGTTTGTTTCAATGCGGCATTCGCACGATGCATGGTGAGTAAGGTAGGTTAGCCCAGGAGGAGCTCACCTCCTGGTTGAGTCTGTGGTTACGCCTCCCTTCCCTGCGTGCACATGATGCATTAAAGGGTAGGCCACGCGAATTGCGCACGGTAAACCTTGTTTAGGTTACCCAGAGGCTCCTCGGTACGTTCTTTAAGAGAACCCGAGGAGTTTCTTAAAGCTTGCTTGCTTGACAGGGGTAGCTGCATCTGCAGCGTGTTTGCGAACAGCGTATTATAGGTCACACTGAGAAGGGTATAATACCTGGAGTGTGGCTTGGTTCCACAGTCGCAAACGCCCCTTCATCTGCCTCTTTTGTACAGGTGGGAGAGGTTAGGGTGATTGGTGCACGCAGCAGCTGCCTTCGGCGGCTACCATTTTTCTGCCCCAGCAAAACAGGGGCGCTGATCACAAATCAAATCGCTGTGCCTCAGCCAGGACTGGCGAGGACAGTTCGACTTCAACGACATCTGCCCTGTGCACGCAACGAGAGCACCCCTTCCCTCCAAGCCCTAGCAGGGGAAACGCGTTGTGGCGTCCCCTGTTAGGCCACAGCTGCTTAGGAGCGCTGTGTTCTCTCGTCCTTTTCACAGGAGGGTCGTTAGTACCCATGAGAACTTCACCTCCGCAACGCCAAGTAGAGTGTGCGTGTAGGAGTGGTAGTCCTGAGTGGGGGCTAAAGCCAGTTGCCCAGTGCTCGCCCACCAGGATGGTGCCACTGTAGGGTGTGTAGGACCTGTAGGGGGCGTGTCACTGTCCCACCCTTTTCCTGCAATTTTAGCTGGGCTGGTGGGCTGTGACAGTGGTTAGGTTAGTGTTTTTGGCCACATAGCAAACAGGCGTTTTGCATGCCTTCATAGCTTTTGGCCACCCCTCCCTGTAGTAGACAGATAGGTAGGGAAAACAATACCTGGACTAACACTCTGGGTATTCCCCCAAGGTTTTGCGCCAGCACAGAAATTGGGCGCATAGGGGAGGGGAGACCCGGGGCGTACCCCGTGGCATCAATAAGCCAACCCTCCAGGTTTAGCAAGGGCGCAGACTTGGGTATAATTAGGACACCACTTCTGCGGCTTGCTCTCAGGACCTTAGGACTAGCACACTCACACATACGTTATGGCAGGTAAGGGTAAGGTAAACCCTGTAAGGAAGGGTAGAACCCCATGGGTCTGGACCAGTCAGGGGTCCTAACTGTGGGCTCGCTTGTCCCCAAGGAGGGAAGACACACCTTGCCTCATAACACCTTGCTTGTCATTCCCCCCTGGTGTAGAAAGCCACCGTTCTTCGTTGGCTCACCAAGGTCATTACATTAGGGCAGTACCCATGCAACACATGGTCAACAAGGCAAACACTCGCTGGGTGGCTGCAATTTTGATAAGCGGCCACCTGGCTCACGCTGGAAACCATAGGCATGGGTCTGCAGGGCACAGACAGGGTCAGTAGACTGACACAGGGTAATTAGTTTCGCTTCTTACGCTGGGACATAGTCTCAGCACGGGTTAGGAGCTGCCCCTCGTTGTTCTCAACGAGGTAAGTGCGGAAGATGGGGTTGATACTCCCATCTGGTTGTATGAAGGCTGACATAGGTTCCCAGGTCGCCTCGGACAACCCATAGCCATCCCACAGGGTAAGGAATTTCCAGCCCTGTTTATACTCGTGGCGAGCAATACCTGCAACCACGTAGTAACCATCGACTGCCATCTCATCGGCAGTCATCTCTTCGAGTTCGTCTGCCTCCTCTGGACTGGCAGCGTTCTCTAGGTCTATACATTCAATCTCACTGTCGCTGAGGCGCCACTCATCCCAAGACAAGTCGTCAGGGGAGTGATAGTGCCTCAACTGCTTAGGAGCACATAGCAGTTCACCACCTAGACGTGGACTGCACCTGACATGGATCCTGGATCCATCTATCCTGATGATACGATAGGGTCCAAAGTAAGGGTCCTGTAGGCAGTTACGTGGCCAGGAGGGTAGGCGTGAATGGTGTACCAAAACAAGGTCACCAACCTTGAAGCTGGCAGGTCGCCGTAGGCGGTTCTGTCGGCTCTGTTCACGGTCACGAATGTGCCTCAGGTTAGTACCAGCCTGGTTAGCCAGAGACTGCTTGTGTTCTAGCCAATCTCCCACAGGGCTCTTGAAGTCCTCAGGAAAGGGGGTTTTGAAGAACCAAGCAGGTCGTCCTCCATGGAACAGTTCGTGGGGGGTGAAACCCGTAGAAGAGCTCCGCTGTGAGTTCATGGACAGAACTGCCCAGGGCACTAGGCGTACCCAGTCCTTGGTGCGCTCCTGTTTCATCAGGATTCTTAAGTTTTGCTCCACCACACGGTTCTGTCTCTCACAGAGAGGGTTAGACGTGTGAGTGTAGGGCACACCTGTGGTTACCTCCACGTTGAGGGCATTTAGCACTCGTTTGTACCACCCAGTGTCACTGCGGATGCGTACATCTTCATCAGAGTGCACCTGTTTAGGTGCTCCATAGGGTTCGAACCATTGTTCGACCAACATTTTTACAGTCTGCTCACCTGTGATTTTCTTATTGCAAGGGAACACACGGGTGAAGCGAGATAGACCACAGGTGACCACGAGGCAACTATCATAGCCGCCAAAGCGTGGTAAGCCGTGGATGTAATCCACGTAGAGAAGAGAGTTAGCACAATAGGGTATGGGTAAGCTGGAGATCAGACCTCTATCCCTACTGTCACTTTGCTTGCTGGCATGACAGCCACAAGCATCCACAATGGTCTGCATACGCGACCTCAGTTCAGTCAGGGTTAGACTAGAGTAGAAACACTCACGGAAGAAGTCCACTGAGCGATTAGCGCCAGTGTGACCAGAACTGAGATGGGACCACTGTAGGCACCCATCCAGTCGTGCCTCAGGCACCACAATTCGGTCCTCGTAGAAGAGGTACTGATTGTTTTTATACCACTGGTGCCCGTCAATGACACGGGGTTCGAGACCAGTGTTGAGGGTTTGGAGAATTTCTTCATACTCTGACTGATAGTCGGTTAGACTCCAACCCTCCAGGATTCCAGCAGTGCGCATGGACAGGTCAAGCTGGACATCCATACGCTGGAAAGCCTCTTTGGCGAGTGCCTCAGAGCTCTCACCAATAAGCGCATCGAAGTTGTTGCGCGATATATAGTCAGACAGTTCATTCTTAATCCCGGGGATATGATGCACTGTCAGCCTGAACTGGCTCAGGTAAGTCCACCACCGTTTTAGCTTCGCTTTTTCTGGTGGTGGGCCCTTCTGAAAAGACTTCACAGGCTCCTGGTCACACAGCCAGACAATAGGGTTAGACCCCAGGAGTCGGGATTGTGAAGATAGCACCAACATACCGGCCAGGAGTTCCTGGTCATAGGTGCTGTAGTTGGAACGCGCTTGGTTCCACTTCCAATTCCAGTGTCCCAGTGGCACCAGTCGCCACTCACTGGTAGGATAGTCATGTTTCAACGAACGATCACGGTTCAGTCCAGTAGTACGATAATGGCAGTGGGTTAGCTCAGCGGGGTTAAGCTCCTGCCATTGGTAGATCGTACCTCCCACCCCTACATCACTGGCATCAGTGATTAGGACTATCTCGCCCTCAGGGCGGGGAACTCCCAGGCAGTTGGAGGAGGCAATCTTCTTCTTCAACTCCTGGAAACACTCTTCCTCTCTGGAGGTCCACCTCCAGGGAGTAGTTTTCTTGATTAGGTCAGTGAGGGGTGCAGAGGAGTAAGTAAAATTGTGGATGTGACGCCGATAGAAATTACAGGCGCCCACAAAACTCCTCACATCGTGTAGACCCTTCTTAGGGTCATCGCGAATCTGCATGTCCTGTAGGGGCTGCATCTTAGACGCGGCTGGTTTCCACCAGCCATACCCCACGTCGAAACCAATATACTCCATCTCCTCTTTCATAAACTCGCATTTTTCGAGTTTGATTCGGAGATGGTTTTCTTGACAGACAGTGAAGAATTCACGGAGGAGAAGGACATGGTCCTCTTTGGTATTAGTACCCAAACTCACGTCGTCGATGTGAGCCTCCATTTCTGCAGCCCGAGAAATCAACTCTTGTACTAGAGGCCTGCGCCTCAGTATGTACAAAATTTTGTTCATAAGCTCCTGGAAGAGCGCTGGGGCGTTAGCCACCCCGAAAGGCATAACCTTCCACTTGAAGACACGACCCTTAGGGGTTATAAAGGCAAGCAGCTCCTGAGCTGCGGCGGTTAGGTCAACCTGCCAGAAACCAGAGCGTTTGTCCATTTTGGTCTTATACCTGCATTTGGCAATACGCTCCAGGGTGTTTTCCATGTTAGGAATACTCCCTGAGTGGTTCTGGGTTTTCTTGTTGACCTCACCATAGTCTACAACAAGACGTAGAGCAGTCGACCCTGGTTTAGCAACAAGGAAACAGGGGCTGCAGTGATGGGGATAGTCCCCATGTTTGTACTCTTCAACGAGGCCAGCATCAATGCATTCTTGGATCTGGCGCTCGACTTCTTCAACCTGTTCCTGTGGAGCGGGATAGGGACGACGCCTCACTCACGTCTTTTCAAATTCTGGTTTCAGTTTCAGGTCCATCTGGACCAGTTTTTTGCAAGATAGGGGAGGCGGCAAGGCGCCGAACACCTCCTCATAGGTTATAAGCAGTTTCTTCAGGCGGGGGTCAAGGTTAAGACTCTCGACTTTCTGAAGGAAATCCTCCTCAGCATGGAGGTTGCTTTTTCCATGTTCTTTCTTTTTATGCCGATCAGCAGTTTCGGCAGGTACGGTACCATCGTCCCACTCAGGGGGACATTGCTGCCCATAGTGTAGAGAGTACACTAGAGGTATCTCAGGATCAGGCAGCGTATAGGACTCATCGTCCTCCTCAGACCAGATGGAGTATTTCCAGGTCTGTCTGAGGTATTGCAGCCGCTCTTGGCGCTCAATACCTTCGGCCTTCAGGTACAGCAGCCGTCGGAGTTCTTGCGTGTCATGCTCAGACAAGGGCATGTTATTAGCAGCAGGCCGTGCCAGAGCATCAGTACTCCGGGCCACTGGTTCACCTGTGTGCACAGGCTGCATGTGTAGCACTGGTTTCCCAACAGAGGAAGCGGGTTCAGAGGTTGACTCTAGATCTACCTCCTCTAGCAACAGCTGGGCCAGGAAAGCACTATGTTTTAGGTCAACACAGCTGGGATCAACAGAGGGAATAGTGCTGGCGATCTCAGACAGTTGGTCGTCAGCATCCTCTTTTACAGCTGCAGGTTCCAGATAGTCATCAGGAGACTCACACCCTGTAAGTGTGGCAGATAGGTGCTCAGGAGATCGATTTTTGAGATCATAAAGGGTCAGGCCACGATTTTCGGCCATGACCTCTTTTAGTAGCACCTGGTCCAGGTCACACAGGGGTACAGGATTGAGAGATCCATCGATGATGGACAGGAAACTGGCCCACTCAGGGGCCTGCATAGCTGTGTCTGAGTCCTCAGGCACATAGATGGGGCCGTCGGGGAGTTGCACTCTTCCCACGGTCATTCGGTCAAGCATACGGCGCCAGTAAGCATGTTCACCAGAGCAACCCCAGTCAGGGGTGCACATAACAACCCTTCCTCCCTCATAAGCGATCTTGGTTAGAACCTTCGCGAGCAGGGAGAAGGGAGGGTTAGCATACGCTAGGCCCATTGCTTTCCAGAAGAATCGGAAAGCATTGTTCATTTGTTTCGAGCAGTACAACTGCATGATGTGCTGTTGTTGGCTCGCAAACAATTCCACCTGGATCTCGTCCAGGTTTACCTGAAGGGCCGCCAGTCCATTTTCGAGAACATGACGGGCCAGTTGGTAGTTTTCAGTACGATAGTTCGTCTTGGCTGCGTAGCGCAGCCCAGACTCTTTTCGTCCTGACAGCTCCAAAGGAACGGAGAATAGCCCACTGCCAAAGTCGCAGTGCAAAGAGTAAGGACGCTGTAGGGACGGCATTTTAACCTGGGGGTTTCTTCTTAGAAAGTCAGTGCCAATGACAATGTCAAAGGCGTCAGTGTCCAACACTCTGCAGTGTTGGGTCACGGTTTCGTCGCCCAGACATATGGTCACATCGACCCCCCCCAAGGAATGGATGGTACGCCCATCCCCTACTCTTATGGCCACGGTCTTGGTCTTCCTGAAAGTTTTAAGCAGGCGCCGGGCCACTATGGAAAGTGTTGCACCGGTATAAAGCACTGCTCGAAAAACTTGATCCCCGATTTTCACGAGGATCCAGAAAACCAAGTCCTCCTCTTCGGAGCCGCCCCCCTATTCCTCATCAGGGAATTTCACATCCACTCCTGCAGCCATGAGGGACTTGGCCATCCAGGCCAAGCGCCTCTTCTTAGAATTATTCCCCTCAGGGGTAGCGTTATCCCCTTGGGGGCGCTTCTGGGGGACACCTGCGGCAGGAGCGGGTGTAGCAGCAGGAGTAGGCGTAGCAACGGGCGCTGATGAGCGCCTCTGGGGGTTAGGGGGTCCAGTCTTACCACCCCCTTTGCCACCTCCTTTACCTTTATCCCCATTCGGGGGATTTCTGGCGGGCGTCGGGTTCTTCTGGCGCTCCGCCTCCTGACGCTTGAGTTTGTCACTCTCGCGTTTCTTGATGTGGCATTCGTCCTCATAGTGACGACGCTTGCCACAGTAACCACAGGTGATGGTACACCTGAAGTGGTCCTGATGGGTCACAGTTTTCCCATCTTTAGTATGCTGCTGACGTTTCATCTGCAGCATACAGCCACTGCGGAGATCGCAGTCAGAGGCATGACAAGGTCCCCCCTTGTCATTGACAGGTCGGCAGTAAAACAGGGGGGGGGTGCCTGCATCAGTTGGAACCTCGTTCATGGCACGTAGGTTGCCCCTCCCTTTACCGCCTCCCTGGTTGGTGTTAGTGGGATTTTTATGCCCCTTCCCTTCGCCACGTTCAGGGGTAGGGGTACCACCTCGTCCCAAATGCTTCTTGAGGAACTTCTCCATGTGGGAGTCGTTCTCTCTCTCAAGAGCTAGCTCAATCAAGAGATCCACCAGTGTATCATACGAGTGGGTCCTGCTCTTCCTCTCAGAGGTTGAGCGGCAATCATCCCACGTACGCTGGGGGATCTTACTCATGAGCCACAGGTGGGGCTCAGTGGCTCCGTAGGAGCCCACATTCATCCTCGAAAATAAGTACTCCATGTCGCACACATACTCAGAAATTCGCGCAGCGGATGGAAACTCCGGGAGCATAGGTAGCTCCTCGATTTGTGTGCGTACGCTGAGGTCAGTTTCATAGACTGGGAATGTTTTCTCTAACCTCAGGAGTACCTCCGCCCAAGTAGAACAGGTTTTCACAATCTGTTTGACCTGTTTTTGCAAAAATTTCTTTTTGCATGAGCGTTTTAGCAGTGAACATTTGGTGGCCACATCCACATGGGATTGGCCAGTCAACAAAAGGAACTCCGCAAATTCTTCTGCCCATTCAGGCAGGTTTTTAGGGTCGAACTCCGGCAGTTCCAGCTGGATGTTCGCCCTGGCAATTGGTCTGCCCATCTTCCCACCCCCCGGAGTTAGGCCTGAAGGCGACACGCCGGCAAGTGGGGCCAGGGCTGACAGCCCTCTTCTCTCACTCTCTGTGACAGGCACGTCCTGTAGGTCCGCCATAGGCACAGTCCTGGCACGGGGGTGAAAGGGGCTGGGGCAGGTAACCTTAGGCAACAGCCTTGAGACCCTCGATCTCTTGAGATCTTCGGCCAGGGTACTCAGCCCTGGAGAGAGAGAGAGGAACTCAGGCTTGGGTAAGGGTTCTGCAATACCCAGTTTAGCCTTAATGGCCTCTGATAAGGCCGTCACATCTGGATCTTCTGATCCAGACAGGAATTTGGCCAGCAGCTCGGCCGTTTGATCCAGGGCACCGTAGGTTGGCCTTGGATGATGTTCTTCGACTCGTGTTGGGCCCACTTCGGGAGCCCTTGGGGTTGGGTACTCAGGTCGTAGTCGTCTTGGCAGGGATGCAGTAGACGGAGGGCCTGAGTGTGAGTAGGACCCTAGATCCGTACGTGGTCTGGACCCATGTACAGCCAGTGGTTCCTCTCCATCTTCCCCACGGATGGATTTGTAGTACTCATCGTGCATGATGTACTCATCCATCTTCATCTTCACCTTCTCATATTCCTCAGGTCCTTCAATGGCAGTTGAGGATGAAGCTGGGCAATTGGATCGTGATACTGAAGCAGCCACACGTCTGTGGAGGTGACTGAAGCTGTCTCCACTGTGTGCTGCTAAGGCCTCGGTGGTAAGGCCTTTATTCTTCTCCGCCCTTCTGCGTTCTGGATCTCCTTGGGACCCAGATGCGCCACTGAGGTGATGTGGTACTCTGTGTGGTGGTTCACTCATTGGGTGGACCACACTGCCCATTTGTACTTGGACAGTTCGGATAGGCCAGGTCCTTACACTTGGTGTGGACATTATGGACTTGTTGTTGAGCTTTTGTTCTGCACTTCTCAGGGTCGGTTCAAAAGGTCTCAAGGGACTGTCTCTGCTACCGGAAAGATGTCCTTGAATTATGCCCTAGGTCTTTTGATGTATTCCTGCAAGTTGGTTTTGTAGTTGAAAACCCCAAACCAAAGCAGCAAGTAGAGCAAGGACTGAATAAGGATTGAATCAATGAAATCAATGATTGGTTTTGGAATCCAGTGTAACACAGAAGGGCTGCAGATAGACAAAGCAGGTATATGAACATATATTCAATCACAAATGGATAATGCAAAAGGTTTTATATGAAAATTGGTCAGACTCTAGCCTCAGAGGTTGCAATAGGCACTTCATGTGCACTCTTTTGGGTGAAATGGTGCTGGTTAGGACTGAGGGGCATAGATGTCAGGACCACACAGAAAATGACTTGGCCAAGCAACTGAATTCAGAAACAGTTACAAAGTAGGACCACAATAAGTGGTAGAATCAATTGAGTATAGGGGCCTTGGGGTGGGAGACCACTTAGGCTTAACCTCCAAGGCCCACAAGCATGGAATGCCTGATTTATTTTGGTATGACCTCCATGAAGGAAGGTACCTCCGCTCAGTTGAGTGGTAGGGGTGAACTTCATGCGGGGGGCTAGGGTCACAACCCTAGTTACTTTGAGAAAGTGTACTTTAGGCTACAAAAGAGAGATAAAAACACTTAAGTTTGTCTCAGCATCAACAAAGGGTTTTAAGGGGGGCTTAGCCTGGATCAAGCCCTCCAAGAAAGACATGGCAGTGACTTTTTCTTACTCGGAGGGGTGGTCCGCAGGGTTGGTGAGGACACCTACCGCATCAAGGTGGGTCACGGACAGTTCCGGGAGCGCGACGAGAGTCAACTCCGTGTGCGGGAACCCGACCTCCGTGGCCAACACGTGTCCCTGGACTATGCCGCACATGAGGCTGATTCGGACGACGACTACGCTGAGCAGGACGACTATACCGTCGAGAAGATCCTGGCCCAGCGTCCGAACGCCTCGGCACCCGGAGGCCTAGAGTTCAAGGTTCGTTGGCGAGGCTATGGGCCGTCCCACGACACCTGCGAACCCGTCTCCTCGTTCGTGCCGCGGATTAACACCCCCTTCATGGACTACATCCGCAAGCACAAGACCAAGATCCACGTCTCGGACTTGGCAGCACTCACCCGGGCGATTGCAGCCAGGGGCGCCTGATCACCGCCCTGAGCTCTCCCCTGATGCAGTTTGAGCACTTGTTTGGTCGACGGATCGTCCCTCACTTGCTTGCTCTCTTCCATCTTCCGGTGACCTGCCATCAGAGTGGCCATATACCCCCCCCTGCTGAGTCCAGGAGAGGATGGCCCCTCTCTTCCACTCCTGTTTGTCACTCCCCGCCTGCTGAATCCTTGGGAAACCAGGCAGGGCGACTGACCTTGACATTTCCTGAGCTCTTAGGGCCTTGAAGCCCGTACGACGTTGCGCAACGGATGCCGCTGTCATCAGCATTGCGATTTTTGGGTGTGTGGTCTGGTCCCGTGGCACTTGCGGGATCCAGACCAGTCTACGTGTGTCTGCAGACTATATATGGCCTGACCTCAGGCGGTTTCCTGCCCACCCTCCTGCATATGCCTTATCCTAACCGGGGCGTGGTTTGGCGCTCTGTCCAGAGTGTGTTTACACGCCTATTACCCCGCTTATTGCTTGCTTTTCTGCCCCCCAGGATATGTGCATCTGTATGTTAAGTGTTGTCAGTCCATCACCGAGATATGGACTGTCTTTCCCCCCGAAGGGACACGAATCGGAATACGAAGGCGCCCTGAGTCGCCGTGTACATGTTCTTACATAAGGTCCAGCCTGGACCAGTACCTAAGTACAGATTCTTCTGTTTGAGTGCCCGTGATACCGTGTGCCCTAGTGGCTGTGATGTGCTGAGATCCTGACGGCGCCAGGCGGGAAGCCCAGTTGCCTGACTACACTCCCAGCGGTCCGCCACTGTCAGGCCCAGTGTGAGCCTACCGACTCGCAGACGCACTTGCAGTCGGGTGGCGACCTCCAGTGTCCTGACCTCGGTCAGTCTGCCTGGGAAACTGGTGGTTTGAGGAGTCGACGCCTCCGCCCAGACTGCATGGGGACTCCCTCATGCATGGCCTTCGTGGTAATGGGTCGAGGGAAAAGACGGCCTTGATGCCCGATCCCTTATGGAGGGGCTCGTTCGGCTTTAACACTCTGGACTCGCGTCGTGGATATGGACATGGTGCGCCCCAGGAAGGACCCGTGGGGACTCTCCCCCAGACTGCGGCCTTGGGAAGCCTTGGGTAGCCTGATGGATCTTTGTGGTCGCTTTCAACCTGTGGGACCACCTCGGTCGTTGTCTGACGCCTATGTTGAACGTGTATGCCATGCACTGCCACTGTTGTAGTGACCGTCGCAGCCGGCACCCAATACTTGATACTTTATTTGCAGTTACTAACAGCTACAGCACCGTACCTGTCTTACTGTGGGATTGTACTGGGCAGCCTAACCCGCAAATCGGCCTGAAGTGAGGATGTGACACCCCCCCCCTTCAGGGGATGGTCCTGGGTACCCGCTGCCATGCTTGGGTGTTATCGAGCCCCCCCCCAGGGTTTGCTCTAAGGAGGGGGGTGAAGCGGTACCCAGAACCTATGGTCCATGGCCCGGAGGCCTGTGAGCCGTCACACCCGTTATGGCCCATGGCCCGGAGGCCTGTGAGCCGTCACACCCGTGCGGAAGCCGTTGACACCGGCTGTCAGCGGGATATCCCTGTTTTCTAACCCGCGAAATCTGGAATCTGATTTCTAACCATTGAATCGATGTGGAATTACCATAATTTTACTGTCTTGGTCAATTTGCGATTAGAAATCGGTGAAATACCCGATTTCTACCGCGATTTCTAATTGTCGTGAAATCGCCGCCAGACGTCGCCCGTTCCGTGCACTGCATTAGATGATTCTGTAGAACGATCTTTCTTGAAGTTAAGACTGAAACACTCTTCGAGTGATCTGCAGTTTTTTCCTTGATATAACGCATCGCGTCCCAGATTTTTCCCCGAAAATCTGGGCAGCCGAAGGCGCTTTGAACCCCCAAGTGAAATAACAAGGGTTAGGAGCGTTCAAGCGCCCAAGGACGAACTAACGTGCCTCATAGGCACTGTGTATGAGGTTTTGCCCCCCATAGTCATAGGATGAGCCAAGGGATCCCAACTCCATAGGCCCAAAGGGTTTTTTTTTTTGAGTGTTCTCCAAGAAGTGCGCTTTCTCACGTACTTGGCATCCAAGTACGTGTAGAAGTATGTTGAGTTGGCGTTTTCTCCCTCTTTGCTTGCCTCTACATCCGGGGCATATCACTTGTTTTCCCCGGATAGTGCATATATGATCTCCATATATATATTGGCAACATATTTTGCGTGCATGCTAAAATTCGCCTTTCCGAAAGGATGTCGATTTTCGACCAAAGCACTTGCATGCGTGTTAAGGGACCAAAGTTACTCTAGAATATAGGCACACTTTGATTCTAGGCCACTAGGTTGGGTGTAGAAGGCGAGGGTAGGGTTGTATGCTATATTTGGTGTCATATCACGTGCCCATTTGGCGGGTGCACCATTCCAAGACTAACTAGCCAATGGACCCCATATCGCACGAAGCCCTTCATTGTACTCCCAACCAACACTCGCAAGCCTAACCTTCGTGAAGGGAAGCTTGTGTGGCGATCCCGAAGCGATGCGTTGCGAGCAAGGTGTGTTTTTTGCAAAATTCCATCCATTCCATTGCATGTGCCCACTTGGGAGGCAGCGCGCGCGGCCTTCCAAAGCGCCCCAAGTGGAGCACATATGTGGAATCGAAGGTCATTGGTGTCGAGTCATTGTGTTTAGAAGGATTGGTCGAGTACTCAATCCAGGGTGAAGATATTATAATAGATTTGTGTAGTATTCAGGGCACTTTTGCGTGTTTTTTCGCCAACTTTGCTGTTTTTTGCCCGTCATGATGTCAAGTGGCGACCGTGTATCTCAACGTTGCGCTCAATTGACATCATGACACAAGTATGATATGAGGGTACATACTTCGGTGCCCAACATATCTTGGACCCGGCGAATAACTCCTCTTGGGCTTGGCATACCGTGGCCGCCATGTTGGCGATTTGGGACGATCCCAAATCATGGGCTCACTTGGCGACCCTGCCATTCCCTAAACCGGAGGGGTTTGGGCGACGCCCAAAAGATATGTTGGACGCATATGACTTGATACCAATCCTATGGCACACTCCGGTCCAAGTCGGGCATGTGCCTCATTTGCCCCACCCATGAGTGTGCGCATTTTCGGCCATTTTGAGCAATTTTCCACATTTTCTGCCCGCCGTGCACCATGTTCAGCCCCCTCGTGCACGCCGGACGCATGGACCAATGGACCATATATGACATGGGTGTTATGGATATTGGTCACCATGGTTCGCACACCACGTGGGCGAAGCGGAGCAACCTTCGTCAAGGTGCTAGCCCAAAGTGAGTGTGGACGATTTTGCCATTTTGGCAATTGTGGACCCAACTTGGATTGTCACCACGCTGAGTGGCATGGAGATCTTTGAGGGCCAAGAGCATGGAAGTCTTCGTTGCAGTCCCGGTGAATCGCGTGTGGAAGGGCAGATCCGATCTCCAAGCCGGCGTGGAGATATACCATTGGGGATACCCCCGATTTTGGCTGATTTTGAGCAGCCAAAATGACCCCCTTTTGGGACCCCAATTTCACCCCCCCGTGTGGTCAATTGGCGGCCCCATATCTCTATGCCCACAGGGAGCCTAGACCTAATTCCACGTTGTACACTCAGATGTAGGTCCTAGGTCCTGCCTCCTACCCTGTGAGCCATTGGCCTTGCCCTCGCCGGGCGAGCCACGCGTGGGAATGACGCCAATTTTGGCGATTTTGGCATCATGACCCCACTTGATGAACCCGTGGTGCCCTGATGCCGGGACCTCAGAGGGAACCAGGTTGGTTGAGGGCTCCAGGGAGTTCGTACTTGAAGGGCATGGGGTCAGTTGCCTCGTCCCTACCTCTGGCGGGTCGGGACGAGGGGTCAATTTTGGAGTTTTTGGAGCCAATATCAGTTTGGGCAGAAACAGCCCATTTTCAGCTACCAACTCCTAGGGGATAATGGCGGGGCCACATCTCTGGCTCAGAGAGGAGTTGGGACCTGCCGTTAAGGGAGCATAGGGAGCGACTGTCGGCTGGCCTTGGAGCTCCTTGATTCCCAGGAACTTGCCTGTGGCTGGGTAGGACACCCTCCCCTATTGGCAGGGTTTCAGGGTCCGGACTGGGCAGGGCATGGGTTGTGTTTGAGCCCCCGCCCCTGCCAGCCACTGAGAGGGACGGACCTGGGATTGGGATATGAGTTGGGACTGAGTGTCTATTGTCCTGTGATGCCCTTACCCGAGTCCAGTCTTAACCCCATGTGTACATATCCTGATGTGTTGCTGTACATACTTCTGTTCCCTTGTTTCAGAGTGGCAAGGATCCTGAAATGCTTTGTCACATGACACGAGCGTGATGATGCCCCTGTGAGCGCAGTGCTTTGCCTGCCTGCTTACTTCTGCGTGTCCACCGCAGCGTCCCGTGGCCAGGCCCGCCACGGGAACGCGTCACTAGTCCTAGTCCCCATGCACCGTAACACCTCATGCCTGCAAAGAGAAAGGTAGGATGTGGTGTGATAAACTACACTCATGTATGCAAATGTGATATGCACTGAGGTACGTGAAAGAAAACATATTCACGGGGAAAGACGGCGAGTATGTACAGACACATGCGAGACGTTTCTTTAATCTGGCGACAGTAACAATGACAATCCTTCTCTTTACATCAGCTCAGGGACAAATCCGTCAGAACTATTTTATATTTACGGGGAAACGATAACTTGTCTCTTCATCAAATCTTTTAATGAAAAATGACGACACACGTCAATTCTCCCAGATCGCGGTCTTCAGCCCGGCGATCTGCAGTACGCACTCCTCCTCACAGAGTTATGGATAAACTACATTCGGTAATCAATCGGCATCTGAAGTAGGCGCACCCTTAAGGAAAATCTGTTTTTTCTTACTCCCCCCCAGACCTCACATCGAAACTGTGGGTGTCTTAGGGGGGCGCCTTCCCCATCAGGACTCACAAAATGCACTCTATCAGGTGGGGGGCGGAGGACCCCCCCCCCCCAATCGTACATCTGTAAGCTGTAGCATTTCTGTACGGAAATGAAGTGACAATAGCAACTAGCTTCAACTGTCCCCAGAACAAGCACTCGGATCTCCAATGGTAGTCTCACACCATCTCGGCACCCTGGGTGCCAATGGAAACATGGAACCTTCTACCAAAACAAGGACCTTGGTCAGGCTCACCATCAGTCTGTGGCTGTGCAAACATGATCCCAGCAACTGATATCATTGGAGCCGTCTGCACTATGCATTGCAGGGACAATGTGGAAACCAGAGGAAACACAGACATGCAAGGGTCAGGGAAATGGTTGACTTCAGAGCTATCGCTTCTGTTGCAGAAAATTAAACTTCCTGCACCATGAGTCTCCCCGCATAACCAGACACCCAGTGACCTAACATTCAAACCACCACGTTGAACCTCATCCAGATAAAGGATCAGAGAGAAGGGAAGAGCAGAGGTAGGTTGTATGTATGTGTGCTGATGCTTGTTAACACAGTGATAGCATCGAGGTAGCAGGTTGCCAATGTTTCTCCTTCTCCACATTGGCAACAGCACTGTCAAATTTACAGTACTAGGCAAATTTGCCAAAAAAAAAACTTCTTTTCGGTAGCACCAACGGACATGGGTTGAATTTGACCACAAAAACGTTTAGGAGTCTGTGGACAGAGTGAGCACTGGTCTTAGACCCGCTTGACCTGGCATCGCCATCACGCATGGTACAGTGAACATGTAACGTCACCACATAGTGACCAAGCATTGCAATCCTCCCTGGTGTGCCCGAGGAAGGCAACAGGGAAGAGGATAGATCTGATATGATAGACCCTGTCTTACTCAGAGTGTACTCCTGCTAGACCGGCGGGTGGAAATCAGTAACTCTTGTGCATGACTGACAATACATCGGGAAGGGTCCACCGCTCTCGTTACAAAAGAAAAAGCAGCAGCTTCCTGCTTCTACTGCCAAATGACACCACTTTCACCTGAAAAGGTAACAAGGAGCAGGGGTTACACTGACACGCACAGGGTGGTTCCATTCAGGATACATGGCACCCTCACTCAAGTGAAAAGAGACCATACTCCCCCACCAGGAGTCCCTGATGTAAGGGCAAAGGAGCATTTTTCTCCCTAACTGAAAATTCCCGGTCAGTTTTTCCTCCCTGACTTTTCAGTCCTTGTCCGTCTCAATTTCAATCCTGCATAGACCGTCTCAAAGGGATTGCGGCTACAGGTCTCCTGCGGTACCCCACCTTCCTTTTCCGGTCCCGGCACACAGTCAAGGCTGACACCTGGGTTTCCTACTCCGGAAGGTTGGGCTCGCTGTAGTGGCCCTCTGGTGGATTCCGGACCCTCGGTACTCCGGTACAGTTCAGTGGTCTTCGTGTAACTTGAACCGTAGTTAGGTACCCCCGAGAGGTCACATTTTAACTTGGGGACGATAAAAACCCTGTATAAACTGGCCAGGTAAGAAAATCTGTATCTGTAGTGGCACTCAGAGTCTGATGACTGACTGAGGCTGGAACAGAAAAGCACACATTGACTACTCCTCCAGAGGTCCGATGTGTACTTGGAGAGGTGATATTTCATATGTGCTTGTTTGGGCTAGTATCCAGTCTGCCTCACGGGTCCCTCCCGAGACAGAGGGCATGCATCCGTGGGTATCCGTCTAGATACTCTGCAGGTGTCCATCCGGGTATCAGTCGTACATACCTCAGTCCCACATTTGGTCCTGTGGACGACACAGCCGGTTGCCATTGTGTGTGTAACCTTCAAAAAGGTGCACAAATGCCTCATGGGCCAGGCCTCATGGGACTGAAGAACGTAGTGATTGTTCTTATGTGTGATACGGAGGGCGCATGCAGTGAGAACTTGGCATTTGAATACAGACAGCTTGGGATTCCTTCCTTCGGTAATCTCTAGTTAAGGAGTTTCTGAAGGACCTGAATCCTCAAAGGCCTTCACAGACAAGGTAGGTAGGTAGGTCGACTCGGGACTGGGGTTGCCCCGCAGGGGGGACTTACCAAGGGGCTTTTGCTCACCCACCCACGGCCCTACTTCACGTGCCCCCACAAAGCGGCTCGCCCACATGGGGGAAGGGCGCGGTCGCCGCGAGCAGTACCCTACAGCGGGTTCTGCCCAGAGAGGTAACCCATGTTCGACCGAAGTATCACATTCCTCTCCTTCGGGCGGATGATACGTGGGGGAGGGTCCCACCGCACATCCTCATCAAACTCCGGATTCTGGGGCCCAGGGGCCCGGAGCCAGGCCATAGGCCCTGTCCTGCAGGCACCCCCACCTGGGTTGGTTTTCAGTAGGTCTGAGGCGACTTGAAGAAGCACGTGCTACGGGACTCGCATGCCGTGGCGCACACTCACACCTCCTGACTCGGTCGAGCTTGCGCTCTCCCGGGGGGACGGGGGTTCGAAGTAGGTCGTTGTGGCCGGTTGGTTGGTCGTATGGTACAGTTGCGGTGTAGTTTGGTAATGTAGGTTGGTCGGTTGCGTGATGGTAGAGCCAAGTTTTGTTCGTGGGCATGGTCGTCGGCAGGCGCGGCGCACCACGGTGTCACCAACCCTTTGGACGCCGTTCCCGTTTCGACCCGTGCACGCCTGGTTGGTTTGGTGTTGGCCGGCTTGCGTGTGGTCTGTTTACGGTCAAGTGGCGGCTGCAGCTGCGGTGTTGTTGGTTCGCGGTCGTCTTGGCGGCCTCATGGTCCGCTTCGTTTGCGTGGGTTCCATTGCGCTCCTGCCGGTGGTCGTTCCGCCGCACGTTGTCTATGCAGCTGGCATGTCCGTGTCGGTGTTGGTCAGTGGCGTCGTGGTTTGTCCAAGTGTAGTGTTGTGTACTTTGTTATCGTTGGTTGGTCGCGTTTGTATTGGCAGCGTTGTGGTGTTCTGCTGTGTTCGTGGGCATGGTCGTCGGCGGGCGCGGCGCACCACTGTGTCACCAACCCTTTGGACCCCGTTCCCGTTTCGACCCGTGCACGCCTGGCTGGTTTGGTGTTGGCCGGCTTGCGTGTGGTCTGTTTACGGTCAAGTGGCGGCTGCAGCTGCGGTGTTGTTGGTTCGCGGTCGTCTTGGCCGCCTCATGGTCGGCTCGGTTTGCGTGGGTTCCATTGCGCTGCTGCCGGTGGTCGTTCCGCCGCATGTTGTTTATGCAGCTGGCATGTCCGTGTCGGTGCTGGTTAGTGGCGTCGTGGTCTGTCCAAGTGTAGTGTTGTGTAGTTTGTTACCGTTGGTTGGTCGCGTTTGTATTGGCAGCGTTGTGGTGTTCTGCTGTGTTCGTGGACATGGTCGTCGGCGGGCGTGGCGCACCACGGTGTTGCCAACCTGTTGGGCGCCGTTTCCGTTTTGACCCGTGCATGCCTGGCTGGTTCGGCGTTGGCCGGCTTGCGTGTGGTCTGTTTACGGTCAAGTGGTGGCTGCAGCTGTGGTGTGGTTGGTGCGCGGTTGTCGTGGCCGTCTCATGGTCGGCCGGGTTCGTGCGGGTTCCGTTGCGCTGCTGCCGGTGGTCTTATCGTCGAACCCTGCCCGTTTAGCCAGCACGTTTGTGTCTGCGTCGGTTTGTGGCGTCTTGGTTTGTACAAGTGTCGTGTAGTGCAGTTTGGGAACGTTCGTGGGCCGCGTCTGCAGCGGTAGAGTCGCAGTGTTCCTCTCTGCTTGTGGCCATGGTGGTCGGGGGGCGCGGCTTGCTACGGTGTCGCTAGCTCGTTGGTCGTCGCTTTCGCACCGGCCCATGCATGCCCGGCCAGCTTGGCGCTGGTCGGTGCGCGCGCGGTCTGTTCACGGTCACGTTGCGTCCGCTGTAGTGGTTCTGGCGGTGTGTGGTCGTGTTAGTCGCCTCTTGGTTGGTTTGTTCGGCGTTCGTTCCTTGCCGTCGCAGCGGGTGTTTGCGCAGTCGGATTTGTTGTGCGCAGGTGTGTCGCTTGTTGCGATGTTGGTCGGTGCCAGGTGTGTGGGGCCGGCACGGTACGTTTGTACTGTGCGCCGCCTGCCCCCCGCAGGGGAGAAAAGCCATGACAAGTGGTTGGACCGCTGTAAAAAATATTTTTCCCCCTGTCGGTGCCCTGTTCCCTGCCCCGCCCTGGCAGTGTTGCATGCACAATCCATTATCCGGTATTTCGTGGTGCCCCGTAGCCGTACTTCCAGTTTCGCTTGTGCCACTCATATGTACACTCCCGTCGGTGGCAAGGCCCCGCCGGTCCCCCTCCGTGTGTCCCTGTGCTCCCCATGGGAGCCCCAGGGCGTTGCTCCAGCTCGGTGGTGCTGTGCTCGTGCTCGTGCCTGTCTGTCTGCCGTGCTCCTTCTCGTGTCGTGCGTTTCGGGTCATTCGGGTGGCGTGTCTGTGTTACAGCGCCTGGTGTGGTGGCTAGGATGGTTAGGGTGGTTCGGCTTGTGCTGTGGTGTCGGCACGTTCCGTCCCACGTGGCGGGTTGGGCTCGGCGTAACACACCCGTGCCTGTTGGCAGGGGGGTCGGCGCGGCCTCGTGCGGTGAGCTTGTGGCCCCCCGCATGCCCCGGGTAGGGTTGTGGAGGACAGGAGTACCGGGTAGTGTTGCAGCCCCCCTCCCTCTCATGGACGCTGTTAACTGTCTGCGGGGGGTGCGCCCCTCGTACCATTCGCACAGGTTATACGTGTCGTAACCTTAGGCGTCCCAGGCGCTCAACTCCCCGGCGGAGGTGCGCGCTGGTCCCTGCAGTGCACTTATCTCCGGATGCTCGCCCTGGACGGTAATACTCTGGCCGGTGGTTCGTTAACGTTCTTGTGGTTATCGGCCCGGCCGCGGGTTCCGCGTATTTGGCGGGGCCCTTTGCCCGGCCCCTTGTGGATCCGGCTCGCTGGAGAGGAGGGTGAGGCGGGAGGACGGGTCCGGGCGTGGCGCCGCCTCGTTCCCTGCTGCAGGTGGGTCGCGGGGCCCGAGAAGTGTGGCCCTCGCCCGGGGGGTTGTAGAAGGAAGTCGTGGGGTTCCGTGCGTGCTTGACACCACGGGTTGCGAAGGCTGGCCTCCACTCTCCGGGCATCTGTTGCATGTGTCCGGCATGTTGACGTCCGTCTCGTCGGTTTGTCGGACCGTCAGGTGTTGCTGGGGTGTGTTGCGCGGCTGTGTGCCACCGGGTCGTCGCGGTAGGACCTGTTGCCAGGCGCCGCCCAGGGTCCTGGGGGGGCGTCCCATGCGTCGCACCGGGGCGCCGTGGAGGTTACTGAAGTTTGCGTGCACAAGGACTGGGCGTGCCTCCCGGGTCTCCGCCTCAGTGTGGATGGCGGGTTGCCGTCAATCGCCCAGCGCCAGCGCCCGGATCCGTTGGCGTGCGCTGTTCCACAACACTCCCGTGGTCATCGGTTCGGCCGCGGGCTCCGCGTGTTTGGCTGGCCCCTTTGCCCGGCCCCTCGCGGACCCGTTACGTGGGAGAGGAGGGTCAGGTGGGATGGCGGTGCCGGGTGCGGCGCTGCCCCCTTTCCTGGTTGCAGGCGGGTCGCTGAGGTCCGGGAAGTGTGGCCCTTGTCCGGGGGATGTGGGAAGAGGTCGCTGGGGTCGTATTTGTGTCCGACACCGTGGGCTGCCAAGGCTAGCCTCCACTTCTTGGGTATCCGCTGTGCGTGCTGGGCAGGTGGACGCCGTCCCCGCTGGTGTGTCCGGTCGACGGGTGGTGCCGTAGCATGTTGCGCGGCCGCGCGTTGTTGGGTTTTACGAGGGGTCGTGTTGGGCCAGGTCTGCCTGGTCGGGGTCGTTGTGGTTCGTGGCTGACCCCGCTGCCGCTGGCGTGTCGGTCATCGTCCGGTCCCCTGGTGGGAGGAGGCGGTCCCGGGTCCGCCGCGCCGTTTCTTCCCTGCGCGTGGCTGGTGTGGGACTCGTGCCGCGCGCGTGCGGCCGTGCGTCGTCGTTGCAGGTCCTGTGGGTGAAACAGCCCATTTTCAGCTACCAACTCCTAGGGGATAATGGCGGGGTCTTTTCTCTGGCTCAGAGAGGAGTTGGGACCTGCCGTTAAGGGAGCATGGGGAGCCACTGTCGGTTGGCCTTGGAGCTCCTTGATTCCCAGGAACTTGCCTGTGGCTGGGTAGGACACCCTCCCCTATTGGCAGGGTTTCAGGGTCCGGACTGGGCAGGGCATGGGTTGTGTTTGAGCCCCCGCCCCTGCCAGCCACTGAGAGGGACGGACCTGGGATTGGGATATGAGTTGGGACTGAGTGTCTATTGTCCTGTGATGCCCTTACCCGAGTCCAGTCTTAACCCCATGTGTACATATCCTGATGTGTTGCTGTACATACTTCTGTTCCCTTGTTTCAGAGTGGCAAGGATCCTGAAATGCTTTGTCACATGACACGAGCGTGATGATGCCCCTGTGAGCGCAGTGCTTTGCCTGCCTGCTTACTTCTGCGTGTCCACCGCAGCGTCCCGTGGCCAGGCCCGCCACGGGAACGCGTCACTAGTCCTAGTCCCCATGCACCGTAACACCTCATGCCTGCAAAGAGAAAGGTAGGATGTGGTGTGATAAACTACACTCATGTATGCAAATGTGATATGCACTGAGGTACGTGAAAGAAAACATATTCACGGGGAAAGACGGCGAGTATGTACAGACACATGCGAGACGTTTCTTTAATCTGGCGACAGTAACAATGACAATCCTTCTCTTTACATCAGCTCAGGGACAAATCCGTCAGAACTATTTTATATTTACGGGGAAACGATAACTTGTCTCTTCATCAAATCTTTTAATGAAAAATGACGACACACGTCAATTCTCCCAGATCGCGGTCTTCAGCCCGGCGATCTGCAGTACGCACTCCTCCTCACAGAGTTATGGATAAACTACAATCGGTAATCAATCGGCATCTGAAGTAGGCGCACCCTTAAGGAAAATCTGTTTTTTCTTACTCCCCCCCAGACCTCACATCGAAACTGTGGGTGTCTTAGGGGGGCGCCTTCCCCATCAGGACTCACAAAATGCACTCTATCAGGTGGGGGGCGGAGGACCCCCCCCCCCCCAATCGTACATCTGTAAGCTGTAGCATTTCTGTACGGAAATGAAGTGACAATAGCAACTAGCTTCAACTGTCCCCAGAACAAGCACTCGGATCTCCAATGGTAGTCTCACACCATCTCCGCACCCTGGGTGCCAATGGAAACATGGAACCTTCTACCAAAACAAGGACCTTGGTCAGGCTCACCATCAGTCTGTGGCTGTGCAAACATGATCCCAGCAACTGATATCATTGGAGCCGTCTGCACTATGCATTGCAGGGACAATGTGGAAACCAGAGGAAACACAGACATGCAAGGGTCAGGGAAATGGTTGACTTCAGAGCTATCGCTTCCGTTGCAGAAAATTGAACTTCCTGCACCATGAGTCTCCCCGCATAACCAGACACCCAGTGACCTAACATTCAAACCACCACGTTGAACCTCATCCAGATAAAGGATCAGAGAGAAGGGAAGAGCAGAGGTAGGTTGTATGTATGTGTGCTGATGCTTGTTAACACAGTGATAGCATCGAGGTAGCAGGTTGCCAATGTTTCTCCTTCTCCACATTGGCAACAGCACTGTCAAATTTACAGTACTAGGCAAATGTGCCAAAAAAAAAACTTCTTTTCAGTAGCACCAACGGACATGGGTTGAATTTGACCACAAAAACGTTTAGGAGTCTGTGGACAGAGTGAGCACTGGTCTTAGACCCGCTTGACCTCGCATCGCCATCACGCATGGTACAGTGAACATGTAACTTCACCACATAGTGACCAAGCATTGCAATCCTCCCTGGTGTGCCCGAGGAAGGCAATAGGGAAGAGGATAGATCTGATATGATAGACCCTGTCTGACTCAGAGTGTACTCCTGCTAGACCGGCGGGTGGAAATCAGTAACTCTTGTGCATGACTGACAATACACCGGGAAGGGTCCACCGCTCTCGTTACAAAAAAAAAAGCAGCAGCTTCCTGCTTCTACTGCCAAATGACACCACTTTCACCTGAAAAGGTAACAAGGAGCAGGGGTTACACTGACACGCACAGGGTGGTTCCATTCAGGATACATGGCACCCTCACTCAAGTGAAAAGAGACCATACTCCCCCACCAGGAGTCCCTGATATAAGGGCAAAGGAGCATTTTTCTCCCTAACTGAAAATTCCCGGTCAGTTTTTCATCCCTGACTTTTCAGTCCTTGTCCGTCTCAATTTCAATCCTGCATAGACCGTCTCAAAGGGATTGCGGCTACAGGTCTCCTGCGGTACCCCACCTTCCTTTTCTGGTCCCGGCACACAGTCAAGGCTGACACCTGGGTTTCCTACTCCGGAAGGTTGGGCTCGCTGTAGTGGCCCTCTGGTGGATTCCGGACCCTCGGTACTCCGGTACAGTTCAGTGGTCTTCGTGTACCTTGAACCGTAGTTAGGTACCCCCGAGAGGTCACATTTTAACTACGGGACGATAAAAACCCTGTTTAAACTGGCCAGGTAAGAAAATCTGTATCTGTAGTGGCACTCAGAGTCTGATGACTGACTGAGGCTGGAACAGAAAAGCACACATTGACCACTCCTCCAGAGGTCCGATGTGTACTTGGAGAGGTGACATTTCATATGTGCTTGTTTGGGCTAGTATCCAGTCTGCCTCACGGGTCCCTCCCGAGACAGAGGGCATGCATCCGTGGGTATCCGTCTAGATACTCTGCAGGTGTCCATCCAGGTATCAGTTGTACATACCTCAGTTCCACATTTGGTCCTGTGGACGACACAGCCGCTTGCCATTGTGTGTGTGACCTTCAAAAAGGTGCACAAATGCCTCATGGGCCAGGCCTCGTGGGCCTGAAGAACGTAGTGATTGTTCTTATGTGTGATACGGAGGGCGCATGCAGTGAGAACTTGGCATTTGAATACAGACAGCTTGGGATTCCTTCCTTCGGTAATCTCTAGTTAAGGAGTTTCTGAAGGACCTGAATCCTCAGAGGCCTTCACAGACAAGTATACTGAGCAAGACCATCGGACCTACGAATTAACAAAACCATACACGATGAAGCACCATCGTTGTAAACGATTGAGCAGTGGGTGTGGATTGACTTTCCGATCACATGATAGAGTGGTACATAAACAACAGACGCAAACCGGGTCCAGTCTGGAGGGGAAAACCAGTACTGCTCTGTACGATAAAACAACTGCAGGGTTCTTGAGGGATCATCAGACGTGAAAACCCGATACACCATCTGCTTGTGTCAGGAGACCACAAAACAAGTGGAATCCCGACTGTAGTATCACGACTGTCACAAACGATGATGGGAGCGTATGTTGCTTTTAGTGGCAGACACTCACACTGCTGACTGTGTACACCTGGCAGACCTTGCACTGGGAGCGTCGGCTGCGTGTAGAAGAAATATTTGACGCTCAGGATGCAATTGTGCTGCAAGGGGGCACTACCTAACCAGACACACTGGAACCCCCCGGCCATTCACTGTTCATCTTCTTGCAACACAAAGGGGGGGGTAAGGAAGAACTGTGTGGATCGCAGGGCATGTCTCCCAGTTGATCTGCCTTGGCAAAAACAGGAGACGACCCCGTACACCAGCTGGTAGTAACTACACATCCTGGAGTAGCTCTTCTGTTGTACTCTCGTGCTGCACGACGTGACTGTACACTCCTCAACACTTACAGTGGGTTCAGGCAGGCTTACAAGCCATGGATGGCCTTCAGAGGTTGTTCATCACAGCCTTTCATCGCCTTTGTGACAGCACATTCCAAACAGAATTGCGAATTCGGTGGCCTGAGGGCTGTCACCTGGGTAGTTGAAACCAGTGAACCCTGTGCCCTGAGCGCTGTCCTTGGGTTCTCCACCAACTGATCGCTTGTGTATCATGTCAGACACCCAGCAATTTCTTGTGCAGCGATGCATCACCAAGGGTATGCACAAGGGCTCTGGCCTGAAATGCTTCCTAAGGGAGGAGACACCACTCATCAAAGACGTGCAATCAGTTGTATACCCTATACTCCCCAAAAGGTTGTGACATGGCTGAAAACTGTAATACAGGCAATCTGGACAGTCTAT
Source organism: Eutreptiella sp. 'Long Island Sound 2002' (assembly GCA_964036045.1). Classification (NCBI taxonomy): domain Eukaryota; phylum Euglenozoa; class Euglenophyceae; order Eutreptiales; family Eutreptiaceae; genus Eutreptiella; species Eutreptiella sp. 'Long Island Sound 2002'. The sequence goes on along the minus strand of OZ038401.1, from coordinate 20,813,199 downwards.
CACTGCCTGGTAGAATATAGCCACAAGCAGTGTGTCAAACGTGTGGACCCTGCTTTTATCTCATTCAAGGCTATGTACAAAAGATGGTTGCAGGTCTGCATTAAGGAGAACAAAGTATACATAAGAAGACGAAGTCCCAACAGTCCCCAACGTCCCAACCACCGTCAAGAAAGATAAGAGGGAAACAAACCCGAACCCAGGGTGACTGCTACAAAAAGCAGCAAATCCCTGATGGAGAGGGTGAGCAAAAGACAGAGAGTGAGAGACACCAAAGCCATAAAATACAATGCCGCCAACAAGGAGCCAAACAAACAGCCAAACACCTGTGGAAGTGAACCTGCAGTTATTTAAGTTCCCGGATAGCACTGCAGAATGTCCCGCGGGACGGTGGGGCTAAGGTCCAAAAACCAGATATCCAGGCGGTCATGGGCTGCAAAAGTAGTAGGCTCCCCTGGTATGCCCGTGTAGGTGAGGGCAGGAGCAAACGTGCCCTCCAACAAAGCGACCCAGCGTTCTATAGGCTGCCAGCACTAAACAGAGTGATTCCCGGAATCACTCCCACTGGACAGTTGCTGGTGGCCATAAAGGTGACACCCACCATTCATCGTCTTGGTAGTTTGCCTCTTGGAGTTGTTAGACTTGTTGGGTTCAGCTGCTAGCGTTGGGAAATGGGTCTTCAAGTGGTAAAGAGGAGGAGCCCTTGGTGGGACCTCCTGTGCAGGTACTTGACACACTAAGATGCAGAAACCAAATACAGCTGGATGGCAAGTTGGATCCACCAAACTTGACCAGTCGCCTCGGGCTGGACCATTAGCCACAATTCTTGACTGGTCCCAACGACCATGGATGACGCCACCCTCATCATAAGACCGCAAGTGCTTGGGGTCAGCGCCCAGGCCAGCAATGTGCTCACCATAGTCACCTGGGACCAACACGGTAAGTAGGGTAAAGCACTGGGTAAAGGACCCAAGAACAACCTGCAGTCAGAACACCCATATCATTTTCTGGGTGTCAGTGGCAAAGTAGTTCATCCAAATTACCTTCACAGCATTGGTCATAGGCTGTCAGGAGCCGGAACTGGGACTATAGCTGGTCGGACTGACTCTCATGGACGTTTTGGCGCCATTTGCCGAATACGGCTCGCATTCTCGAATCTCTCGTTGAAGTCGTGCAAGAAAGGAGGCAGTTGCGGTAGGCGTAGTCACGTCACTCGTATAGGCTGTCATCAGCAAAATGGAAGCCATCATCTGGCTAGAAAAACAAAGTGAGCAGGTAATGGGAGATGTTCTCCTCTTCAACATCCATGAAAATGGCCTAGCAGCGGCATAGACAGAGTAGATCCAGCAACACAGCTCTCATCTATCTCAATCCTGTTACACCGAGAGGGCACCTGGAAGTACTTGTGCGAGACGTCAGCAATCTTCTCCCCAAATGTAAATTCGACAATCTCATCAATGGTCGGCACATCTTCAGACATGGTACTCGATCCCATGAGACTGTCATGGTCTGTGCAAGGAATGACGTGAGTAACATCCTGCAAAATCAGGAGTAGCGAGGCCTGCATCTTCTTTTATGGACAGGCTTGGCCAGGGTGCTCCGCACTGGCTGTAGGCTGTAGGGTGAGTCCCTCCACGCAGTCAGGAAATGGACGGTTGTACTTGCACATTGGTCCAGGGCGAGTCAACATCCTCAGCGTCGCTGAAATAAACGTTCATCTTCACAACGTAATAGCGGCCGGGACTTTCTGGCTGCATAAACACGTAGTATGCAGCGGACTTGGCCGGTAAGGCTGATCTGCATATGGTGAGAAGCAGGTAGAACGAGGACCTTCACCCCAACTGCAAGGCAGTGCACGTTCAGTTCGTATCCCTGGCGTGGGTAACTTCGGGCAGTGGCCTTGTACTCGCTGAGCCTCTGCTTGAGGCGTTCACAGGGCATCTCCTAGCGGAATTCACACTGACCAAATGCACCAGGGGAGGATGGAGCGTAAGGGCCGTCATATGACACTTGGTATCAACAAAGAATCAAACCGTCCAACTGATCGGTGACTCCAACACATTTCCTCAGCAATCGTCGTCAGCTTTCGGCAGCTTGACCCCCAACGGCCTGTAGTTCCCAAGCAGTGCTTATGTGCTCTGCCTACCCTTGGACAGTAGTTCCTTCATCATGTATGGCGTGGAACACATAACTGAAGCAGGGTGCATGACAACACAACACGTGAAACCTTACTGCCCCTCCTGGGATCTGGCATAGGCATATTCCAAAGGGTGCAATGCTGCTGCATCCACATAAGGCAGCGGCGCTCCAATTTCTGGTTCCTGCGCTTCTGCTGCGTTGGGCAGTGGTGCCACGGGGGCCAGTTGGACGCCAGGGGCAAAGACTCCTTCAACAACTCCCACGTACACCTCTTGCGAAATCTGTGGTTTGTCAAAGGGTTCCAACCATAGATTCCTCAGGGGTACACCCGCTTGGGTTGTGCATTCACAATAATTGCCTGAGCCATTTTGGAAACCTGGCTGCTTTCTTGATGACACACGCAGCAGACAACAGAAGCTCCCGCAAAGCCAAAATGCACCCAGAGATGGTGAAGCGGTACCCAGAACCCCATGGCTAGGTTACGGCATACAACCGGTCTGCGGTCCACCAACCCCAAGTACGGAAGGGAAGACCGGTCTCCGGTCCACTAACCCCATGTACGGAAGGCGCCCGTTGACGCCCGGTGCGAGCCCGGCGGGAGCGTGTTCCGTGCCGTAAAGCCCCGCATCGGCAACCGATGCACCGCCAGCGGAGATTTATATATCCGAACATCAGGAATCAACAGGGTTTTATTTTCATATTGTTTCCGTCAATTTTCACGCTTCCGTTCTGATATTCACTGTTTTGACTGCTGGCGGTTGGATCGCGACTTTACCGTAACCCCCAGTTTAACTGTATATAATGGAAATTTCAACGCTATCCGTGACGAAGGCTCTAAAGTCTTCAGGAATTGCGTTGATGCATCCGCAATTTTCACATTCTACACTCGCAACCTTAATCCGAATTTTTCAGGATGTCGAAATCGGATTTCCGACTTCGACATCCCCGCACTTGATTTGACCTCTTTCGAGTGGACCTACGTGCTTCCCTATGCACGAATCAACTTTCCTTTTATCTTGCCCTCCATTTGTCTTAAAGATATGGGCAAAACAAAGTTGATTCGTGAGGCCACTTGTGAAGGTCATATCTCGTGTTGCTTGCGAGGAATGACAATAAGGAAATGTGGGATGTATTCATAATACTCCCGACGTAATTTAGGAAGCATTATATGCCTTGCGTCTCCACACGTGCGCGCTAGTGTAATGGATCATGGTCAAGAGGGTAGAGTTTGCGTTATAACTCTTGGGCCATGATATTGCGTGCGTTAAGATAACTTTCGAGTGTAGCGCGCGAGTGTTGGTGTTGCATAGGAACTCTCCTTGAGTTCCTATGAGCGATTGACACAAAGTTATGCCCTTGGAGGGGCATGACATATCGTGGGGGGAGCTACCTTTTTTGGCAATATGTGGTATGTGCCATGTGTTGTGTTGCGTGCCCATTTCGCGGGTCCATCGCTCCAAGCCGAACCCGCCAATGGACCTCATATTGTGTAAGCCCCTTCTCCATACTCCCCACGATCAATTGCAAGCCTAACCTTCGTGAAGGGAAGCTTGTGTGGCGATCCCAAAGCGATGCGTTGGGAGCAAGGTGTGTGTTTTGCAATTTTCCACATTTTCATGTGCCCACTTGGAAGGCAGCGCTCGTAACCTTTCAAAGCGCCCCAAGTGGAGCACATATGTGGGATCGAAGGTCATTGGTGTCAAGTCATTATGTTTAGAAGGATTAGTTGATTGCACGATCCATGCCGAAGATATTATAATATAATTGTGCGCCTTTCAAGGCACTTTTGTGTGTCTTTGTGCCAATTTTGCCGTTTTTGGCCCGTCATGATGTCAAGTGGCGACTGTGTATCTCAACGTTGCGCTCAATTGACATCATGACCCAAGTATGTTTTGGGGGTACATACTTCGGTGCCCAACATATCTTGGACCCGGCGAATAACTCCTCTTGGGCTTGGCATACCGTGGCCGCCATGTTGGCGATTTGGGACTATCCCAAATCATGGGCTCACTTGGCGACCCTGCCATTCCCAATACCGGAGGAGTTGGGCGACGCCCAAAAGATATGTTGGACACATATGACTTGATACCAATCCTATGGCACACTCCGGTCCGAGTCGGGCATGTGCCTCATTTGCCCCAACCATGAGTGTGTGCATTTTTGGCCATTTTGAGCAATTTTCCACTTTTGCTGCCCGCCGTGCACTATGTTGAGCCCACCCGTGCACGCCGGACGCATGGACCAATGGACCATATATGACTTGGGTGATATGTATATTGGTCCCCATGGCTCGCACGCCACGTGGGCGAAGCGGAGCAACCTTCGTTAAGGCGCTAGCCCAAAGTGAGTGTGGGCAATTTTACCATTTTGGCATTTGTGGACCCAATTGGGATCGTCACCACGCCAAGTGGCATGGAGATCTTTGGGAGCCAAGAGCATGGGAGTCTTCGTTGGACTCCCGGTGGATCGCGTATGGAATGGCGGATCCGATCTCCAAGCCGGCGTGGAGTTATACTATTGGGAGCACCCCGAATTTTGGCTCATTTCGAGCAGCCAAAATGACCCCATTTTGGGACCCCAATTTCCCCCTTCCGTGTGGTCAATTGGCGGCCCCATTTCTCCATGCCCATAGCCAGCCCGGACCTAACTCTAAGTTGTACACTCAGATATAAGTCCTAGGTCCTGCCTCCTACCCTGTGAGTCATTGGCCTTACCTTGGCCGGGCGAGCCATGCGTGGGAATGACGCCAATTTTGGTGATTTTGGCATCATGGCCCCACTTGACTCATCCGTGTTGCCCTGATGCCGGGACCTCAGAGGGAACCAGGTTGGGTGAGGGCTCCGGTGAGTTCGTACTCGAAGGGCATAGGGTCAGTTGCCTCGTCCCTACCTCTGGCGGGTCCCGACGAGGGGTCAATTTTGGGGATTTTTGAGTTAATTTCAGTTTGGGCTGAAACAGCCCATTTTCAGCTACCAACTCCTAGGGAATATTGGCGGGGCCATATCTCTGGCTCAGAGAGGAGTTGGCACCTGCCGTTAAGGGAGCATGGGGAGCGACTGTCGGTTGGCCTTGGAGCTCCTTGGTTAGCGGGAACTCGCCTGTGGCTGGGCGGGACACCTCCCCCATTGGCAGGGTTTCAGGGTCCGGACTGAGCAGGGCATGGGTTGTGTTTGAGCCCCCGCCCCCACCAGCCACTGAGAGGGACGGACCTGGGATTGGGATATGAGTTGGGACTGAGTGTCTATTGTCCTGTAATGCCCTTACCCCAGTCCAGTCTTAACCCCATGTGTACATATCCTGATGTCTTGCTGTACATACTTTCGTTCCCTTGTTGCAGAGTGGCAAGGATCCTGAAACGCTTTGTCACATGACACGAGCGTGATGATGCCCCTGTGAGCGCAGTGCTTTGCCTGCCTGCTCACTTGCGCGTGTCCACCGCAGCGTCCCGTGGCCGGCCCCCCACGGGAACGCGTCAAAAACGTTTCACCGCCGCGGGGTTACCCAGCCCTCGCGTGCCACTCGGGGCCACCAACCCCGAGCAGCGCGGCGCAGCAGCTCGCAGCTCGCAGCTCGCAGCGCAGCGCAGCACCTCGCAGCGCAGCGCAGCGGCTCGGAGCGCCGCCCAGCGACAGCGCCGAGTTTGTCCTGGAGCCCGCAGCGCCGTCCAGAGCATCGCCCTGACCGCGCCGCGACCGTGAAGGAGGTTCACAGACCAGACCCATCGGCCGACCAGCAAGGCCGCGTCAACCACCCCCACAACCACCGGCTGACCAGCACCAGCCGCACTTCCAATCCAGTGCTGCAGCACCCGCCTCAACAACCACCACCAGTTCGTTGAGTAGAACGAGTGCACACCAAGGACCTCAAGATCAAGTACGCCCGCCAGGAAGCGGGACCGGAAGTGGCGGGAGTACCAGGAGTCCCTGGCCGCCGAAGCCGCCCAAGGCGCCAAGGGCGGAACCCCAGCCCCCAGTCCCCAAGGGGCCAATGGTGGTCACCACCCCGGCCACGCCACCCTTGGTAACTTCATGGAAGTCGCCAAGCAGACCAGGGCCAAGCCCCGTCCGCTGCTCCTGAGGCCCCAGCAGGCCCCAGCAGGCCCCAGCAGCGACGTGGAGTCGGCCCACCGTGGGAGGATGCCGGCCGACCAGGCCAGCTCCAGCAGCAGCGCCGCTCCCGCCCAAAGGGACGTGGCGCGCGCCTGTGAGCGCGTCTGTGGGGTGCCCTGCAACCTTCGGATTGCCCGGCAACGGGCCACGCAGCGGAACGCTGCCGTGGAGGGCGCCGTCGGCATCGCCCATGAGGAGGCCACCGAGTGGGGCAGAGGCATGGACTACCACGCCTCAAAAGTGGCAGCCATCGCGGCCGGTCTCACGGCTGCGGTTGCCCATGAGGCAGTGGCTGCCCGGATCAGGGCAACCGACGAGGAAGCCCGCCGGACGCAGGAGGCCATTGCCTGCAAGGAGGCCGAGGTGAAGGCGCTGGAAGAGGCGCTTGCCCAAGGGAGGGCAAAGAAGGAGGTGGAGGAAAGGGCCCACGCCGAAGCGACGGCTAAGGCCCAGGAGGACGCCGCCAAGAAGGACGCCATCGAGGCCGCGCGACGGAAGGTCGCTGAGGAGAGGGCCAAGACGGAGGCGGAGCTGGCGGCGTTGGAAGCGCAGAAGGCGCGGCTGCAGGAGGCCCGGGAAGCCGAGGCGGCTCGTGCTCGGGAGGAAGCCGAAGTGCGGGCTGCAGCAGCCACCGCCGCCGCAATGGAGGAGGCAGAGGCCAAACTCCGCCGCGAGACTCCCCCGGGAGGATCACGAGTGGAGACCCTTCGAAAGCTTTTCGAAGGGGACGCCTCCTCCAAGATGACGCTGGATGAGGCGGACACGGGCAGCAGTGGGAGCAGTGGCCCCACCGCCCATCGACGGAGGAAGGGCAAGGGGAAGACCCCCGAGAGGCCGCGGAGGCCAGCGGGTGGACACCCCCACGACAGTGACCCCTTCTTCACCGCCAGTGACGGGGATGAACGAGGCCGCCGACATCGCCAAGTGGTGGCTTGGACGGGCGGAGGAGGCGGAGACGTCCCCATGGAGCCGGAAGGTGAGGATGAGGATCTCCCTCCTCCGTACCGGAGCTCGGAGTCTTTTGAGACCGAGACGCCCAGGTGGGGCGACATGGACGAGGATGACGACATGGACTTCGGCATCACAAAGAAGCGCCCATCCTCGGACCCACCGAGGCGACCCGGCGGAGGCCCACCGGGACCCCCTGGCGGAGGACCATCAGGACCCCCTGGAGGACGCCCACCAAGTGGACCCCCTGGAGGCGGACCACCTGGCGGGGGAGGACCCCCTGGACCGGGCGGACCCGGCGGAGGCCGTCCTGGAGGACCCCCTGGGAACCCCGACGACCCACCAGGGAACGGCGACCCGGATACCACCTGGCGGTGGATTGTCTACCTCCGGAGGAGGGTCTTTTCCCTCGAGTGCGAGGTAGACACGGGCAAGGGCGAGATGACTCGCATCTCCCACCTTTGATTTTACCGGGCACAAAATGGCCAAAACCCGGATTCTATCCAAATGGTTGACAAAATTGACACATCTTTGTTGTGTATTAAGCTTGTTTTGAAAATTTTGTGGTTTTCGCCTATCATTCACGATAACAGTTGACGCATGGCTCATTTTGAGTGCCAAGATGTCATGCACATCCAATATTTCGGGCAAAACAAAAACTCAATTTGTGTGGAGAAATGAATTACTTACTTGTCCAACACAATACAAAATGGAAACCATTGCAATGTATGTAGACAACATAGATTGACCCTGATTTACACACGATTCACATTGTCCTTGTGCTTTTTGTCTTGCACCATGCAGTTATAATGTGATATGCTCGTCAATACCCCAACTTTTCATAACAAACATTTCACTAAAAAAATCATACAAATGCCCAATCATTTGCTTCACCCAATGTCTAGCAACCGATCACTGCACCTACCAACTGTCGTCAACCTTGTACGCCGCCCTAAACTCTGACCAAAACTGATCTTCTTGCAGTCTCTGCCTCGCATGCGTTTTATTACTTCAAATGTTGCAAAATCAATCCTTGCCAAGCATGCAATGGGTTGTTGCACTTCACAGGGTTGCGTAATCGTAATATGCAAAATGAGTCTCGCACATGCAAAATCGCTCGCTGTATGTCAGCATGGCAGCAACAACTAATGGATGCAGGAAATGCCTGTGCTGCCATCAATCCTTGCCAAGCATGCAGTGGGTTGTTGCACTTCAGAGGAGAGTCAAGGGTTGCAGAACAGGCTTTGCAACAAATCAGGCAAATAGTAAACTCACAGAGCCAAGACCGGGCAAAGAAGGCACAACACAAGCAAGTGCACAGCACGTCAACTGTCAACTGTTCCGAAACCTTTACCAGCAACACAAATCAAGTCCCAGGGACCTCAGTTCTCAACAGTTCTCACCAGTTCAACGTTGTGTTTGCAAGCAAGGCAAAACGAAGGCAATTGCACAGCATAAGTCAGAAATGTTGTGTCAAAATTTAGCAGTCAATAGCCGGAAATGTCCGGATCGATCTGCACTACAGCTGAGCAGCACAAAAACAGCAGAACAACAATATTAAAACGACTTTTGGCAGGCATCTTTAGATTCAACCACAGCATTGTAATGTTCTGACACATCCACACTTTTGTGCCAAGGAATCAAATGTATTCAAGCAATGGATTTTGCAAAAATTCATGTTTGAAAGACAAATTTTTGGCACCGCGGCCGTTTCAGATCCGTTGGGCCGTTTCAGATCCAGTGCGGTAGCGTAAATGCGGTTTTGGCCGCAGAATGCCCCACAAAATCATAGGTGCAAGGTCGCCGCGCGCGCGCAGACAGAGCTGGACATCGCCAGGGCCGAGATCAGACAGCTGAACACGGTCATCAGCGGCCTGCAGCAGAGGCTGGACGCGCTGGAAGCCCGTGGGAGCGTCGGCAGCGACCGCCCACCCCTGGAGTCTGGCTCGTCGGACGGCGGCTGGGGACCCGGACCAGGTCCAGGCAGACCCCACGCCCCCGGCGGAGCCCCCAGGAGTCGCCCCAGCGCCAGTGCCCCCTCTCTCACCGCCCCCTCTCACCACAGCGCGGGCCGCCGCAACGAGCGCGTGCCGCCCGGCAGTGGCAGTGAGGATTGGCGTGATGAGTGGCTCAGCGCGGAGTACCGCAACCGCCGTGCTCCACCGCGGACACCGGTACGCCCCCGACGCCCCGCACCAGCCCCGGAGCCAATCCCCATCGCTGGTGGACGTTATGGTGGACTCAGGGACGAGGTCCCCAGAGGAGACGTGGAGTGGGATGTCGGCGGAGGTGAGGATCTGGACCTCGACCTGGAGGAGTTGGACATCAGCCCGCCGCGTGGTGTACGACGGGAGGCCGCTGAACGCAGCCGCCGGTGCCGTGATGAGGATGCGTACATGGAAGGAGTACGGCGTGAACATCTAGGTTCAGCGTACATGGAGGAACCGCGGCGTAGCCACAGGGATTCCATGGAGGAGATGGACGTGGCGGCCGTGGGAGTCCGTGGGCGAGGCCGATGGGAACCTCGGTCGACCTCGCGGCCGGCGTTCATGGTCTCTAAGGCCGCGGATGCCGCCGTGTGGGAAGACTTGAAGGACATCAAGCCCCCCATGTACGATGGCAACCCCCTCAACCTCGACCGCTTCTTGGAGAAGCTGGACGATTGGGGGCTGACCGTCACTGAAGACCTGCCTCCCGCGGATGCGGAGAGATACGTCTTCAGACGGTTCAGGTACCGCCTGCCGGAAGTGCTCGGCGAGCTATACTTCGTGGCGACCAAGGAGGGGAGAATCAAGACCCTCAAGGAAGCCAAGAAGTGGCTCAACGAGCAGGAGCGGGTGGACGCTCCGCAGGTGGCTGCCAAGCGCTGGAAGTCCATCAAGCTTGAGCATGATGGACGGGGGATCCGCCTACGAGATTGGCGAGACTTCCGAGGGAAATACACCCTCTTCCGCCGCAACGTGGAGGATTGGAACGAGGGTGACGAGCAGGCTCGCCTGCTCTCCATGCTGCCGGAAGCATGGATCAAGAGGGTCACCAAGGAGGAGTCCAAGCGGGCCAAGTCCAACCACACGGTCAAGATGATGCTCCCCAAAGAGTATCATACGAACTTGGTGGCTTGGACGAAGAAGAACGTGGCCCGGGATGTCAAACGGCACTCTCTGCGGAACGCTCTCCTCATCACCGTCTCGGGCGATCGCGAGAAGACTGCCATGTGGCGCCTTGACGAGTGTGAGTTGAGCGGCCAGACTATCCGTCTGCAGCCCATCCCGGCGCGGATGAGCTGCGACGAGATCCTGGAGTGGGTTGGCGAGGAAGTACTCAAGGAGTACCGAGACCTCCACCACACCCGCGGGTTGAGGCCCGGCGACCGCGACGTCAACTACGTTGGCGAGGGACCTGGCGGGGAAGCTGCCATGGACCCAGCGGGAGCCGGCGGCGATGAGACTCTCGTCGACGATGACGACGACGATGAGCCCGCCGAGGTGGCCGTTTGTGCCTTCGTGGCCAAGAACCTGAGCGCGGCGAGCAAACCGGGAAACTGGAAGCCCCTGCAGCAGGGTTGGAGGAAGCAGGAGAAGAGGGACCCTCGCCGCATTGGCGACCCTCCGCTGTCCTTTGGGGAGTTCATACGAGCTCACCCTCAGGGCTGTTTCGTGTGTTATGGGAGGAAGCGAGCCTTCAACCATGACCACCGAACATGCCCCGTCCACAAGGCCGACACGGAGGCTTACAAGAAGGCGCACGGGTCGAAGAAGCGTGCGCCCGCGGGTATCCGGGAAGCCAAGGTGGAGGTGGACAGGGACGAGCTCTCCAAGCTGGTGTCGCAGGGGACCGAGTTGGCCAAGGAGATCCAGGAGATCAAGAGGAACCCGGTCCCCAGGTCGGACAACAAGAACAAGGAGAACAACCAGAACAACCAGAACAAGGACAAGGACAAGAAGCCTACTCGCAGCGAAAGAAGGAAGAAGGGCGTCAACGAGGTTGATGCGGAGGAGAACACCCCTTCTTCCACAACCGACGCCCCCTAGCGGAGCCCCTGCAGCCAAGGGCCCCAGCTAGGGCGGTCGCAGGATGGTGACGTGGGAAGCGCCGAACCATCCCAGTCAGGAGTCGATAAGCACATGGGGACTGCCGCGGGCGGAAGGCCCGGTCCGGCACCCAGTCGCGGAGGCGGGGTGAGGGCAAGTGAAGGCACGAACCCTTGCACCCGTCCGTCCTTCGCGACCAAGAATGTGTTTGATGTACTACAAGATCTTTCCGAGAGTATCGGAGGATCACCCGGACCGCAGCTGGATGCTGCAGATGGGCAGCCTGAGCCCATTGTCCACGACCTGCACCAGTCGCTTGTTGAGCTTCTGGAACGGCCGGAGATCCTGAGTTTGCACGCCGTGCGCCGTGTCGGTCGCGAGCGGCAGTTGCATCTTAAGGTCCGTGCCTTATGCGGGGAAGTGGAACACGGGAGCTCAAGTCAGCTTGGTCAAGGCTGGCCTACTTCCACCAGAGTGTCTGACCGACAGTCGGAAACCTGTCAGGCTGAAGGTGGCGAACGGCCAGTACATGGTGGGAGGCACGAAGGAAGCGGCCATTGGGCTGCAGTTCGTGAACCATCGTGAGCTGAGCCGCCCAGACCTCGGCAAGGAAATCCTCCTGCACGGTCGCTTCTACGAGGCCGAGATGGACTGGGACATGATCGTCGCGTACGACTTCATGATGGACACGGACTCCGGCGTCCTCCCGGCCCAGGCCTCCATGACCCTGTACCAGGACGACCAACTCTCGTGGCTTTCGTCACCTGAGCACCATGTGGAATGCCAATGGATCCACCCCGAACGCAATCAGCTCGAAGTGGCCGCGCTGGACACTGAGCCAACTGGTCCTGCAAACCAGGAGTACGGCGTAAGGCCGGAAGTGGCGAGCCGAGTTGTCGCGGACTTGGGAGCTTCGGATCTGGCCCTGGATGCGTTCTCTTCAGGAACCTCCGCCCATCTGCGGGTGTGTGAGAAGTACTGGAGCGCCCAGGACTCCGCGTGGAAGAAGCACTGGGGTCCGCATCAGGGATTGATGTGGATCCATTGCCCCCGTTGGGACATTCCAAGAGCGATAGCGAAGATTCGCAAGGACCGCTCCAAGGCAGTGCTGGTTGTTCCTATGGGATGCACCGAGGAGGAAAGTACCCGACATTGGGTAGCCTCATTGACCAACATGACCTTAAACAAGGTCGTCCTACCGGCTGGAGAGAGTGTCTATCAGGACGCTAAGGGACAGCCCATGCCACCCCAGAGATGGCCAACAGAATTCCACTATGTGGATGGGGGCCTTGATCAGGCCGACGCCACGGATTTCGTGTGTGTCAACCGCATCGTAGCGGAGCCTTGGAGGCAATGCTTTGCGGTTCCCCCTGTTGACATCAAAGAATCGGAATCGGAAGACCCCCTCACTGAAGAGGAGTGGGATCTGGTTCAGGGGTATATGGATCAGCCCTTTCACGACTGGGGAAACCAGCGTGAGGGCAAGGGCCAGGACAAAGCCTGGTGGGAAGTGGACTCGATCGTCTCTGGTTCCTACGATGGAGATACCTTCGTAAGGAGGGTACTGGACCACGTGTCCAGCCAGGACGAGCCAATCGGGGGTAACCCACCCACCTACGGCGATCTATTCCGGGGCAAGACCAGAGATGGCCCTTTGGGCCACCTGGGAAGACCGCCTGAGCCGAAGACGAGCGGAGTAGCTACCCCTCAAGTAAGCTCCGTGGTTCAAGTGCCCGGAAAAGCCAAGGCGGAGTCCGACGATTGCCCTAAGATTCAGGCATTGCGGGCCAGGCTGAAGCAGAAGTATGGTGATACCTTCTTCAGCGGTAAGCCTGTGTTTCCCCCACCGGTGCGTGGACCGTATGGCGAGGCCAAGATACGACTGAAGCAGGACCCCCGTGTGTATCGGCACCGGGAGTTCGCCCTGAGGGGCGAGAGGAAAGAGGCCATGGAGAAGATCCTCCGTGACTTGATCCAGAGAGGCTGGCTTGAGCCGTGCCACTCCGAGTGGGCCTCGCCTCACACTTTCTGAGTGTCTATTTTTTTTCGATTGACCCTCAGCATTTTGTTGATGGATCCACCAGTAGTCCAGGCTATTCGGTGATTGGAGAAAATCCTGGGCTGTTCAAGTTCTGGAGCCTTTCCCGCAGTTTTCAAATCATCATCTCAATTCCCGAGTTCAAATCCCCAAGAAGGTTGCCGGTGAGTGGCGGCTCGTGGTCGACTACCGCGGCCTGAACGCCCAAACGCAGCACGACAGCTATACGCTGCCCCTCATTGAGGACATGCTGCAAAAACAACACCGGCGGAGGATCTTCACGGTGATTGACCTGAAACATGGTTATCATCAGATGCCTCTCGCCGAGGAGTCCCGTGCCTGCACAGCCATGAGCACCCCACTTGGACCTCTCCAGTGGAAGGTGATGCCCATGGGCGTCACCAACGGCAATGCGGCTTTTCAGCGGATGCTGGAGAACTTGCTTGAGCCGGTGCGCGACTGTGCGGACCCCTTCGTGGACGACGTGATCATCGCGTCCGGGGACCCCAGCATGAGCTACGAGGAGCTCCTGGAGGCACATGAGAGGGACGTCACTCGAGTGCTGGACCTTCTGGTTCGGCACAAACTCACGGGCAGCAGTGACAAGGCCACCATTGCGGTAAGCGAGGTGGTCTTCGCTGGCCACGTGGTTGGGAACGGGCAGCGAAAGCCCATACCTGGCAAGGTGGCCGCGATCGAGCACTGGGAAAAGCCCAAGACGGTCTCCGAGCTACGGGCGTATCTGGGGTTCTGCAACTACTACTCGGGGTATATCAAAATGTATGCCGAGTATGCAGCCCCCATGACGACCATGCTCAAGGGCAACCGAGAGGAGACCAAGAAGGGGTCCAAGAAGGCTCTGGTCTGGAATGAAGAGTCCGACCGTGCCTTTGAGGGGATGAAGCAGGCGCTGCTATCAGCAGTGGGCCTGCACCTCGTGGATCCCGACCGAGGGTTCGTCCTGCGCACCGACGCTTCCGACTACGCCATTGGCGCTGTGTTGGAGCAAGTGCTTGACAACGGGAGGCACGTGCCCGTGGCCTTCTGGAGCCGAGTCCTGGCGGAAGGCCAGAGACGGACGTGGACGCCCCCTGAAAAGGAGGCGTATGCCATCGTCATGGCTCTCAGGAAATGGGCTGGGTACATAGCCCTCCATCCCGTCACCGTCTGCACCGACCATCAGAGTCTGCAGTGGTGGCACAAGGAGCACGTGGACACCCCCTCAGGTCCCGCCTCCCGACGGGCAAGATGGCATGAGACCTTGGCCAAGTTCGACCTCACGGTTGTGTATATTCCTGGAAAGGATAACACCGTGGCGGACTGTCTCAGTAGGTGGGCCTATCCCGCCAGCAAGGGCATGACGGATATCTCTGCCCATGGCGATGAGGCTGAGACCGCTGAAGCCAAGAGGATCATCGAAATGGAGCGCCTGATGAAGGAGGAGGGTGCTAAATGCTTCGTCGTCATGGCTGCAGATGCCCCCCTCGCGTCGAGGGTGAGCAGAGCGGTCAGAGTACTCGCCCCTGATGGAGCTGAGTCCGACAAGCACCTCTTCCCGGAGTCTTGCCTCCAGGACGACTGGACCGACGACTACGCCAAGTCTGAGGCCTTTGCGGCCGAGTACAGGGCTGTGACCGACCCTGATGACGGGCAGAAGTGGCCAAAGGGGCTGACTGAGGAAGATGGCAAGCTCTACCGGAATGGTAAGCTGCTAGTACCAGAGTCCCGGGTGCTCGAGCTGTGTGAAGCTTGGCACCACCACATGCTGCACCCAGGGGTCAAGAAGCAAGCCCTTGACATGCAGCGTCGGTTCGAGATCGACCATATCGTTCTCTACACCGCCATCAAGAAGGTCAGGAAGGGTTGCTCGGTCTGCCAGGCCTGCAATCCCGATAACCGGAACGTCAAGGGGGAAGCCCAATGGACCCCGGTTCCTGACCAGCCCATGGAGAGCGTGGCCATGGACGTCTTCTCCATGCCCGAAGTGCACATTGGCAAGGAGACCTTTGACTGTGTGGTTCTCTGTGTGGACCGCCACAGCGGCTACGTTGTAGCCGTTCCGGCACGCAAAAAGGGGTTGCTTGCCAAGGAAGTGGCAGTCATGATGATTCGTCATTGGCTGACCGTCTTTGACATCCCCCGCACCATTTGCAGTGACCGAGGGCCCCAGTTTACTGGTGGCTGGTTCAAGGCTATGTGTTCCCGCATGGGAATACGTCATGCCAAGAGCGTCGCCTATCTCAGCCGGTCTAACGGCCGTGCTGAGGTGGCTGGACGGCAGCTGTTCGAGAAGCTGCGCAAGATCCACATCACCAATCCACGTCGGAACTGGTTTGAGGAGATGTGGCCTGCTCTGAAGGCCCATCATGACACCCCCACTCCGGGCGGTTTGTCCCCTCACCAGATTCTGTTCGGCAGGGACCCCCTGGGTAGGGGACTTCCCTTGTCTGGTGATGGCATGGCCATGGATGCCAAGGAATTCTTCACGCGGCAAGAGCAAACGGCGCGGGAAATCCGCCAGCAGCTCGAGAAGGAGCATGCTGAGCGTCAGAGATCGGCCCCGAGCTCGACAGCGCAGAAATTCAGGGTGGGAAACCCGGTGTGGGTGATCAGGCCCCGCCCTATGGGCACCCACCGCACCAAGACCTGGTTCACACCCGGCGAGGTGGTCCGCAGGATTTGTGAGGACACCTACCGCATCAAGGTGGGTCACGGACAGTTCTGGGAGCGCCACGAGAGTCAACTCCGTGTGCGGGAACCCGACCTCCGTGGCCAACATGTGTCCCTGAGCTATGCCGCGCATGAGGCCGATTCGGACGACGATTATGCTGAGCAGGACGACTATACAGTCGAGAAGATCCTTGCTCAGCGTCCGAAAGCCTCGGCACCCGGAGGTCTGGAGTTCAAGGTTCGTTGGCGAGGCTATGGGCCGTCCACGACACCTGGGAACCCGTCTCCTCGTTTGTGCCGCGGGTCAATACTCCCTTCATGGAGTACATCCGCAAGCACAAGACCAAGATCCACGTTTCGGACTTGGCAGCACTCACCCGGGCGATTGCAGCCAGGGGCGCCTGATCAGTGCCCTGAGCTCTCCCCTGATGTGTTATGAGCGCTTGTGAGGTCGACGGATCGTCCCTTACTTGCTTGCTCTCTTCCATCTTCCGGTGACCTGCCATCAGAGTGGCCATATACCCCCCCTGCTGAATCCAGAGGAGGATGGCCCCTCTCTTCTTCATTTCGTCACTCCCCCCCCTGCTGAATCCTTGGGAAACCAGGTAGGGCGACTGACCTTCATATTTCTGAGCTCTTGGGGCCTTGAAGCCCATACGACGTTGCGCAACGGATGCCGCTGTCATCGGCATTGCGAATTTTGGTGTGTGGTCTGGTTCCATGGCACTTGCGGAATCCAGACCAGTCGACGTGTGTCTGCAGACTATATATGGCCTGAACTCAGGCGTTTTCCTGTCCACCCTCCTGCATTGCCTTATCCTAACCGGGGCGTGGTTTGGCGCTCTGTCCAGAGTGTGTTTACACGCCTCTTTACCCCGCTTGTTGTGCTTTTCCGCCCCTCCAGGATATGTGCATCTGTATGTTGAGTCTTGTCGGCCCATCACTGAGATGTGGACTGTTTTTCCCCCGGGGGGATGCGAATCGTATACAAAGGCGCCCTGAGTCGCCGTTTACATGTTTTTACATATGGTCCAGCCTGGACCAGTACCTGAATACAGATTCTACTGTTTGTGTGCCCGTGATACCGTGTTGCCCTATTCGCTGTGATGTGGAGATCCTGATGGCGCCAGGCGGGAAGCCCAGTTGCCTGACTACACTCCCAGCGGTCCGCCACTGTCAGTCCCAGTGTGAGCCTACCGATTCGCAGACGCACTTGCAGTCGGATGGCGGCCTCCGGTGCTCCGGACCTCGGTCAGTCTGCCTGGGAAACTGGTGGTTTGAGGAGTCGACGCCTCCGCCCACACTGCATGAGGACTCCCTCATGTATGGCCTTCGTGGTAATAGGGCGAGGGAAAAGACGGCCTTGATGCCCGATCCCTTAAGGAGGAGCTCCCTTAAGATCCCTTAAGGAGTTCGGCTGTATCACTCTGGACTCGCGTCGTATGGATATGGACATGGTGCGCCCGAGGAAGGACCCCTGGGGACTCTCCCCAGTCGGCGGGCCTTGGGAAGCTTGGGGTAGCCTGATGGATCTTTGTGGTCGCTCTTGACCTGTGGGACCACCTCGGTCGTCGTGTGTCGCCTATGTTGGCCGTGTATGCCACTGCCAATGTGGTGGTGACCGTAGCAGCCGGCACCCGGTGCGCCTGGTATGGGTTAACTGGTCCTTTGGATGCCGAACAATCGCCGCCAGGACCCGGGACTTGATACTTGATACTATACTTGCAATTACAAGACCCTACAGCACTATACCTGTCTTACTGTGGAGTTTGGAGCCTAACCTGCGAATCAGCCTGAAGTGAGGATGTGACACCCCCCCTTCAGGATATGGTCCTGGGTACCCGCTGCCATGCTTGGGTGTTATCGAGCCCCCCCCAGGGTTTGCTCTAAGGAGGGGGGTGAAGCGGTACCAAGAGCCCCATGGCTAGGTTACGGCATACAACCGGTCTCCGGTCCACTAACCCCAAGTACGGAAGGGAAGACCGGTCTCCGGTCCACTAACCCCATGTACGGAAGGCGCCCGTTGACGCCCGGTGCGAGCCCGGCGGGAGCGTGTTCCGTGCCGTAAAGCCCCGCATCGGCAACCGATGCACCGCCAGCGGAGATTTATATATCAGAACATCAGGAATCAACAGGGTTTTATTTTCATATTGTTTCCGTCAATTTTTACGCTTCCGTTCTGATATTCACTGTTTTGACTGCTGGCGGTTGGATCGCGACTTTACCGTAACCGCCAGTTTAACTGTATATAATGGAAGTTTCAACGCTATCCGTGACGAAGGCTCTAAAGTCTTCAGGAATTGCGTTGATGCATCCGCAATTTTCACATTCTACACTCGCAACCTTAATCCGAATTTTTCAGGATGTCGAAACCGGATTTTCGACTTCGACATCCCCGCACTTGATTTGACCTCTTCCGAGTGGACCTACGTGCTTTCCTATGCACGAATCATCTTTCCTTTTATCTTGCCCTCCATTTGTCTTAAAGATATGGGCAAAACAAAGTTGATTCGTGAGGCCACTTGTGAAGGTCATATCTCGTGTTGCTTGCGAGGAATGACAATAAGGAAACGTGGGATGTATTCACAATACTCCCGACGTAATTTAGGAAGCATTATATGCCTTGCGTCTCCACACGTGCGCGCTAGTGTAATGGATCATGGTCAAGAGGGTAGAGTTTGCGTTATAACTCTTGGGCCATGATATTGCGTGCGTTGAGATAACTTTCGAGTGTAGCGCGCGAGTGTTGGTGTTGCATAGGAACTCTCCTTGAGTTCCTATGAGCGATTGACACAAAGTTATGCCCTTGGAGGGGCATGACATATCGTGGGGGGAGCTACCTTTTTGGGCAATATGTGGTATGTGCCATGTGTTGTGTTGCGTGCTTATTTGGCGGGTCCATCGCTCCAAGCCGAACCCGCCAATGGACCTCATATTGTGTAAGCCCCTTCTCCATACTCCCCACGATCAATTGCAAGCCTAACCTTCGTGAAGGGAAGCTTGTGTGGCGATCCCAAAGCGATGCGTTGGGAGCAAGGTGTGTGTTTTGCAATTTTCCACATTTTCATGTGCCCACTTGGAAGGCAGCGCTCGTAACCTTTCAAAGCGCCCCAAGTGGAGCACATATGTGGGATCGAAGGTCATTGGTGTCAAGTCATTATGTTTAGAAGGATTAGTTGATTGCACGATCAATGCCGAAGATATTATAATATAATTGTGCGCCTTTCAAGGCACTTTTGTGTGTCTTTGTGCCAATTTTGCCGTTTTTGGCCCGTCATGATGTCAAGTGGCGACCGTGTATCTCAACGTTGCGCTCAATTGACATCATGACCTAAGCATGTTTTGGGGGTACATACTTCGGTGCCCAACATATCTTGGACCCGGCGAATAACTCCTCTTGGGCTTGGCATACCGTGGCCGCCATGTTGGCGATTTGGGACTATCCCAAATCATGGGCTCACTTGGCGACCCTGCCATTCCCAATACCGGAGGAGTTGGGCGACGCCCAAAAGATATGTTGGACACATATGACTTGATATCATTACTATGGCACAATCCGGTCCGAGTCGGGCATGTGCCTCATTTGCCCCAACCATGAGTTAGCGCATTTTTGGCCATTTTGAGCAATTTTCCACTTTTGCTGCCCGCCGTGCACTATGTTGAGCCCACCCGTGCACGCCGGACGCATGGACCAATGGACCATATATGACTTGGGTGTTATGTATATTGGTCCCCATGGCTCGCACGCCCCCTGGGTGAAGCGGAGCAACCTTCGTTAAGGCGCTAGCCCAAAGTGAGTGTGGACAATTTTACCATTTTGGCATTTGTGGACCCAATTGGGATCGTCACCACGCCAAGTGGCCCGGAGATCTTTGAGAACCAAGAGCATGGGAGTCTTCGTTGGACTCCCGGTGGATCGCGTATGGAATGGCGGATCCGATCTCCAAGCCGGAGTGGAGTTATACTATTGGGAGCACCCCGAATTTTGGCTCATTTCGAGCAGCCAAAATGACCCCATTTTGGGACCCCAATTTCCCCCTTCCGTGTGGTCAATTGGCGGCCCCATTCCTCCATGCCCATAGCGAGCCCGGACCTAACTCCAAGTTGTACACTCAGATATAAGTCCTAGGTCCCGCCTCCTACCCTGTGAGCCATTGGCCTTACCTTGGCCGGGCGAGCCACGCGTGGGAATGACGCCAATTTTGGTGATTTTGGCATCATGGCCCCACTTGACTCATCCGTGTTGCCCTGATGCCGGGACCTCAGAGGGAACCAGGTTGGGTGAGGGCTCCAGAGAGTTCGTACTCCAACGGCATAGGGTCAGTTGCCTCGTCCCTACCTCTGGCGGGTCCGGACGAGGGGTCAATTTTGGGGATTTTTGAGTTAATTTCAGTTTGGGCTGAAACAGCCCATTTTCAGCTACCAACTCCTAGGGAATATTGGCGGGGCCATATCTCTGGCTCAGAGAGGAGTTGGGACCTGCCGTTAAGGGAGCATGGGGAGCCACTGTCGGTTGGCCTTGGAGCTCCTTGGTTCCCAGGAACTCGCCTGTGGCTGGGCGGGACACCTCCCCCATTGGCAGGGTTTCAGGGTCCGGACTGAGCAGGGCATGGGTTGTGTTTGAGCCCCCGCCCCCACCAGCCACTGAGAGGGTCGGACCTGGGATTGGGATATGAGTTGGGACTGAGTGTCTATTGTCCTGTAATGCCCTTACCCCAGTCCAGTCTTAACCCCATGTGTACATATCCTGATGTGTTGCCGTACATACTTTCGTTCCCTTGTTGCAGAGTGGCAAGGATCCTGAAACGCTTTGTCACATGACATGAGCGCATTGATGCCCCTGTGAGCGTAGTGCTTTGCCTGCCTGCTCACTTGCGCGTGTCCACCGCAGCGTCCCGTGGCCGGCCCCCCACGGGAACGCGTCAATGGTCCATACAATCCTGGTCCCCGTGGACCTGCTTTTGCCGCAGTGGGCAACTGCCCATCTGTCGTTGCGTGAAATCCGCTCGTCAGGGGGGTCTCTTGCGTATTTCTCTCGCAGTTTCGTGCATTTGCCGCCTCTGGGGCTGTAACCAGGAACGTAACAGTGTCCACGTCCTTGTAACCGGGGTTTACCGCCTTGACGCCCTCCACTGTTACGACCACGATGATTGAGTTGTCCACTTCCCGCTTCATGACCAGAACCACCAGAAATTTCCTCGGGGCATTTTTCTGGAAAGCAAGGGTGCATGCCGCTTCATTTTTCAAGAACCATTCATTCGAGTAGCTCAAACTTCTCGGCAAAGGCCTCTTGCTCACACCGGGTCGGTGTACAGTGTTGCCATTCAGGCACATTTCGAAAGTCGGGTGGAAAATTCCTGCAGCTGTGACACAGACAGCCGTACAGCAGCCCGTCTGACGTAGAGCAGAACAGCTCGCAGAACTCGAGTTGTTGACATACTGTTGGACGGCTTGCTGCCTGGACATGGGGGTACTGTAACCGCTGCATAGTGGTTGATCTTTGTTGTGACTGCGAAGCCTGTAGCCTTGATGCCCCAGGGGTCGTAACGCCCGACACTGCCCCTGATATCTCCGAACCCACATAACCCTCTTCGGACCCATATCCAGCCTCTGGGAGCGACATATGCAAAGCACTTGAAGGTCCAGTGAACTCCATGGTGGAATATGAAAGGTACGAAAACCCGGTCTACAAAAATGGAGCAGACATAGAATCTCAATGCGCATTCATCGCACATAATGACACAACGTGAAATCATTCGAAAACATTTAAATAAATCCGATTGGGAAATCACGAAAGACAAATGCGACTCGACGCGCGCTCACAGGCGACATCTGGCGGCGAACGGAAAACATGAAACTGAGCGGAAAATTTACTGCACTAATGTACATCTGAGAATCATTGGAATTCTGATCACATCAGTGTATAATTCAGTGCTGTCACTGCCGCCGTTACACTCCCCCTCTGAAAACATACGCCAGTATGTCAGGCTGGGTCAAGTGAAGTGAACGAAACGGCGAAAGTGACCAAAAACTGACAAATCTATGCCAAAATGTGTGAAATTGAGCTGAATTGAGCAAAATTGTGCAGAGATCTGTGCTTCGCGATGGCCATCGACTTGAATGAAACACATAGGTACCTTAGGGCACACAGAAAAAGCTTCGTTCAAGCTCGAAAATTCGAAAATTGAAAGTCTGAGTGAAGAATGTACATGATGATCCATGATCCATGATGCATGATGCAATCAGGATCTGACATCACACTGCCAGAAAACAGAAAACGAGCGTCGCCATGTCGTCGAGCGTCAAAAAAATAGGGTATCCCTTCATGGAGTCCAATATGTGTGAAACTGGCTGGTGTCATTTGCAGTCATGAGACCAGATGCCAGATTATGGTACAAAATGTGCCTGAATTGGGACCAAAATCAGTGAATCGCGCATGGATTCAGGGTGGCGAAACTCACCGCAAGCTGAAATAGGTTCAATTCAATGTCGATAGACACTGTGTGTAGTGTTGAACGGAAATCCAGTTCTCATTCATAGCCAATCCAGGTCAAATCCTCATGATGATGATGAATCTCCATGATGGAAATCCAATCATTTGAAGTAATGATAACCAAGAAAACCCAGTGGGGTATCCCCACACTGTCAGTATTGTTCCCAGGGCTTCATGTTTAATCCAGTATGAGCCAGAATGGGTAATTGACTCGTTATAGTCCCAGAATGTATAAGCATCCAATGCTTGGTACTGGGAATTTGCCAATTTTGCTGATTCTGAGGGGGATTCCAACACAATCCACAGATGAACAGCGAGTCGACACAAGTAAGAACACCATCGTCGTCACTTGGTCTATATAAGCCCTTTGACAGTGGTCTAGTGGAATACGAACCAACCGTCTCAATGTAAGAGCTGATGGAAATCACATTCTGAGCAGATCCGTCAAACACATGAAACGGATCAGACTCAGTCATGTGCCAGAATGTCTGAAATGAGCACGAACTCGAACGAGTCCTTCCCAAGGCGAGTAGAGGGGCCCAGCCGACAGCAAAAGGCGATAGTGTCGTCGTGGTCGAGGATAAAGGCCTCTCGGAACTTCCGATTGGAATCATCTGAGATGAAGCACATGATTCACATGATGGCCATGATGGGAATGATGGATGGAATGACGGGGATGACCCCAGAATGTCCCATCATCTGTCCATCGAACCACATAGACGATGCGTCAGGGCTGTAGTGTCCCCATGCCAAGGGTATATGTCGACCGTAAACCTCTTCGAAAGTTTCGGCGACCCAAATTCTGATCAGATCTTGTCAGGGATGGATGATGCCACAATTGGAGCTTCTTCTTGTGCTTGTAAGTCCTCCTTGGTGACACAATCCTTGATCAGCGAGAGCTCTTTGTCAATCTCAGGGTGTTTCTTCAGGAACTTGATGAAAGTATCCGTATACCCATGGATGAAACTTGAAGCTGGCTCCCATTTGTCTTCTTCTGGACCGAATCCTTTCCATCTGCACAGAAAGTACCACTTGCCTCGAGCATTCTTCTTGTATTCAAGAATCTTCTCCAACTCGAAACTGCTTGTGACCATCTTCCTGTCGCTCAGGTACTTCGAAGTCCAATAGAGAGGCTTGAACCTTCCTTTGGGGCAGGGTACTTCGGCCTTCAAACGATCTCGATGTACTTCTTGATGCCTGCCTGGCTCAATCTCAATGTTGAATGTAGTCTCACTTAGTTGATTTTTGACTTGGAATGGGCCATCCCACAAAGGTAACAATTTGTTGTCGTCCTTCAGGGTCTCGTCTGACTTACGAAGCCAAACTTGCTGGCCTTTCTCGAAGGGTTTTCCTTGCGTTCTTGACTTATTTTTGAAATTCAACCAATCTGCTTGACTTTCCACTTTGGCTTTGATCCATTTGGACTCTAGATCCTTGATCTTCTCAAACCATTGTGATGCGTCGTAGCACTGCCTTGGATGATGCATCACTGGTCCTGGACCCATCTTCTCACGACCAAAAACCAGCTCATTCGGACTTAATCCAGTGTAATTCTTGGTACGATGGTATCTTCTCAAGACACAGTAAATTGTCTCCAACCAATTGTAGTCTTTTTCAGTCGCCAGGAATTTCCTCAGAATGGAGATAAGAATTCTTCCAGCGCGTTCAGCAGGGAGAGCTCGATGGTCGTAGACTCGGGCACGAAGGTGATGAACTCCCAATAGGGCACACATGTTCTCCCACCAAGTCCCAATGAACTCTTTCCCACTGTCCGTCAGAATTTCACTGGGCACATCCCAGTTACTCATCCACTGACTTGCAGTCCACTTGGCAGCCATTTCAGAGGTGAGATGCTTCGTGTTGCAAGGGAGGACTTGGATGTAGCCACTGTGGCGGTCTTGAATTAACAAAACCCCGTCGATAGGCTTCCTCGTGTAGAGGCATTCCTCTTGGATTTGCCCCAACTCGAAGACATCCGCCGTCACCTTGTCGAACAGCCTCTCAGGAATTGGTAATCCCTTCAGTAGTCCTTCTGCCTTTTGATTCTTGGGGATGGTCGCCTGACATTGCTTGCATCCTTTGGCAACTCGTTCACAGGCACCCTTGAGGTCCCTTGTGTACACTCTGTGGCGTAGCTCCTGTTCCAGCACACGAGAATGTGTGTGGGCTGTCTCATTCCGATGCCAATGTTTGACATATTGGTCAATCAGACAATCAGGAACACAAATCCGTCCTTGCCAAAATAACTTGTCGCCTTGGATTTTGAAATCAGACGTCTCTTCAGAGTCGTAAGGCTTGTCCCCTTTCAACTTGTGGTAAACAGACCCAAAGAACCTGTCCTCCTTGTACATCTTCGTCCAATCCACATAGAGGAAGGAAGTTTCCTTGTCCTTTTGCTGTGGGGGGAGCGTGGATTTCGACTTGGATCTCGTCAGAGGAAACACATTCAGGAGTGGCAGCGACGACTCAGAGTCAGAGTTAACTCCTGCAGTCTGATCTGCCTTGGTAATCTCCTTGCATCTGACCAAATCCACCTTCATCCGATTTTTAATTGAACATTGGAGACAATGTTTCTTGATCAGTGTTTGTTCCTCCTTGTCGAACTCGATCACTTCAGCTTTATCCGTCGCTGTCCCATGAAAACTCACTTCAGAGTAAGCCTCTGAGGCTGGGTAGGCCCAGCGACTCAGGGCGTCCGCCACTGTGTTGTAGCGACCCGGAATGTAAGTCACATGGAGGTCAAATCTGCTGAGAGTTTCATGCCAACGGCCTCTTCTCCCAGCTGGTCCACCAGGGGTATCCACATGTTCTGTCCTCCAGCTCTCCAGTGACTTGTGGTCAGTCAGTACCTCAACGCGATGGCCCAAGATCCAACCTTCATAGCGCCGTAAGGCACAAAGGATTGCGTAGGCTTCTTGTTCCCTTGGACTCCAATTTCGCTGTCTTGTAGTAAGCTTGCGAGACCAGAAAGCCAGGGGATGATGGTGACCTTCGTCGTCGACTTGTTCGATCGTAGCACCAATGGCGTAACGACTGGCGTCTGTACGAATATAAAAAGGTCTTCCATCCAACCACGGAGTCTTTAATGTAACCACATTAGCCAGTGCTTCCTTGAGACCAGTAAATGCCTCTTCACATTCTGGCGTCCACTTGAGCTTGACTTGAGATCCCTTCTTTCCTTCTATTTTGCCAACCTTGAGTAACTCTGTCAGGGGACCAGAGAACTTGGCGTAGAGAGGAAGGAACTCGTGGTAGTAATTGCAGCAGCCTAAAAAGGCACGAAGCTGCGTGATGGTTTTAGGCCTTTCCCAGAGCTGCAGGGCAGCCATTTTTCCTGGGGCTGGTCTTCTTGTCCCATCTTCCAAGACAGAGCCACAAAATTCCACCGATTGGAGGAACATCTTGCCCTTCTTGGGTCCACACACGAGCTTCTCTTGTCGAAGGACTTCGAGAACTTTTCGAACTTGTTCTTCGTGCAACTTCAGGCACTCATCAAAGTTGTTTCCCAACGGCGTGGCAATCAGAAGGTCGTCAATGTAGATGCTGCAGAATTCTTGTAAATCCAGAGACTTGTGCTTCTGAAATAAAATAGTCTCCATCATCTTCTGGAACATCGACGGCGCATTCTTCAGACCCATCGGCAGTACAGTCCACTGGACAGTGCCACAGGGCGTGCACATTGCCGTCAAATGCCTGTCCTCCTTTCGAAGGGGCATCTGATGAAAGCCATGGCGCAAATCCAACACAGTAAAGAGCTTGCCTTTGGCTCTCGCTGCTATCTCCTTCTCGATTAGAGGAAGAGGATGCGCGTCTGGTACTGTGGCGGCATTCAGGGCTCTGTAGTCCACCACTAGACGCCAAGCATCTATGCTGGATTGGTCTGCAGGTGGGGGTTTTGGCACAGTAAATGGTGCTGAACACCACTCAGAACTCATGCAGCCCTCCAACCAACCGAACTCATAGAGATTGCGCTCAATAATCTTTCGTAGGGCATCTGCTTTGGTGCCGTGGAGATAGAATGGACGTTGTTTGTGAACCTTGGCGCCTTCGATTATCTCAATCCTGGCTTCCCCATTTTCACATCGATTTGGGGGGTTTTTCCACAACTTACCACTCAGCACGTCATCTTGATAATCTTCGAACACTGCGTCCCTTCTTGCAGATATCTTGTCTCCGTCGACCTGATTCCCACATTTAATCACCGACATTATGTCCACCAATTTGCGAATTGTTGGTCGTGGTCTCATATTCTTGGCCACTTCATTCCAAACTTCTTCGTCGCATTGTTGGCGGATGAAGCTCACCTGAGCTCGCTCCTCCGTGGGATCCCACCAATCAAAGGGGTCCACGAATGTCTTGAAGGGATGGTCGGACGAATTCAGCTTCATTCCTGTCAATTCAGGCGAGATTCTTGGAGATTTGTCTTCATTCTTGCTTGAAATCTTGACTTTTTTGGCTTGATTCTTGTCTGATGGGGACGAATTGTAATGGATGGAGGCGTTCTCTTGAGGGACGCCGATTGTCCTTCCCTCCTTCCGCGACGATACGTCGGGATTCTGCTCTCGATCGTCTTCATCCACTCCAATTTCGTCGATTCTTGAGGAATTTGAGATAACCTCTTCTGTTCCCATTTCACTGCCATCTTGCCAATAATCTCCCAGATTCCCGTCAACTAAGCACGCCAACGTGCTCCACGAACGCTGTGGCAAAGGCTTGCCATTGTCTTCGCAATACAGCTTCACGCCCTTGTGCGGAAGCTCGACAATGTCGATTGAAATGTCCATAATGTCCTTGAACCACTCTTGTCTTGGCCATTTGGGGACAATTAAAATCGCCTTCGCGCCGGATTGCTTCAGCTTCTGCACTACACGAGGGAAAACGTCGAAGGGCGGATTGATCCAAAGAGGTTCAGACCAGTCCTCACTCCAGGCATCGTCGTAGAACTTCGGAAATCTTTTATTCTTTTTATTTGCAAAAGCATCAACTTCAGGACGAAAGTTGTGGTTCTTCTCGAAATAATCCACCAGAATGTCCCGCCATTTGTCGACTACTCGATAGCAAACTGACTTCCACTTCTTGCTGTTCAACGAATCCACCTTTCCTTCGTCGTAATCTTCTTGATTCCGTGTCCATTCCTGCCCATCTTGCTGAAAATGCAGCTTATTTCTCTCCTTGAATTGGTGGATACTCTTGGTATATGGGTGCAGATAATACAGTTCGGACGGGTCGGTGGTCGACGGATCTTGGAGGAAGCATGTCCTGTGTCCCATGGGCGACACACGGTGAGCGTGAAGCCAGGGTTGACCCAAGAATAAATCATACTTTATGCTGGCTTCATAAAATTTTCCAGCAAACCACTCCTCAGTGACCGTCTCTTCAACACTCCAGACTGATTGTTTCACCAATCTGACCGCCAATTCTGCTTCTCTGTCGCCACCGTCAAGGCGATGTCCGCTGACTCCCTCCAGCTGGACAGGGGTGGAGGACATCTTCGTCTCATCCTCCTGCAGAAAGCCTTTCCTCACCAGGTTCACCTCTGAACCATTGTCGATCAGACATCTGGCAAGTTTAACCTTACCATCCGTCGATCTGACCTGGATCCAGCAGACAAACTGGCGCTGTTTGCCTCGCCGGACAGCGCTGAGGACCCAGGCAGGGTACAGGAGGCCGGAGGACCGCGCCAGTCGATCCCAGCAGCGTCCATCCACCGCCCCAACTACCCTGATGGGTTTGTCCTCCTGCCACTCAACCCCAGTGTTGGGATTTGGGTCAAGTTGGCTTCCCTATTGCCATTCTTCTTCTCCGTTCGTCTGTACGTCCTGTACTTGTCCTTCGTCAACCCATTCTTCTCCTGCTTCGACAGCATTCACTCCTTTTCCACGTCCACGACCTCCAAATGATTTCCCCTTACCACCTTTCTTACCTCCTTGTCCTTTGTTGTTGGAGGTGTTGGAATTGGGGTTGGATTCGTTGGATTGGCCCTTGCCTCGACCTCCAGTATCCTTGTTGTTGCCGAAGGTCTTGTTCGCTGGCGTCTCCGCGTACAGGGGGTTGCCATTCACCTTGGAATCATCTTGATTCCCGGACTTTCCCTTGCCATTTCCACCTTTTTGGCCATTTTTTCCTCCTGATTTTCCACCAGCATCGGTCCATCTTGAGTCGCTTGGATCTCCGCCTTGCTGCGAGTAATCTTTTGGTGTCCAGTCTCTGTTCTTTCCTTTGGACTGCCCTTTACCCTTTCCCCTTCCATGTTGGTCAGCATCTCGTGCTCCATCCTGCTGGGGATTTTTGGGAGAATTTCCCTTTCCATCCATTTTGGACTGAATTGTCTTGAGATCTGAGGGCGTCCATCTGTGATCTGCGGTCGTGTGAGTCGCCGCTCGACCCTCTTTTCCAAGGGCAATGCACACAGAGCATCCCTTCTCGCCAACGGCGTTGACCTTGCCTCCGAAGCCATGTGCATCCTGGGACTTCTGGCGTTCCAAGTTTGCATACTTTTCAAGTTGGTCCCAGATCTGCTCAACTCCATAACTGAAGATCCACGGTCGTACCCTCAAAACTGTTCCCTTATACTTCACCTTTCCATCCACCATGCTACAGAAAAACTCCGACTGCTCAGAATCGTGGAAACCAACTCTCCATCTGCCCTCACGAATAGTGATGTCCTTCAATCCAGTAGCACTGATAGAGTGTAGCAACTCACGAACAGCCATTTTTCCCATAGTTTCTGGTAATCCTCGGACTTCAACCCAGTTGCCCAGGACTTTTTGGTCCGCCTGAGAGTCCCTGATCTTCTGCTTGGTCTCCGGCGTGAGTTTGCTCAGGAGGATCTTCTTCATTTCGCCTTCAGAAAGTCCTTCTCCAGAGTTCTCCGCCTCTTGCACCAAAAACTCCCAATCTTGCCTTGCAATTTGAATCTCTTCCAGAAATAATTTCTTGATCGCCCTGAAGTTCTCCAAACGGTTCCTGTAATGATCTTCAGGTAGTCGAGACCCTTTCTTCTTCAGGCTGCGGTACAGCTCCTCATACGTCAGGGGATTCCCCTGATTTTGCCGCTCCACATACAAATTGTATGTGCTCTCTCGGAGCTTGCCCGTCAAGCAATCCATCAACCCAAGGATCCAGAGCTCCTTGTCCAGCTTCTCGGTCTGCCGCCACACCACGAACTGCCTCTCGAAGGACGCCCAGTAATTGGGATGTCCTGAGAACTTCGGCTGCTTCATCACTGACCCTCTCAGCCTCATATGCAAAGGGTTCAGCAAGTGGTCCAGGTTGAAGTTGGTGGCTGTGCCGACCGGATTGACGAAAACTGGATTGACTGCGGCGCCTCCCATGGCCTGTGCCTGCGCGATTGCGGCCGCCAGCAACGCCTGGTCTACAGTAGGCTGCACGAACGGCGTTGGTTGAGCTTGATGCATCCTCATCTCCTGCAATTTCTTCTGTTTTTCCTTGATTTTTGCCTCATTTTCTTTCTGCTGCCGGTCCTTCTTCTTCAAGGCCATGGATCGCTCCTTCACAGTGGTCCTTGCTTCTCCATCAATATCTCCGACAGTACCCACGGACAGTACAGACTTCCCTGACGAAGATTCTCCTCCTTCAGTACCCAGATTGAACCCAATTGGATTTGTAAATCCAGTAGGGGGGATACCAGAAATTCCAGTAAAAGCTGGATGGTGGCCAGTAAAAGCTGGGGGTGCTGGAGAATGTGGAGCGCCGTAAGGCGTGGATGTGGGTGCAGCTGAGGAGGTAGGTGCTGGGTGGCTTGCCATTGTAGGCGCTGGTCCAGAGAGCCCAGTAGTGCTCAGATTTTGTACCAGATTTGTAAGCTTCTCCAACTTCTGTTCCATGTCCTTCCACTTGCTGTCATCATCCCTCTTTTTCTCCTTGGCGGCGTTCCTCAGCTCCTTCACCTTGTTCTCCAGCGACGAAATCTGCCTTCGACAGGAGCAGTCCTTGGCGCATTCGCCACAGGAAGGGCATCTCGTCCCTTTCCCCTTGCTTCTGACTTCATCAACCCAGCTGTCAACACTGGAGTTGGAGTCAGGAAGCTTGGACAGTTGCTCCCTGGAGAGGTGAGAATGTGTCGAATCACACCTCATCTCGTCGACCTCGTCGTCGTTCCGACTCCAGGCGTCTGACGGACCAGGCTGCTGACGCAGATTCTGCCGTCGTTCCTCGGCGATGATGGCCATCTGCACCATCACGGCTGCCTGGTGGTCGAACTGGTCCATCAACTCCTCCCAGTCCTCTTGCTCCTGCAATTGGGCATCAAATCTTGACCGGCCGCTGTCCCTGAGGAACTGGCACGACGCCCGGAACCAGTCCCTCAGGCGGCCACGATAGCCCGCCTCCGCCAGCAGCCAATTCTGCCTGTGCAGGAATTCCTCATTCCAGATCTGCTGAAAGTGGTTTTCCCAGTAATCACCACTAATTTCAGCTTCAGACTGCTCTCCTTCGCTGCTGCTGTCTTCCAGATCAGGCAAAGCGTGAGAGGAGGAACCAGATTCACTCGAGGAGGGAGATTCCCGACCGGGTTTAAGGTTGGGTGGGGCGTTCATGCAACACTCAGCACAAGTATGAACACCAGGCCAATGTTTATGGCCACAGTAAGGGCACTCTGATGGTTGAACCTCGGCTTGTTGGGGAGATGCTACGAATGTAACCTCGGGGGGAACACGCAGCGACCCAGAAGGAGTAATAGCCCCGCTAAATTCCGACGATCTCAGAGTATCAGTGGAGATTCCAGAAGCAGAGTCATGATTTCCTCTGCTACCATGTAACCGCTGCATAGTGGTTGATCTTTGTTGTGACTGCGAAGCCTGTAGCCTTGATGCCCCAGGGGTCGTAACGCCCGACACTGCCCCTGATATCTCCGAACCCACATAACCCTCTTCGGACCCATATCCAGCCTCTGGGAGCGACATATGCAAAGCACTTGAAGGTCCAGTGAACTCCATGGTGGAATATGAAAGGTACGAAAACCCGGTCTACAAAAATGGAGCAGACATAGAATCTCAATGCGCATTCATCGCACATAATGACACAACGTGAAATCATTCGAAAACATTTAAATAAATCCGATTGGGAAATCACGAAAGACAAATGCGACTCGACGCGCGCTCACAGGCGACATCTGGCGGCGAACGGAAAACATGAAACTGAGCGGAAAATTTACTGCACTAATGTACATCTGAGAATCATTGGAATTCTGATCACATCAGTGTATAATTCAGTGCTGTCACTGCCGCCGTTACAGGTACAGTACTCCCCATTCGCATGAACCTCATGACCTAATCGGCACGACCCAGGACCACACGTTGGACGCAGGGGTCTGTACGCTCCTGAGAGAAAGTGGACTCTTTGGAGGTCAAGTGTGCCAACAGCTGCTTGGCTATAGGCACGTCGCTGGTCACCAACTGGTTATCTGCCCATTTGATCTGGGACACCAGAGCACCGTCGTTGAGCATCACAAGATCCAACTTAGCATGAATTCCTGCACGCAGTTGGTCAAAGGCAGTCGGCAAGATGGGCCGCAAACAGGGCAAAGACACTGCACGTCATATTCTTACCCGGCACCGTGAACTCCGGCAAGTAATTGGGTAGAAAGAAGTAGAATTTAACACCAGGAAATCTGCGTCCCCAAGTGACACGTTATTCTCAGCGAAGAAACTCTCGCACGACTCAGCATAAAAGCGCGCCGTGCCTGCGACGACAAAACCATTTCAGTTCATAAACTTGAGCCTAGCCGCAATTTCACTGCAGTCAACGATGCCCATCTCTGTACGCCCTGTGATCTGCAAATCCATGAACTTGAAACAAGCCTGACAGCGAACAAGGAAAAAGGCACAGCTCCAACCCGAACATGATATTGCGGCTCGTGATAAAATTCTCCAAGCGCTTCATTAAACCAGTGTCCTGCCTCCACGGGACTTGCTGAGTACACAGGAACACAGTTGCCTCACCGATGATCTCCAGTGCACTGTACCGCATGGGGCAGGGGCCAAGGCACTTGCTGCCGGCCATCCTCTGCCCTGGGGCTTCACTGCCTGAAGTCACGGACGCGGTGTAGCAGGCTGTCCCCACAGAAGGTACTCTTCCAGGCTAGATCTCGCTGGGCCACGCTACAGACCATCCCTGGGGTCAGTAGGTCTACGGTACCTTGCGCGTATCCAGCGCTCACCTGTACGGCAGTATACCTCTGGACCGCCATCTGCTTCTGCTCTGCTCGACGCGCTGGTCCCACACCAGTGTCCATACCCAGGCTTGTATCAAAATCCAGCGAAGCAAAGCCTTGGCGTTAGGACATCATTCCAAAGGGCAATCCGCCAGGGGATTGTAGGGGTGCTTGCCCTTGGTGGTTGGGCTTCTGCGTACAAGTCAAAGCCATCCTTGGACCGTCCTTCCGAGTGGGCGGAGGTGCGGGTCCGGGTGTGGATCTACAAGTCCAATTCTCCACAACAGTATCCCGTACTTCCTCACTCGTACTTGTCCAACGTCCATACTTGTATCAACCAGCTCATAAGCGCCAAATCGCATAAAGCACGTGGAACCTCTCGGAGCAGCTTCAACGCCAACGTACAAAATTGATCATGTACTTAGCTGTATGCGGTACCAAAGGGGTGTAGGCAATTCAAGGTGGACACTCTCACAAAAGGGAGGTTCATAGCATCCACTTAGGCTCTTCTCACCAAAGGACCCTTGCTTCTCATGAACGCAGAATTTTTTTTTTCACGAGGGGGTATCGGTTGCGATCGAAGGCATTCCCAACAATGAACGTTGATAGCAATCCAAGGTGTCTCATCCCGTGACAAGGTTCTTTTATAGCGCAAGTGGGCTTTTCTCAAGAAAGCACGATTCGATATCAATTCACGAAGGTGTTTACAAACGAAGGGAATTCAATAGCAGTCCTCGAACGCTTTGTGCACGAAAGGAATTTGAGAGCGATCCACGAAAGCTTTTTCAAACGAAGGGAATTTGATACCAATCCACCAAAGCTTTTTCTAACGAAGGGAATTTGATCCCTATCCACGAAAGCATTTCCAACAAAGGGAATTTGATAGCGATCCACGAGAGCTTTACCAACGAAGCAAATTTGATAGCAATCCACGAAAGCTTTACCAACGAAAGGAATTTGATAGCGATCCATGAGAGCATTTCCAACGAAGGGAATTTGATAGCGATCCACGAGAGCTTTACCAACGAAGCAAATTTGATAGCAATCCACGAAAGCTTTACCAACGAAGGGAATTTGATAGCGATCCACGAGAGCCATACCAACGAAGGGAATTTGATAGGGATCCACGAAAGCTCTCGCCAACGAAGGTAGCTCCAAACCACTCGACGAAGGTTCATCCCGACGATGTCATTCATTGGCATCCCTCACGAAGAGATCGAAGATAAAATGTTGACGGCGCCCCCCGTAGTCGTTTCTCACGAAGGAAAATATTGATGGTGATCCATGGACGCTTCTTCTTCCCCAAAGAAGCCTTGATAGCGATCCATGGGGCCCGACGGTAGTAGGACCATATGCGAAGGCAACCATCAACACAAACAAAACCATTGGGTAGTCTCGGTGCATGGGGATTGAAAACTAGGTAGGCCTAACTAACGACTAGTAGCTATTACTAAACTATGATACGCAAGTGGTCGGCGGTCTTAATGTGGGCACATAAAGGTTGCACACGGCCGTAATATACAATATGCAATGGGCTCATACAAATTCATGTTCAAAAAGGACGAAATCTTGTTGTGAAAATTTCTTTTTGCTCTCCAACATTGAGGAGTGTCCGTGGTGCTACTTTGGTGTAAATTGTTAGTGCGTTTGCACTTCATTTTAGGAGCCGGCGTAGGAAAGGCATACCTCACTCTTTGAAAACAAAGAGCTTTGGTATGCGTGCGCTCTGCTACCACAAAGAAAAACACCATGTGGCTCCGTTTTCAGGGTGTTATTTCATTATAAAAATTGCGAAAAGATTCATAAAAACTTTCAAGTCTAAAGGCTTTAGCTAAACAAAGACGCGAAGCATAGTGTCAATGGATCACATAAATGCCAAACCAATATCGTGTGTGACTCGTAGTCAATTGTTCACCATCGTAGCTTGCACAAGATACTATGTACATCTCATGTGGCACAAGCTTCTTACTACTCGTCTCCCACAAGGTTCACATCGTACCTTCAACACGCAAACTACTCCTAGTCACAATCCCCATGCACCTTAACACCTCATGGCTGCAAAGAGAAAGGTAGGATGTGGTGTGATAAACTACACTCATGTATGCAAATGTGATATGCACTGAGGTACGTGAAAGAAAACATATTCACGGAGAAAGACGGCGAGTATGTACAGACACATGCGAGACGTCCCTTTAATCTGGCGACAGTAACAATGACAATCCCTCTCTTTACATCAGCTCAGGGACAAATCCGTCAGAACTGTTTACGGGGAAACGATAACTTGTCTCTTCATCAAATCTTTTAATGAAAATTGACGACACACGTCAATTCTCCCAGATCGCGGTCTTCAGCCCGGCGATCTGCAGTACGCACTCCTCCTCACAGAGTTATGGATAAACTACAATTGGTAATCAATCGGCATCTGAAGTAGGCGCACCCTTAAGGAAAATCTGTTTTTTCTTACTTCAAATCTACACCCCTCTCCCAACTCTAGGTGGCTCCACCACACGGCTCTAAGGTACGTGCGAAGGGCACAAAGTGGTGCATACATGTGGTGGAAGGGGCTAAACTGCGTCAAAACGGGCTTAAAACGGGCTAAAAACACTTGTTTGAGCATCTCAAATGGTCCGGGATCACTTTTGGAAAAACGCGTTTTTGACCCATTTTTGACCCCTTTTTGGTCCCAAAATGGCCCATTTTCAAGGCATTTTGGTATTTTCCATGAGCCAAAACACGTCACCACGGGCTCAAAATGGGCTAAAACCACTTGTTTGAGCATTATAAATGGCCGAGGATCATTTTTGGAAAAATGCGTTTTTGACCCATTTTTGACCCATTGTTGGTCCCCAAACGGCCCATTTTCAAGGCATTTTGGGATTTTCCATGGCCCAAAACGCGCCACCACGGGCTCAAAACAGCCTCAAAACACTTGTTTGAGCATCCCAAGCCGTCTAGGAACAACTTTGGAAAAAATTATTTTTTTCGCCCCGGGAACCCTGGTGAACCCACCGTTGGCCCCCACTGTGCGTGGGCTGGCCGGCCCTCCGGCTGCACCAAGTGACCGCTGGTACGGGGGTCTATGTGTCTCGTTGGGCGATTCTGAGGCTTGAAAACCATCAAGAGTCGGGGGCTGCGGCTGGACTAGGTGCCCTCGGAATTCGTTTTTCAGCCACTAAGCCCAAGATACGGCCCGTTCTTGGTTTCGGGGTGCTGGTGCACATTGCGCAGTTTTTGGGGCTTTTTGGCGCCTTTTTGGGCCATTTCTCGGACATATCGTGGAGTTAGAGGGCGCCGAAGATCCCTTGGTCACGAGAAAGTCAAGCCGCACGTGCAATGTAGCGGCCGTTTGCCTTCGTTTGGCTGTTTTGAACCCTTACTAGGGCTGTTTTGGGCGAAAAATGGCTGTTTTTGGCCCACAGTTGCACAGATTTGGGAGGGCACCTCCCGACTTGGCGCACCCGCCCCGGGCCACCACCGGTGAGTTTCTGGCTCAAAACCTGGATTTGGCAAGGCCACCACCTAGGCTCTAGGATGGCTCACGTAGAGTCAAGCCCGAGGCGTAGGGAAGGTGCAATGGCCAAAACGAAATGGTGACGTGCTTGTTGTTGTTGTTGTTGTTGTTGTTGTTGTTGTTGTTGCTTGTTGCTTGTTAGCTAAATTTAAGGGGAGAGGGGTGTAGTAATATATTACTGTATTTACCACATGGTATATTTCATAATCATATGCACACGATACTTGCCTTTTTGTCTTCGAAAATGAAGAAGTAAAGGGTTTAGCTATGCAAAACTCGGTTTGGTGGCGGGATCTTTCCATTGCATCTACTCTTATCTCCGCCACACATGCATTCATGCATGCATGCATTGGAAAGAAAATTTTTGGCCTTGGGTGCCAATGTCGGAATGGAAGGTAACAACATTAGCAAACAATGTTGTTGAAAAAAAGCAAGTGTGAACATGGGTATTGATGGGCATATGCTCATTAGCGGTCAGTCATTCTGAGTTTGGATTCCGGCAATGTATAAATTTTTTGCAATACAATAGGAATACAAAAAATTGGGCATTATCTTTCAAAAGCAATCTAAGGGCGTAGCTCTATGTTCCATGCATGTACAACATAATGACAAAACTATCTTTGAACGGCACTTGTTTGTTGCTTGAGAAAAGGCAAAACCGTGATCATACTGCTTGCCATTTTTAAACGCGACCGTGAAGAAGTGGTATTCAACGTTGAGGAAAGCGGTAGATTTCAATGCCCCAATCTCCGCGAAATTTTTTTTCTGCGAATTCCCATCCACCATAGATAGCTGCGAAGGACAGAAGAGAAAGAAGTGACACTTTTGGTTTTCAAGCTTCTTTTACAACATCGGCCTTGGAGTACCTGGCAATTTGTGCTCCCCTGGTGGTCGTCCGCACGTCCCGGCGATAAACGAAACCTTATTCGCACACTTGTGCCAGCTTCACTGCATGCCAAGCTTAAAGCCTCGATGGGAATGACGCCAGAGCGGCTCTCTGCATTTCTGGTTCACAGACGTCTAGCCATTACCACAGCGGTTCACACCTGTCACCAGTGGCTGCAGGACCACCCCCCTCCGTCACTTCCAACCGTTCGCTCAGGAATCAACCACTTCAGCACACCTAACTCCATCTACAGCACTTCTTTCCTTCCAGAGCACAAAAAACGGCGCGCACCACAGGGCTACACACCACCGCCACCCATACCACTGAAGGTGAGAAAGAGGTCACAGCCCAGCTCCAGGTCACAGTCAACTAGACCTCAATCATTCCCGCAGCGCACAGCACCACCACCACCAGCACGACCCTCCCCCACACCACCTTCACCGCAATCCAGGTCAAGGCCTCTACCCAAACCTTCCTCAGCACCACCCAAAAAGCGAATTAAGAAGGGACAGGGCTAACCTTACACACAACTGCCATGCATGACCCATGACCCGCGACCTTACCTCCCTTCTTGTATGTTATACCCCTTTCCAATGTACTTAGCATGGGGTGGTGCCCCGGCCCAGAACTTTGTTTCGAACTGGTCTACGTAAAAAAAAAACATCCAAGAAGCAACCTTGTTAAAAACTCTTATCCCCTTC
The DNA here is from genome assembly GCA_964036045.1 of Eutreptiella sp. 'Long Island Sound 2002'. Lineage (NCBI taxonomy): Eukaryota > Euglenozoa > Euglenophyceae > Eutreptiales > Eutreptiaceae > Eutreptiella > Eutreptiella sp. 'Long Island Sound 2002'. The sequence continues at coordinate 20,775,502 of OZ038401.1, read as the reverse complement.
ACAAAAAGATAAGAAGTTTCAATTTTTTAGAAATGTACCATGCCGTATTGCACGCAGTTGTTAATGTGCCATGAACGACAAAATATCTACAGAGATGCCCTCGGTAACTGAGAAATCTGCTTGCAACATGCGAACTCAAGATTGACTTTGTCGCCACATAACCAAGAAAATTATGATTAAGACTCGGCAAATTGGTACATATTGTGTAAGAGCGCCCGAGTGCACCATCAATGGACTGAAGTGGTAGCTTCATGAACTACTGTAGCCCATCGTTGTTGTCATAACACAAAACACCCTATTGTCCTTGAAAAAAATGATAAATACATGCTTTCATTGTCAAAAACATCGAAATACATGAACACCAATGCATGAACACCACTACGGGTGATGCCACTTTTCTCGGAGACATGATCATCGGTTGCGCAGTTTTTGACACTACCAGTCATCCATCATAGCACCTGGATGATCACTCTCACATATTGCTCAAGCAAAACATAAAAATTGAGGGGGAAATACAAAATCCGATTTTCAAAAACCACGATCCTTGTAACATCCAACATGAATTGCATCAGCATCCCAAGAGAAAACATGGCCCATCCAATGTAACTTTGAACATCGCTAGCCACATGTTGTTACTTAATGTAACATTCTCAAATTGTACTAAGATTTAAACCCCAAAGATTGTCCCAAAACACCCGTTGAAACCACCGGAACCTATTAGAATAAAAAAGCAATCAGGGCACCATGGGAACCTGCTCAAATATGACCCGGACACTAGTGGTAAACCAGCACTATGAATATTGTATAAAACCCAAAGCGGACAGGGCAACTCAATCCCCGTGAAAAAAATCTTCTAGTGGTTTGGTGAAACCTTGAGGGTTCGCTCAAAGCAGGGGCAACACGTTCCCCCCAGTTCCTAAAAACACCAATCAACACATTTCCAACACTCCAGATTCAATTTTTCGGTATTCCCATCGTGACCTGTGGTGTGCGGCATGTTATCATGTTCGAGGCGCACATTACATACCTATTGCCCGAGCAATGCTACAGCTCACATGTGGGCATGCCGGCGGGGACAAATTTAATTAAGCAAAACAGATGACCTTGCCAAATGGTTGCGATGATTATGTTAGAGGTCCTCGGTGTTGAACAACATTTGATGGCACATGTGCACATTGTGCACACCCGTGTGGACTTGCGGAACCAATGAATGACATGTGCACATTGTGTTATACATTGTGTTATACATCCACAGAAGAATCTTCTATTCCCATCCCTAACAATCAATTGTTCGAATGGCTTTCTTTAACTGTGAATTTTGCCACATAGAGAGTCCTTATTCTTCTTGACAAAACCATCTAAAACATCACAAAACCTCAAAATTTTGAGTCAACTACTTCCATGAGTCGAGACCCTCCGCAACGCAGTCTGTATGGACACTTAAATACTGATGACAAGCCGCAATCAAGAGGTTCCTAGAGATCAGCGAATGGGCTGATGATGGGATTCCAGATTGCAACAAATTAAAAACAAAACTGCATGCAGACAGGTATCACCACAACACAAAATGTGCATGAAACAGGGCTCCCACTTCCACTAAAATGGGTGACTTGTTCGTCGAAGGCTGCTTGCCCATGGCTGGTGTCATGAAGTACATGCCACAGAGAAATGCTGATGGGACACCCTCAACACACCAACCCTGAGAGGTAGGTGCCAAAACATCGTTTTGCAACTGCACTTGTTGGCACATTCTTCAATTCCCAAAGTACGCACTGAACCTCCCCCCTCGGCAAAGAAAACGGAAATGGGTTGCCATGGACGGTGGCAAAAGATGCCAAGAAATGCACACAAAAAAATTCTGGCTACATGACAATAGTTGAAGCGGAAGCACTCAACAGGTGTCCAAATGCTCCTAAGCACACAAATCCCAAAATCCCCAAATCCCTGAACAATGGGGAAAATGGAATGATGGTGGGGAAATGGGGGGAATGGGGGTAAATTGGGGGGAAGGGAGGAAAATGGGGGGGAAATGACGAATCATCATAACATCACGAGAAAAATTGCGTGAATGACCTCTGCAAGTGGGAGAAAAATGGCGCAAAATTTGGGGAGGGGGATAAGAGGAAAACGGTAGAAAAATGGGACGAGACACCCATCTTCCATGATCCGATTGCCCCCTTTTTTCCGGAGGCTGCACAACTTCCCACTAATTCCCTTTACAAAACCAGGTAGCCAACATCCGGATGGAAAATTGGGGGAAATCAAAGATATGCCAGCCCCCCCCCCCCCCCTGCAAGAGCAACACCAAAACCCCAAAGTTTGATGGAAACAACACCGACCGTTGCTCTGACAAGGGGGCGTATTTATGAGGGGCAAAGTAGGCCATGGTTCCAAGTTGCAGAAACACCTGCCGTTGCTCTGACAAGGGTGTTGCTCTCACAAGAGGAGAAGGGGCTCGCCAAGGGGTAGGTATCTGACAATTTGGGTACCTGGAAGGCTGGAAAACTTGCAGTTCGGTTGAATAACTGACAGGCATTACTCCTACTGAGCTACTGAGCTGAGTGACACATGGCAAAGCAGCATTTTTCCGAACGAAACATCAGCCAAACTTGCCCTTTGGAACACAAAACGCATGTTTGCTTGGGGACCGGTTTCCTCCCCAATGATTTGGGTTGGACTGCCGGCATGACAGACACCTCGCCAGGTTGGGCCCAATCACCTGCAGGGCCGCAAGCCGCCGTGTTGGGGATGAAACCCACATGGTTGTCCTTGTCACAGGCTCAGTGGGTGGGTGGGGGCGCCAGTTTCGTGGACACCCGCCCCTGCTCGCCCGAGAACCAGACGTGACATCATCGGCCCCTGGATGCGCCCCCACAACAATGTGTCAACCGATATCGTGGCCATGCAGTCCACCCTCTGAGGTCTTGCTTTGTCCATGGAAAGATTTGGATTCCACGTGGCGTGCAACACACAAAGCGCGGCAGATCACACAGGTGCCTCCTTGGCGGTCATGTAGATGGAATATTTGGAACGGATGACGCCTTCTGGCGCCTGGCCAGTCGGCCTCTAACAGGTCTGCCCTGTCCAGCTGCAACATTCCCCGTTGACCTGCAAAATACTAGATGCAAAATTCAACGCGGAAATCTTGAATTCATGAAATACGCCAAAACCCGAAAATGCGCAAAATTTCAATTCAATGCGGACGCCCTGAATTTAGGATTCGACTGAATTTTCCAGAATAATTCCTGCATTGTGGTCCCCTACTAAACAACCAGAACTTCTTGTCAACCTTCAACTTTCTGCAGTGGAGAATCCATCACCCTCCTCTCCAAGGCACCGCTCACATTGTGTTCCAGATGGGGCGTCTTGGACCACAATGGGCTGGTGCCCTCCTTCACCAAATGCCCCCCCCAGCCCCCCACCTCCACGACCAACAACCTGCACACAGCAGCTCTCAATTCTGTCAGTATTGTGGTGTCGTAGGACATCCAAATCTAACCCCCATTTTTGGAAACAAACTGAAGAGCCTTTCAGGGGCACAGGCTTGTGGGCAGCGAGGGGTACTACCCCCCCCCCCCCCCCCCGGGACGACGGTTCCCCCCCCACCCGGGGGGCTGTCGCCAAGTGACGGTCCCCTGCCTGCGGGGGGGACTGGACACCACTGCCAACCAACCACTTACCGGCGCATACTATGCAGAATTCATGGCCGATCAGTTGTTTGCTGTAGGTTTCCCAAGGCTCTGGGATACATGCTGAGATGCATAGATGCGGATGGTGCCATGCACATGACACACATGAGCAAAATTCATAATGCACTCCATCCATTCATCAGTCATCTGCCTGCCCCTACTGCTGAACAGGGACAGTGTAAACCTCCCTCTTACGGTCCCACATAGTCCCGAACTGCTGCACATGCTGCCCATCAGCGACAGGGATGGACGAGCTGGCTGCAGCGGGCTTCGCTGCAGGCTGCTTTCCACGTTTGGGTGCACGTCTGGCAACAATGTCTCACAGTTGCGTAGTCCTGTGCAATATGACACTGATGCGTGTTTTTTTTTTCCGGCAACTAGCGGGTGACTAGCAGTTCAATGGATGGACAAGGGGACGGGATGGACATGGCGGGGGGGGGGGGGCGCGGGGATGGTAATTTGCTCTCGATATCACTGACTTTCTTCTGTGCCAGCTTAGCTCCGGCCTATGCAGGTTTTCCAATGCTGGTGGCAACAAAACATCCGGCCGACAAACACCGCCACCCATATCCGTGACCTTCAGGTCGCGGGCCACAATGGCTGTGACATGTGTACTGAAAGGCATGCCGCCCGCCAAAGCCGTGTCCGGCTGCGGTCAATGCAATGGCAGCCTCATGCAAATACCCCGGCCCTGCCCAAACAGAAAACAGCAAAACCCGGCGCTGCATTCCGTTGGAGTGACCAACGGCTTTGGACTGGATAACGAAACCCCCCTTCCGCATTCCCCGCGCCAACAATTCTTGGGGGAAGCTCAAATCCCAGCCATCCCCCCCCCCCCCCCCCACCCCCTTCCGCCAGCGCCAGCTCAGCCGCTGCACCAGCTCTAGCCTCTCCGCCCTCAGCACTTACCTCCGTTGCCCCCCCCCCCCCCCCTCCCTATCTTGAAGTTGAAAACCAGAACGAATGAACGAACGAAACCACCAGCGGCTCGGGTCAAGGGTGGGTCAGGGGCAACGACCAAATGGTTCACGACCGAATTCAACGAACTGAGGTCCCTGGCTGCACCACAAACTGATGAACCCCCCCCCCCCCCCCCACGACAGTCAAGGGGCTGTGGTGAGTGTGGGGTGTACTCTAGAAGCAATCGCCAGTCTCAACACCTGCAGACCTGGTCCTGTGGTCCCGTGGCTCGGCCCCGACCTCGTGCATCATGTCTCGGACTGTGCGCCGCTGCCCATGTGTCTCTGACACCGTGTCACATTGTGGGACCGGCGATGCACGGCTGCCACGGCTGCGGGAGAGCGCAAAGTACTCCACTGACTGCTTTGCGTAGGGCCTCAGTGCCCCCGATCAGGACCATCAATGGACCCGGTTGTGTGTGTGCAAGTCAGCCGACCGCCGGGCGTCCACAGTTCTCTGGACATGGAGGACGCCCTGGGCCTCACGGACGACCTCAAGGCAGAGCGCTTGCTCCAGCAGCTCTTGGACAGGGCCGTCTCCCGGCGAATCAACCGGAAAAAAAAAAACAGTGTGGGACCCCGCACGACCCTGAAGCGCCTTCAGCGTCAGTGGGTCCGCAACCGCCGTCAGTTCCTCAGCAACTGCCGTCGGTTAAGGTCCAACCGCCATCGCTCAACCGCCAACTGCCGCCGGCCGAGTACCCACCCGCGTTTGTCGCGCAAAACCTACTGACAGCCTGAGGACGGCCCCGGCCCCGGAAACGCCGGGTCAGTACGGTGCGGGATATCCAGGGCCGTACGGGTACCCCCCCGGCCCGGGCGGATACGGACCGGGAGGCCCATGAGGAGGCGGATAGGCCCCGGGATGGGGCGGGGGTGGGTACCCCCCGGAATTGGGCAGGTACATCCCCGGCGGGGGGTACCCCGAGGGAGGGCCCGGCTGCGCGGGGGGGTAGCGCCCGTAGGGGGGCCCGGACTGAGGGGGGTACGGCATGTACGGGGGCATGTACGGCGGGGCCATGTACGGGGGGTACGACGGCATGGCCGGCATGGGCGCTTGGGGGGGCCAGAACGGCATCATGAAGGGCATTGAGGCCGGGGCGGCGGCGGGCTTGATGCCTGATGAAGACGGAGGCGTGCGGTGGTCCCTGGGACGGAGAAGTCTGTTGCCGCTCGGGGCTGGCGCATGGGGGGGGGGTCTGAGGTCCGAGGGTTTGTGTTTTCAAATATGAACCAGAATGTCCATTTAAAAAAAATTGATTTGAGTCTGTCAGACCTGAGGGGGAGGGGGTGGACCCTTCTCCGTCCACCTTTCGCGCTCCAAAACAACACCGGGGGTGGGGGGCCAGCGAGGGGGGGGGGTGCACGCAAGGGCCTTGGGACTTGCACTGCACAAAAACGCACGGCACATTCGAACCAAAATACAAATGACGGGGTCTGTCCAACAGCGTTGAGCAAAGCCCTTCAATACCGCCGTCGCACTTGGGGGAGGGAAGGCGGTGCTTGTCCAGTGTCATCCTCATCTTCGGACGGTGGAAACATTCCATCGTCCTGCACATCATCTTCAGCAGTGGGAACTTGTGGAGGTGCATTTTTGCTCCACCAACGTGTCCATGACACACAGAACACGCGACTGGATTGGAGAGAAATGGACCGAAACATGATGCACACAAACGCACAATAATGCACATAAGCCAAATGATGGGAAATCCTTAAAAATGCGCCAAAATGCATGTGCATCCGTGTGGGGGGGGGGGGGGGGTTCGAGCGGTTTCTCTTTGAGGGGGGTCTACAGTGCCTCGATCTGGGCAATCACCCGGAGGCTGCGGAGAGGATTGTGGAGGATGCGTGGCAGGGAATCGCTTAACCATCTCCCCCGGGGGCGGGGAGCAGAATGGGGAGCCTGGCCAACATACCGCCCTCCCCCCCACCCCCCCCCCACACACCATCAGACAAATTGTCCGCAGGGAAATGTGAAATTTATGAAAGGGGCTGGAAATTTGAGGCCCTTCATTTGTACAAAAACGTTTTCGGAGCCTTAGAGCCCCCCCCTTCGGGTGCGGTGGGGTGGGCCCCTCACTCGGCAATGGCCTGGCGCGCAGCGGATGCGGAGGGAATGTGGGGGAGGTCCGGGGAGGATGTGGGGGCCCAGAGCAGGAGCCACACCGCGGGAGAATTCTTGGTCCAAAATGGCGTCGAAAACGCCAGAGAAATGTTTTGATTGACCGAAGGCCCGGCAGAAAATTTGGACCAATCTGTTAAACCCCCCCCCCCCCCCCCAGCGGTGCCCTGAGAAGGGGCTGTAGCGCCGGGAGCGTGACACGAGACGCTCAGGGCCCCGAGCCTCCAGGTCTGCCCGGCCCATCGCCATCCCCCCGAGAGGGAGGGGGTGGCGGTCCCGCAGCCCCTCCGCAGACATCCGCGATGCCCGGCGGTCCCGGAGTACCCCCCCAGCCCACGGCAATGCCCTCCTACGCACGGCACCATGGCTCTGGTGCCGCTGCTGGGCCGAGGGCGAGGGCCGGAAAAAATGGGGTTTGGCCCCCGAGCGCGCGTGTGCGGGGCGGCGGGCGGGGGGGGGGGGGGGGGTCAGCCGGTCGATGCTGAGCACCGCCGCGGGGGCGTGTGCGGGAGTGCCAAACACGCGGAAAGAAAACGCGGGAATATCCGAACGGCCGTCCGTCGCCCGCGGGAGTCCCAAGGGCAGACCCAACGCGTAGCGGTCGTCCCCCTGCCATCGGCCCCTCCACGTGCACGTCCGGGAGGTACGACGGGCCTTGACGACCGGTCGTCGGCAACGCCGTTCCGCACCGACGGGGGGGCGTAGTGGCCCTGCAGCAGAGGACACAGCGCGGCATCGTGACCTTTGGTACCCCCTCTGCCCTCCCCGTCGCATCCCCTTGACTTGAGGGCGCCTTCCCAGGCCCCGGGGGGGGGGTCCAGCCCCCCCCCCCCCCCCCCCCGAAGTGGAGCTGAGTTTTTAGAAGCGCCGAAGGCACCAGAGAAAATTGTTGATCGGCCAAAGCCCATGACGAAAATTGGGCCCAATCGGTGAACGTGTGTGTGCGTGTGAGTGCGTGTGAGTGCGTGTGAGTGCGTGTGAGTGCGTGTGAGTGCGTGCGTGTGTGTGTGTGTGAGTGTGTGTGTGTGAGTGTGTGTGTGTGTGTGTGTGTGTGTGTGTGTGTGTGTGTGTGTGTGATCTGTACTTTTAGAGGTGGATCCTTGTGCAGCGTTGGGCTGGACGCCCCATTTGGCTCAGGTCTGCTGAGGCCTCTTTGTGACGTTGTTTCCCTCCCTTCTGCGGAATCAGAACCTCTGTATTTTACTGGCTAAGTATCCAGAGTGTTTGCTCTCCCGTGCCTCGTCACGAAAAGCGGGCGGGCGACATCCTCGGCCACGGTCTCCTCCAGCCCCCGTGGAACTGGGGCAGGTGGGGACGGAGGGGGGGGTGTTTTCGGCCTCCTGCGCTTGGGGGCTGGAGGGGTGGGGGGTTGGTGTGGGGACCTCAGCAGACCCGTTGAGATACGTGCAGGCCCTTGCAGGCGTGGTCGTTTGTTGGGCAGTTGTGCATGTGCAGCAAGTGGGCGTTTCCGGCGCGCAGGCACTGGGGTGCACACTTTATGGTGTCCCCGCTGACAGCAGTGGCGCACTCCCCTTTGTTTGAGTGTGCACCTCGGGCACGGTGGCAGGCCATGCAGTGGGCACAGTTGCAGTTGCGGTCTGCGTGCTATGTGGTCATCAGCGTGATGTCCCAGCGCACAGCACGTTTCAGCTGTGCGCCGAAATCTCTTGCAGGTCGTGCATGCGTCAGCCGAGTGCTGGGCACACTTTGACGGATCAGCCGGCGGCGCCGGTGGTGGCCCCCTGTGTGTGTTTGCGCGCCTGCGTGTCCCGGTGTAGGGGCGCTGTGGGAGCTTCCCATCCCCTATCACAGGGAAGAAATCAGCTGCAAAGGAGGAGCAGCCCCCCCCCCCTTTGGCAAAAGTGGTCTGCTCCGAGGGCGGGGCCAGCCCCAACTGCAGATTCCCCTGGAGTGCACGCTGTAGCCGATGCTCCTCTACTTCCTGCGCTGTTCTGCGTGGCCTGTGTGTGTGCGGGCGCAGTTTGTGTATCCTGTTGAGACCAACCTTGGTGGCCCATGTGCGCTCACAGTATGCCGCTAACTGTTGAACGTGCATGTTCATGGCACTGCGGCAAGTGAAATAAGGGCGGCAGTTCAGGCCGCAGAGTGCCGGCCCCCCCAAAGGAACTAAAGAGCTGCAGCGTGTGACCACACGCGCCGGATGCAAATGGCCTTTGGTGACCAGGCGCTGCGCATTTGCCATTGCCAGTCGTAAGACCCGGCCTCTCTCTTGCAGCGAAAGGGTGGTGCCCTTAAATTTTGCCTGTGGAGCGTGTGGGAGGGTGCGTTGCGCAAATTCCTCAAAGTCCAGTGCAAGTTCCAAGAACGTCACCGTGCCTGGTTCAGGGGCCCAGTGCAGTTCCCTCAGCCAGCGCAGCAGGTCCGCCAAAAAGGGCATTTCCCACTGCCATTCCACCTTCTTAGGGGTACGCAAAAAAAGTAACCCTTTGTCTTCCGGTCTGGGGAGGGGTCCCACCAGTTGGTGGTACGGGTATTGCCGAAGCTGCTGTGAGAGGCTCGACCCCATGAAAAGCATGGGGGATTGTGTGTCTCGTAACTTGCGGGCCTGCAAGACGGCTACTAACATATTGTGCAGAGCTGTCATGAATGCGAGCGCTGTCCCTGACTTGACGCTGTCTGTGTCTAACTCTGGGGCTAACCCACAAAGTCGTAAACATGAGGGCCACTGGTCCATGAGGGGAAGGCCTGTGATCTGTGCTGCCGCCGTCCTGATGCCCGGCAGGTGGGTGTCCCGCACCGTGCTCCAGGCTGAACACTGCCAAAAAATGTGCTCCTCGTTTTCCGGAGCATTGCCGCAGTACGGGCACGTGGATGTGGCTCGCATGCCACGTTGATAGGCCCGGAGGGCTGTCCAGGTTGCTCCTGATAGGATGCCCCGCAGGAGAGAGCGCTGTAGCTCTGTGGCAAATGACGCTATGCTGGGCTGGACCAGGCGCCGGCATGTGGTGTAATGAGCCCCCGCGAACAGGCGGGGACGCCTCTGAACCAGGCTGTCCAGCATTTGCGAGCGCAGCTGCTCACGTACCTCGTGCTTGACAGTGTTTTTATCCCCGTATAGGAGGAGGGGTTCCTGGCGCCCAGGCACTTTCCATCCCCACCATCCCTGCGTAGCGACCCAGCCACACTCCTGTGCTGTGGACATGGCTCGGCCGTATGGGCCGGAGCCTTTGTGAAATGATGTCATCTCCCAAATGGCCTGGGCTGTGATCTGTCCAGCACCCCTGGTGCGACACAGCTGGGATAGCCACAGGATGCGATGATACTTAAGTACCAGGGTGGGTGCAATCCGGTGCCCTTTGCACAGCAAGGTGAAAAAAATTTCTTTGGCCCTACCGGGCCGTGACCGTCCCCAAATGGTCTGCATGACCTTAGTCTCGAAGGGCAGGAGGTCTCTGGGCTGAAGCGGCACTATTTTTGCTGCGTGCAGGCCAGTGGCCGTGATCATTGTGGAGATGATGTCGCATCTCCTTTCAAAATTGCCCTGAGCGCCATGCACCCTATCCAGGAGGCTGCAGGCTCTGGAAATCCTTTTCTTGATGAGCGGTCCCGAACAAGTCGCGTCCGTGGTGCGGACCCCCGCGCCCAGGGACTTAAACTCAGAAGAGATAGGGAAGGGCACCCCCTGTAATGCTGCCTTCACTGGGTGACGGGCGTCTGACGAAAAACCGACAGATTTCTTCGCGTTCACCCCTTGACCCGTGTCCTCAAGCCAGTCAGTGGTGCAGTCTAGCAGGGGGGTGAGGGTATTGCTTCCGGCTGCAAACCCATAAGTGTCATCCGCATACCCAAGGGCAGTTAGGATGAAGTGCAGGGCCTGCGCTGGCTGATCGCTGGGGGGGAGGGCCTGTACTGCGACTTTGATGCCCTGTTGCTGTGCATCCAGCACCCGCTTCCAGACCGAGGTCAGGAGATTGATGAGTATCACACTCAATGGGCAGCCCTGGAGGATGCCATTGGTGGCATCGAAAAAACTGGCCAAACACCCCATTATTTTAAAGCACCTTGTGAGAGTGCGATACATGCCAGAGAGGGCCCTGTGTGTGCCCAAATCCATCCCCTGCGTCAGTGCAATATGCAGTACAATGGATTGTGGGATTAAATCGAAGCATTTTATGTAGTCTAATCCAAAACCATGCAGAACTGCTTTCATCAGTTTGTGTAGCTCAATGAGCATGGAGATAAAGGCGGCCGCATCAGTGGCGCCGCGCTTCTTGCGAAAACCGTAAGCGTGCGGGTGGATCCACAGTTCCTGCCACACCATGCACTCTTCTAACCTGATCCCTGCCCAGACCCTATAGATCTGGGACAGTACGGACAGTGGGCGTTGCTGCATCGGCATCATCCCTTCCCCTTTCGGGATCAGCGAGACGTATCCCCTCGCCAGGACCCTGGGCCAGGTTCCTGTTGCCTCAACTAGAAACAGAATTTCTGACAGCATGTCCAGCAGACAGGTGGGCAGCAGTAGTAGGTCCGAAACACACCAGCCATCCAGGCCGGTGGCTGTGTGAACACCCATTTTTCTAAGGCGTTGCGCGAGCCGGGACCCTGTGATAGGGGTGGACTGCATCTGCACTCCCTTTATCAGAAACTTATCATACTTTTGTGCAAAAGCGTGCACGTCTGGCTCTGGGGTGTCTGCATATTTTCGCATAACCTGGTCCCAAGAGGCATGAAGAATTTCATCCATGCGGGGGATGTTCGCCGTTGGTTGTGTGTGTGTGTGTGTGTGTGTGTGTGTGTGTGTGTGTGTGTGTGTGTGTGTGTGTGTGAGTGGGTGTGTGTGAGTGTGTGTGTGTGTGTGTGTGTGTGTGTGTGTGTGTGTGAGTGTGTGTGTGAGTGTGTGTGTGTGTGTGTGTGTGTGTGTGAGTGTGAGTGTGTGTGTGTGTGTGGGTGTGAGTGTGTGTGTGGGTGGATGGGACCCCCCCCCCCCCGCCCTCAGATGCCGAGGCCTTGTGCCAAACCCCCCCCGCGCTCCTGAAGTGGTGCGGAGTTGTTAAAAGGGGCCCTGATCCCGTTCCCGAGCGCCCGACAAACACACTTGGCTGCATGTCCTGCGTCACGACCCATCCATCCAATTCCGCCAGCAGATGGGGCAGCAGGTGGTCATTCTTCTCCTCCGCATGCACCACTGCAGACATCAGCAAAGGCACAGGGCGGGAAGCCTCACGGGACGACGATGCGTCCCCCTCCGTCACGACGGCGCCGCACCCGTTCTCCCGCTCTCATCAACGGCTCCCGCAGGCAGACGTGGGGGCACTGACCCCGGCAAACGTGGGGTCACTCCATCGCCCATCCCCCAAGCGATGGCATGTGCCTCAACAGTGATCGCCGCGCCGCACTTACGTGCACATGTTGAAGTGAAGCAGACTTGTTGAGGTGTGTGTGTGTGTGTGTGTGTGTGACGCCCAATCATTTCAACAGATCCAAAGCGCTCGCTATCATACATCACGTCTCTGCAGCAATGTTTCGATCTTCGCTCCCTGCGGCCTTTCCTCCCTCTCAGCACGACACGAAGACTATGTACAGCCTCCATGCACCTACCGCGCCCTGCATCCCCGAATGCCCGTGCCCCGACCCTTGTGCAGGGGCCCCTGTCTGGGCGATCCTGCGCGCGCGCGTGTGTGTGTGCCATCAAGGCTGAGTGGGTATGCCGGTTGGTACTTCCGGGCGTGCGTACCTGTCTGCCTCTTGGGGAGGGCATCCTCCGCGCGTGGATCGGGGGGTCGGCTGCCGAGCCGTTGGGTTGGGCGTGAAGAAGGCGGGTTCCAAAAAAAAAAAAGGCGAGGGGTGGGGGGCCCGCTCAGGATGCCACCGTGACGATGTCCCCATTTGGGGACTGTCCCATCAGCTGGCGTCATGACTTCGGGGGCTGGGGCCCGGCGTTTTGCCTCCTCGCGGGCACATGTCTGGCCCTGCGACCGGGAGGGGGCGGGGGTTTGATCGGAAGGGCTTCGTTCTCTTTTCCGTGCGACCGCTGCGCGGAGGGTCGCAAGGCCTCAAGTCCCGCGTGTTGCGAATGGCCCGCGTCGCCAACGCCACTTTCCCGAGGCCCGAGACGAGGTGCTGAGGGGTGGATGGGGCATGGTCGGCCACCATCAACGGCATTATCTCTGTGAAGCCCAAGCCTCGGTAACTTGAGTGACTACGGGGGAGGGGAAATTAGGAACGTGCGAGATCTGGACTGGCAAATTGTGGCGCGGAGAAGATTTGGCACCAATTCGAAAATACCAACGCGATGCAAAAATCCCACGTGGCACAAGAATGAGCACAGACCGTGAGTAGCGGTTGTTATTTTCTATGGGCCTTTGGTTGGTTGCTGTTATTTCTTGGGGGCTTCTGGATGGTTTGCTTGGACATTCGGCACAATGGGAATGTACACGCCAAAAGCGCTGAAATGACACCTGGAAACTTGGCTTCGGACCTTCAAATGCCGTGGCATAATGTGGCACCCTTTTGTTGTGCTAAATTTTGCCCGTTCCTAATTTCCCCTTCCCGCTGAGTGTGGCCGGAGGCCAGAGAGGCCCCCGGAACACCAACACACGCGACCGGACGGACCACAACCGAGGCATGGCCAACGCGTTCGGCGCATGCGGCGGGCCGCGCCCGCACGAGACCTTTGCGGGCCTGCGCCATCCACTCCTTCAACTCGTCCTTCTCGAGGCTCGGGCCCAGGGGGTTCTGCTCGATCTTCGACAGCGTCTGCTTGAGGGCCACGAGGTACGTGGAGTACTTCTTCTCGTCCTCCTGAACGCGCAGCAACTTCTTCACGTTGGACTTGAGCTCCTCCAGGTACACCCGCGAGAAGAACTTTTCTGCGAACACGACAACGGGGGTGCTAATGCTGCGGCGCGTGCGGCGCGCGATTTGGGCAATTATCGTGCACCAGGGGAAATAGTACCCTTTCGTACCCGCGGCTCACTCATGGCGAAGTGGACATATGCATTTGGGGCTCATTTAGGGCTCAGTCCTGCATCGCGGCGTCTTCCTTCCTACTTCCTTCACACAAAATTGAGGAAAGTTGATGCGGTGCTAATCACCCCAAAGCTCATTACCCTCCCCCTGCGGCACCTGCGGCGCCTCTGGCGGAAGTGGCTGGGGGTCCTGTGCTCTGGCTGCATCGATGGTCCCCCCGGCCGCCCCGGGTCTAATGCATCCAAGGAAGGCATTAGAAGAGAAGGGGGGGGGGGGTTCGGTCGGGAGAAGGGCCGGGGGTGGGGGCAGCCTGGACCCCCCCCCCCCTTGTGTGATATTTCGTCCTTCGTTGGTTTCCCTACGGGGCCCTGGACAGTCACCCGTTCTTCCCTTCGCAGAGTGCGTCGGGTCATCGTTGGCTGCTGGGCCATAGCCCCCCCCCCCCCCCCCCAAACCGGAAGGAACTCTGGGCCATTGCATGTGTGCACGAGAGGCAGTCAGTACAAAGCGCAGAAAGAAAAAATGGCTCGTCAGTGGCCTATCAGACCAGACGTGCCTTTCTGTTACAAAGAATGAGGCACGAAGATGCCATTGGACAGGCCACTAACACGGGAAGCGGTAGTGATGCAGCGGCACGTCATCGACCACCGCCAGGCAGCAGCCACCGGATCTGCCTGTCAATTCGGGAGTTCACAAACCGTCAGAAACCCCCCCCCCCCTCCCCCGCTGTGGGGGTCAGCCCACCGCGCCAAAAGGCAATGCTCACACTCAAAATGGTCCCAGCACCAACGGGCCTCAGTACAGCAAAGCCCCCCCCCCCCCCCCCTCTGCGGGATGCAGCAGTTGACTGCTGGCCTTCCAACCCCACGAGAAAAAAGGCTGCAGAGCAACACTGCCAGAACAGCCCTTCGGTGACATGGTCATGGGCGCCTTTCATTGAGGCAGAAGAAGTGCCCGGATGAATGATCTTGAGGGCCCTACTGCGCGACTGCCCCGGAATTGTCTGCAAGACCCAACCCAAACAACCGCGGACACAGCCCTGAAGGCACACGTTTGATTCCTACTGCAGCCCCCTCCCCCGGAGGGCCCCCCAGTCCTCCACAGCAAATCCCCGTGGGATGAATGCAAAGCGACCGAGAACTCACAAAGAGAAGTGCAGCAGAGAGGCAACAAGAAAGCTTATCAGTAGTACACGTTCCGCAGGTACCTTTCTGTTTCTTTTTTTTTTTGGTTCAGTGCTACAATTGTCCCACAGATCAGTGTGGTAGCGGACATGACATGTGGCCAGGGAGAGGCAGATCTGAAACCAGACAATGCAGCGGGAACTGCCACGCCCATCGGCATCCCAGTGCTACTGGAGCCCATTGAAGACTGGAGGCTAAGAAGGACCAGCGGGTTGCATTGCGCACAGCGAGAACGTCACAGAGGGACAGGGAGACGACACGGAGGCATAATTGTTCACTATTCACTACGGGGCTGGGAACACCGCTGTGCCAATTCTGGTTTAGGGGGACAGGTACCTGACTGTCTGCAGACGAAAGAGGTATGTGGACCTCAGGCTACCCCCCCCCCCCCCCGGGCCCGGAGGTGGCACAACATTTCCTGCCTAGTTCATGCCTTGGATGAGGGGGGGGGGGGGGCAGGGGGGCTCGCAAACACCACCATAAAGCCACCCACTGCACTGGACCACCGGATTGATCCAGGGCTCTAGCCGCCGCCCTCCTCCTGCCCCGTACGCCCCGGCACATGCAGCGGGGACCTTCTTCCTCAGGAGTCGCGAAATCCGGCGTTCCAGGAATCGGATCCGCGGCTTTCTTCTTCTTCTCGTCAGGGCCCTGCTTGTCCTGATCTCCTGCACAAAGAGAACGGCATCCGCATCACTCACACCTCCAAAGAGAAGGCTACAGCATCGTGGCCATCAGCAACTGCATCAAACCATGACAGCAACGGCCCCACTGCAAGACCCAGACAAGCCCGTGCAACAGGGGCCTTGAGGGCAAACAATGGCGGTCTGCACGCGCGCATCGTGTCCCCACGGGGGGGGGGGGGGGCGATTCCTTGGGCTATACGCCGGGAACTGCCCCCCCATTGAGGGATTTAGATGTTGGATGCGGACCGCTACCCTTCAAGGCACGGGCTGCAGAGCAACAGCAGTCACAACAAAAAGCTCTTCAGTGACATTGCCATAGGCGCCTTTCGCTTCCACAGAAGAAGTGCCTTGAAATGGTGCACTGGAGGGCCTGGGGGCTCGTTGACAGGTCCATCGGGTATGTCGGACGCAATGGACAGGCATCCCGTTCCCCTCACTGCCCCCCCCCCCCCCCCCCCGCAGAACACCCAGTGGCCGAGGGGGGGGGGGTAGACCCCAGGCACATCACCCCTGCCATATCGGGGGGTCTCCAAAGTGAAGAGCGTGGGATGAGGGATGTGATTCTCCTTCGGGCTCCTTTGGCCAAGTCAGACCAAAGCCCGGCCAAGGCCAGTGACCTCTAGTGACTGATTGTGGCTGGAGGTCAGGGGGGGTGGGTGTGGGGGCATGGGGGGGCTCCGCGTCCCCAGACCGAGGGGTCGAGCCCCCCCCTGCCCCGTGCCTGTCACTCCGTCCGGGCTGTGCCACTCTCGTAGGGATCCGTGAAAGGAAAGGGCGTGTGCGGCCGGAAATTGTCGTGGGGCCAGACACGCGTTGGAGCTGGACGAGTGAACACATCGGCGTTTTTTGTGGCTGAGGACGCGGTTCGAGGATTGCTGATGTGAGGGTTGATGAGGGGTGTGGAGGGGTGTGGAGGGTTGTGGAGGGGTGTGGAGGGGTGTGGAGGGGTGTGGAGGGGTGTGGAGGGTTGTGGAGGGGTGTGGAGGGGTGTGGAGGGGTGTGGAGGGGTATGGAGGGGTGTGGAGGGGTGTGGAGGGGTGTGGAGGGTTGTGGAGGGGTGTGGAGGGGTGTGGAGGGGTGTGGAGGGGTGTGGAGGGGTGTGGAGGGGTGTGGAGGGTTGTGGAGGGGTGTGGAGGGGTGTGGAGGGGTGTGGAGGGGTGTGGAGGGGTGTGGAGGGGTGTGGAGGGGTGTGGAGGGGTGTGGAGGGGTGCGGAGGGGTGTGGAGGGGTGTGGAGGGTTGTGGAGGGTTGTGGAGGGGTGTGGAGGGGTGTGGAGGGGTGTGGAGGGGTGTGGAGGGGTGTGGAGGGGTGTGGAGGGGTGTGGAGGGGTGTGGAGGGGTGCGGAGGGGTGCGGAGGGGTGTGGAGGGGTGTGGAGGGGTGTGGAGGGGTGCGGAGGGGTGCGGAGGGGTGTGGAGGGGTGTGGAGGGGTGTGGAGGGGTGTGGAGGGGTGTGGAGGGGTGTGGAGGGGTGTGGAGGGGTGTGGAGGGGTGTGGAGGGGTGTGGAGGGGTGTGGAGGGGTGTGGAGGGGTGTGGAGGGGTGTGGAGGGTTGTGGAGGGTTGTGGAGGGGTGTGGAGGGGTGTGGAGGGGTGTGGAGGGGTGTGGAGGGGTGCGGAGGGGTGTGGAGGGGTGTGGAGGGGTGTGGAGGGGTGTGGAGGCTTGTGGAGGGGTGCGGAGGGGTGTGGAGGGGTGTGGAGGGGTGTGGAGGGGTGTGGAGGGGTGTGGAGGGGTGTGGAGGGGTGTGGAGGGGTGTGGAGGGTTGTGGAGGGGTGTGGAGGGGTGTGGAGGGGTGTGGAGGGGTGTGGAGGGGTGTGGAGGGGTGTGGAGGGTTGTGGAGGGGTGCGGAGGGGTGTGGAGGGGTGTGGAGGGGTGTGGAGGGGTGTGGAGGGGTGTGGAGGGGTGTGGAGGGGTGTGGAGGGTTGTGGAGGGGTGTGGAGGGGTGCGGAGGGGTGTGGAGGGGTGTGGAGGGGTGTGGAGGGTTGTGGAGGGGTGTGGAGGGGTGTGGAGGGGTGTGGAGGGTTGTGGAGGGGTGTGGAGGGGTGTGGAGGGGTGCGGAGGGGTGTGGAGGGGTGTGGAGGGGTGTGGAGGGGTGTGGAGGGTTGTGGAGGGGTGTGGAGGGGTGTGGAGGGGTGTGGAGGGGTGTGGAGGGGTGTGGAGGGGTGTGGAGGGGTGTGGAGGGGTGTGGAGGGTTGTGGAGGGGTGCGGAGGGGTGTGGAGGGGTGTGGAGGGGTGTGGAGGGGTGTGGAGGGGTGTGGAGGGGTGTGGAGGGGTGTGGAGGGGTGTGGAGGGTTGTGGAGGGGTGCGGAGGGGTGTGGAGGGGTGCGGAGGGGTGTGGAGGGGTGTGGAGGGGTGTGGAGGGGTGTGGAGGGTTGTGGAGGGGTGTGGAGGGTTGTGGAGGGGTGTGGAGGGGTGTGGAGGGGTGTGGAGGGGTGTGGAGGGGTGTGGAGGGTTGTGGAGGGTTGTGGAGGGGTGTGGAGGGGTGTGGAGGGGTGCGGAGGGTTGTGGAGGGGTGTGGAGGGGTGTGGAGGGGTGTGGAGGGGTGTGGAGGGGTGTGGAGGGGTGTGGAGGGGTGTGGAGGGGTGTGGAGGGGTGTGGAGGGGTGTCGAGGGTTGTGGAGGGTTGTGGAGGGGTGTGGAGGGGTGTGGATGGGTGTGGAGAGGTGTGGAGGGGTGTGGAGGGGTGCGGAGGGGTGTGGAGGGGTGTGGAGGGGTGTGGAGGGGTGTGGAGGGTTGTGGAGGGGTGTGGAGGGTTGTGGAGGGGTGTGGAGGGTTGTGGAGGGGTGTGGAGGGGTGTGGAGGGGTGTGGAGGGGTGTGGAGGGGTGTGGAGGGTTGTGGAGGGTTGTGGAGGGGTGTGGAGGGGTCTGGAGGGGTGCGGAGGGTTGTGGAGGGGTGTGGAGGGGTGTGGAGGGGTGTGGAGGGGTGTGGAGGGGTGTGGAGGGGTGTGGAGGGGTGTGGAGGGGTGTGGAGGGGTGTGGAGGGGTGTGGAGGGTTGTGGAGGGGTGCGGAGGGGTGTGGAGGGGTGCGGAGGGGTGTGGAGGGGTGTGGAGGGGTGTGGAGGGGTGTGGAGGGTTGTGGAGGGGTGTGGAGGGTTGTGGAGGGGTGTGGAGGGGTGTGGAGGGGTGTGGAGGGGTGTGGAGGGGTGTGGAGGGTTGTGGAGGGTTGTGGAGGGGTGTGGAGGGGTGTGGAGGGGTGCGGAGGGTTGTGGAGGGGTGTGGAGGGGTGTGGAGGGGTGTGGAGGGGTGTGGAGGGGTGTGGAGGGGTGTGGAGGGGTGTGGAGGGGTGTGGAGGGGTGTGGAGGGGTGTCGAGGGTTGTGGAGGGTTGTGGAGGGGTGTGGAGGGGTGTGGATGGGTGTGGAGAGGTGTGGAGGGGTGTGGAGGGGTGCGGAGGGGTGTGGAGGGGTGTGGAGGGGTGTGGAGGGGTGTGGAGGGTTGTGGAGGGGTGTGGAGGGTTGTGGAGGGGTGTGGAGGGGTGTGGAGGGGTGTGGAGGGTTGTGGAGGGGTGTGGAGGGGTGTGGAGGGTTGTGGAGGGGTGTGGAGGGGTGTGGAGGGTTGTGGAGGGGTGTGGAGGGGTGTGGAGGGGTGTGGAGGGGTGTGGAGGGGTGTGGAGGGTTGTGGAGGGTTGTGGAGGGGTGTGGAGGGGTGTGGAGGGGTGCGGAGGGTTGTGGAGGGGTGTGGAGGGGTGTGGAGGGGTGTGGAGGGGTGTGGAGGGGTGTGGAGGGGTGTGGAGGGGTGTGGAGGGGTGTGGAGGGGTGTGGAGGGGTGTGGAGGGGTGTGGAGGGGTGTGGAGGGGTGTGGATGGGTGTGGAGAGGTGTGGAGGGGTGTGGAGGGGTGTGGAGGGGTGTGGAGGGGTGTGGAGGGGTGTGGAGGGGTGTCGAGGGTTGTGGAGGGTTGTGGAGGGGTGTGGAGGGGTGTGGATGGGTGTGGAGAGGTGTGGAGGGGTGTGGAGGGGTGTGGAGGGGTGTGGAGGGGTGTGGAGGGGTGTCGAGGGTTGTGGAGGGTTGTGGAGGGGCCATCAGGTGCGCTGCATGAAATGAGTGACAGTCAATCGTGGAAACTGTTGAAAAATGATGAGAGCTGATGAGGGCTGCTGTGGGTTCGATGCAACGCACATGGGGAGGCGGGTCGGTGAGGACTGAGACAGGCCTCCGGGAGCGGGAGTGTGAGCAAGGGCAGAGGCAGCAACAGAGGCATGGGCCTTGGCAGGGACTCGGACGTGAGCAGAGACTTGGGCGTTGACGCAGGCGTGCGCACGGGCAGAGGTATGGCCCTTGCAAACAAAGAGAACAGGGCGTCACGCTGACGATTTTTAGGCACGTGTTGGGGGGGGGGGGGGGGGGCTGAAGGCGTTTGCCATATTGGACCTCCTCTGGCGCCTTTGCTCGTTGTAGCGCAAACAGTTTCATCGCTTGCTTCTGCTTCGCTCTTCGTTGGCGTAGGTCTGGGGGACGTCACTTTTGGGGGGCTTTGGAGGCCCTGCTGAAGACATAAGAGCTCCTCCGCCTGTACCCCCCCCCCTCTCCATGTGGGATCCCATGCCAGGCCCTCGCGGTCGGTTGCACAGGCCCTTCCCCGCAACGGGGCCCCTGCTGTGAATGCGGTTCCGTAGACCAATATGCCGCGGAAAGGGGGGGAGACGGGGAGGCGGGGCCCAGTCGCACGTTCCCACCCAGAAACACCGCAGGGCACACCCGGGCTCCGGGCCCGCTTTGCGTCTCTGCGCTGCTCGTCCTTGGAGTCCTCGGAGGCTGTTCTCAAGGCACCTGCGGCACACGAGGCACATGTCACGCAGCCCTGCTCAGCACGCGCTGTGTGGCTCACTGACAGACACGCGGGGGCAATGCGCGGCAATGGCGCTGCAGGCCCCAGGGCCATACGATGCTTCTGGGGGGTTGCCTAGAAAGGGGGGGGGGGGGGGCTGGGGGGTCGTACGCGCCCCTTTCAAGCCCCCACCCCCAGGGGGGGGGGAGGGTGCCATCAAGGCTGAAGGTGTATGCCGGTTGGTACTTCTGGGTGTACGTATGTGTGCGCCTTTTGAAGGGGGGAATCCTCCACTTTGGGTGGGTTGCCCACCCCCGTTGGGTGAGGGGGGCAGGTTCACAAAACCGCGGGAGGTGGGCCGCCTGTTGGGCTACCGAACAGCCGGGGGCAAGATTGTGTTTACTGTGTGAGAGTGGGACAGTTGTCCTACGATTGCTCACAGCTGCTGCTTCTGCCCCGCGGCGTCCCTCCCACGCCGGCACCACACAAAATCTCTCCCAAGACTGTGAAGTCCGGAGGGCACTCACCACCACATCTGACGCGGGAAACGTAACACAGGCCCAGTGGGTTCCCCCGCAACAGGCCATTGATCGGGCCACACAGAATGCCTGACAGTGTGTTGGGTGGGGCGTGCTCCAATGGCCGGGTGATGCGCGGGGGCGTCCAGGGCCGGAGATGATGCAAGAAATCTGAAGTACACAGCAATGCACCAATAATACCACCTTGTCCAGCCAGCAAACGCACAGGAGAACTCAGCATCCGACCTTCTGAGTAAAATTTGCAAAACAGAAAGTGACGGTTCCCTCAGCCCCGCTTGCTATGCAACGGCAATTACTATGGGGGTAGACTTACAGACCCACGTCAACCCATCGTGGCAGTTGGACCGGAATGGACGTGGTATCCTCCTCCTGTGAGCTGCATCCCGGCGGTTACGGTTGTGCAACTATTACTACTGACTTCGGGCACTGTCCTGCCCCCTGGGGCCTGTGTGTGACGCCCAAGACATTCAAATCAAGCTCTCAACCCGCGAGGTTCAACAGACCTACACTCCTACATTCATCAGCGAAACCATGAGTTCTCAGTTCCGGGGTTCCGGGGGTTCCGGGGCCTCGCTGGCAGGCCGACCAGCACACTGATACACCGCTTCCTGCGTGTGTGGTCGCGTGGTGACACATGACACGGTTTCGGTCGGCAGGCGGTACAGGGCGGTTGCTCCCATAGAACTGTCTGACTTGGGCGCATTCGGCGATGTTGGGTAACTCTTGGTATGTCGCGTCCGTGACGCAGGGCGATGAGGATCAGGCACTGGTGCCCAAGTGCTTCACCACTGGCGACCCCCAGCACGCGTGCACCCCGCATACGAGGCGTGCCTATTTACCGGCGTTCTCGTTCACGCCCGAGCCCGGCCACGATCTTGGGGCTCCCTTATGGTGAGCACCTGAGCATATCCGCCGGACCCACCTACTCATCCACATCAGAACACCTTTCGTCCGGGGACAATGACATTTATTAAGATGGCAGGAAATTTGAGATGGTTTTCAGGTACAAACTTTTCTGGGGGCCTCTCCCCCCCCCCCCCCCCGAGGGATGTATTAGAAGAGAGGAGGCATTCGCCTTTTCAAGTCCTGGACGCTAGTGTATTAGAAGAGAGGAGGGGGGGGTTGGGTCCTAAAAGCGTGTGTACCAAAAATGGCCCGACCAGATTTTCCCAATGGTAAATTTTGTTTTTCCCACGATGGACACTTTGGTCTGGAGGGGGGGGGGGTCCAGGGGGGGGAACCCCCCCTCCTGCGGTGTACGGCCATTCTAATTCTCCCCTGCCCCCTCACCCCCTCGGGGGGTAGGGGTGGGCATTGCACTGAGCAAAGGCCTGGCCCTGCACACCACAGCGCTGCACTGCACATACCGGGGCTGTGCGACGGGTCGAAGGCCGTGGCGCCAGCGCCTGGTAGGCCCTTCCGCACCTCCGCTATGTACCGCAAGACCTCGTCCGCACTGGACTTCCATCGGTCCTTCCGGTGCTCCGTGACGTCCGACATCAGAACTCGGGTCAGGTGCTTGAGCTCCACCAGGAACGTCCCCTCCTTCGACTTCGTGTCGGGCCGCGCGGGATGCGCGGCGATGTGCCGCATGCATGTCTCCAGGTCATCGAACTCCTGCCGACTGCGTTCCCCGGAGAGCCAGCTGTCGGCCACACGGCCGCTGTGGAACTTCAGCCATGATATGTACTGCACGGCCAACTTGATCTGGGCGCTGTCCTGAGGAAAGGGAAGAACAGCCCAGGCACCATCTCCCATCGCCTTCGGCTGATCACAGAACAAGACTGGCCACTAGCAACCTCCAGGTCATACATGATCGGGACGAGCTGGGTCCTACCGAGTCGGACACGGGGCGCAGCTGGTTCCTACCGACTTCCGAGTGCGACAGCAGCAAATATGCTCGGCGGTTTTTCAACTCCTGGGGAGGGGTCGATACAGCCCTCTGGCTAGACCCCCCCCCCCCAAAAGGCTCAATTGACGCCCGCCCCCCAAAATCCTACTGAGCAAACCCATTGGCCACAGGAATTGCATAAGGACTCCTCCTTCCAACACCATTGCACGATCAAGCGGAGAGGGCATGTTGAGGTGTCTGAAAGGGAGCACCATACATTCGCATACTGAGACAAAAACCCGCAGCAGCACTGGACGATTCGGTTTTTTTTTCGCTTTCACTGAACAGAGTCCTAAAGCTGTGAAGGTGAGCTCTCAGCAGGGGCATGCCACATTATGGCACAACGCCAGAGTCATATAATATCTTTAGTATCTTTAAGACTGGCCTATCCCTCACAAAGAGAGGGGACACTGTCTTCTCCTGACGACACTGCAGAGTAAGCTGCCCGGTACCAGCCCCGCCTTCAATGTGAAGGGAAAACCAGGAAGAAGCGAACCCAATGATTGGAAAGGCAAGAAAACCTTCAAAAACCCCTCACTAGCACTAAAGGATTCAACGAACGCAATCAGAAGTGGCCACGAGCTAAATTACGGGTGCCTGGTCACGCCAAATGGCCAAATCTGTGCGCCGCGGCAGGTGCTCGCCCCAGTACCACCACCCGGAATGGGCACTGCAATTACCACGAAAGAAAAAATTTAGAGAGGCACAAAATTGATGTGGACAGAGTTGGAAGCCCTACCTCGAACCAAATATTTCCTTCAATTTTAAGGATGCGATGGGCCAAAATCAGCAACCATCCAGAGCCCACCAGGAAATACCAGCAACCATCCAGAGCCCATCAAGACATAACAGTGACCATCCAGCATGCACTAGCAAATAACAGCAACCATCCACTAGGAAGCAACAGCAAGGGGCCTTGTACCAAAATTTTCCTTCATTTCCAGTTCCAAAAATTTCCCCTCCTAATTTTAGCCCTCCCAAAAAGAATCCCCGTCAAATAAATCCCCCCCTGGTAGGCTGCGGAGAGAATGATCACTCCCATGACTGATACACTTGGCGCATTGTCCTGACGTCCCCAGGAGGTGCCATCCATCCCCCATGCCCCACATTTGCCCGATGCCCCAATGACCCCATGATGGCATTGGCTCTGTGACCACTGCACCGCGCCGTGCTCGTGGTGCCCAGACCACGGGAAGCACGTTGTCCTGTGAGACATGCGACACACCAAACCCCCAGAGGGAGCCTGGGCTATCGCACGTGCGCACAAAAAACGACCAGCATAAAGCGCAGGAAGGAAATTGGCTCATCAGTGGCCTTAAAGACCAGAGGTACCTTTCTGTCACAAGAAATGGCGACACGAAGACAACCTGTGGGTTGGACACCAACAAGGTTGCAGCAGCCCTGCAGCGGCACGTGACTGAATGTGCCACTGCCAGGCAGGGGCCACCGGACCCACCGTACAACGCAATGAGTTCTCTCCTAATTGTTGAACCAACGGAAACACATAGCCCCCCCCCCCCCCGGCATCCCCCACATCGCGGCAGGCCACGCCCACTGCCCATCAAATCGCTGCATGTGAACGGTACAGATGGTCGTCAACATACAGGCAGGCTCGGTTCGGCGGACGGATGCTGCCGCGACACTTCTAGTGAAGGTTGCATCAAAGCACGGCCATAGAGACACAAGCAGTGCCGGAGGCAGAGCAAGCAGCAACATGCAGGGCCGTCCCTAACTTCGAAACAAATGAGGCGCAATCTGACTTGAAACGCGCATGCTGACATGTGAACAAAGGCAGGTGACGATGATTCTCCGACTCAAATATGCCACGTTGACTGGTACCAGATATGACATGCTGTTTAGCATTGCCGTTGATGGCGATCAACGGCAGTTGAGAACGGTTGCCCGCCCGTTCTTCAAGGCTACCCTTCGCATGGGAAAGAGAAAAAGGAGCACCCTGCAAGGGTGAGGCCGAAGGCCGTCCCGTGGAAACGCTCTAACCGTAGGTCTAACTCACTGTCCATCCTTGGACCCCTGGCGTCTGAGTTGTCTATCCTTATCTCCACCGCAGAGAAACATACAGACATTCAAGTGCAAGTTTCCACGAAAGTGGACCAAATCAGGGCATCCGCACCTGCTCCTCCTGGAGTGGGAAACAAGGCGGGGCAGGGCATCGGAGAGGCGTGTTCCAGCAGATGCAAGGGCAGCCACAGCACAGCGCGCAGACACAATGGAATACCTCGTACTGGCCATTGCTGCTTCTGCTGCTCATTCAGAGAGCTGTATCATGCCAAGTACAAAAGGGTCTGGAGACGACAGCAGCGCAGACCTCCGCCCTTATGGCTGAGCCCTCCCCTGGCAGGGCGCAACATCAATGTTTTGACGAACAATCCACTGGGAGTGGTGTACTTTTTGGGACAACAGTGAGACCATTGAATGGGCGGTTGGAAGTGGGGTCGCGCTCACGCAAGGAGGCTGGCGGGGCAAGGTCGCGTGCACACATGTGTTCAGACAACAGAGAGGGCAACAAGCCTTCCGCGGAGTGTGTGGATGCATCCTCAGCCCGGCAGGCGGAACACAGCAATTTCGAAGAAGTGTTGACGAAATGGCTTCCGTGATCGGTGGCCTGAGCACTGGACGCCATCAATCAGCCTAAGAACACCGTGGGCGGCCCCCAACCGCCGTCAAGTGGTGTGAGGCAGCAAAAGAGGGAGCGTCGTGTATGGGTTGTAGAAGTCTCCACTTAGAAAAGCCGTTCGGTGTTGGTGAGACTGCGGGCTTCGGGAATAGTGCTGGTCCTTCAGCACCACAGGCAGCATGAGGGGCAAGACATGGGCCCGGGTGGCGCCCAGAGGTAGCACAACAGGTCAGTGTTTTGGCCCACCCATGTTGCGTGCAATACTTGCACTCAGGGAAGCTGGTCTATGGCGCTAGTGAGGCCCGCACCCAAAATGACGGGGGGGGGGGGATTGTCAACTACTCGCATGACCAAACTGGATGCATATCCCCCTATGAAGCATTTCAAGACTGAATGCTATCAGCTGAACCCTCAGACACTCAGGGACTCCATACCCCTATTGGGATTGGAGATGTCTGATATCAAGGTGGAGCTCTTCGGCAGCGACCAGCAGCATTCACTGCCGCTCTACTGCGGCCTGAAGAAGAGTAACGCCTATACCTACTACTGGCCATCATGGGGGTTATGCTATACCAACCCCTATTTCGGTGAGCTAGGTCTTGTCCTCACCAAAAGGTTGTATATCACAGGGTATTTCACCTGTTCTTCTTGCGACTTGCCCTATCATAAAGATGTGGTTGCTGGTTTTGGGTAGATTTCTGTTTTGGTGGGATCTTCATATGCACGCAGTGCACACGTGTGTAGTGTCCCAGTGTGCAGGCCATCACTTCCTTTTGTGCCATTTGATGAATTGTCAAGTGTATTGACTCGGCAGTGGACTCAGTTGTGTTGGCCATTTTTTATGATGGGTGCGGCATCCCCTCCCCATTGCCAGAACAGCTGTGACAGCACTGAAAATGATAAAAACGATGCCTCTCGTAGTTCTGACAAAGGTGTTGTTTATGCGCACCCTAAGAAAGCGCAAGCAATGGCACTACCTCCCCCCCCCCTTGTCCGAGGGTTTAGCTCTAGGGGGACCTCAGTGATGCCGTCTCCAAAATCACACTGTAGTCGATAAGGAGCCTGGAGTGACATAGTCTTCACTTCGGGATGTTCCAAGAAGAAATTGGTTCCCATAACCAAATCGAACCTATGAACAATGGCAGATAGGACCAACGACCAGAGGGTTGATACTGAGTTTGCTTCTAGATACGACTTAAACTGACTTTAGGTGTAGCAAAATACACAGGTGGCCATGCAACTCTGTGGCAGCACCCATCCACATGTTGCGGATGATCCTCCATTTCCACAAGCGGGCAAAGAGGTGCTCCACCCTTGCGCAAAAGTAGCGATGCACATGTTTGTCTTCCTGTTGGGCTTTGCCAATGCATTTGGGATCAATTAATACATCCTCAAAGTTCCACCAACTGAGCATGTGGGCATGCTATCGGTGTGGTGTGCAACAAAATAGGGGAACTAGGGAATATGACTGTAAGACAATGTGTGACAATCTTTTGGATCAGCAACTCCAAAGCAGGGGGAAATGAATGCACTCATCATCACGCGATTCCCCATGAGCATAGTCCAACCTCCACCGACAAAGGAGCAGAAGGGGCCGAGAAGCAGAGAGAAGTAACCTGGTTGCAAAGCAGCTTTGTGTACGTTGTGTTGGCAAAACCCCTCAACCTTGACTAAACACCCATTCAAAGCCCCCTTTCACCGGAATTCCAATGAAATACAAGTCATCAATAGAAATAAACTGGTTTTGCACCCAAAAAAAACTCCAGTAACTTGTGGTAAAGGGGCAAAACTGGGGTCGATTAGTAGCTGACATCCAAAACGTTGCACCATGTGTGCATTGTGTGCACACTACTTGCGCTCTGCATGAATGGCATTCCCAAAAACACATGTACAAGCAAGTGGCCTGACGGCAATCAACATCCCCAAAATACCATCTCCAGTGCTGTTCTTGCATGTTCTTGCAGGGGGGCACTTGGGATTTTGCTGTTTGGAGCGCAATTTGTATCCTCGGTGTTTTTGAGATGCTTTGCAAAAGTGAACACAGGGCCGGTAGTTGAGTTTACACACACACACACACACACAGACACACCTCTTCCGGTACTACCAACATGCCGGTGGGATCCCGCCCAGGGTGCATGATGTAGGGTGAGTGGACCCGACATCTTTTTTGGGGACCAGCTTTGGTATACAAGTTCAGGCAGGGCGGGAATGTGAATTTCTGTACTGCACGACCCACAAAATCCCGGTCTGGTCTCTATGTCACAGCTGAGCAGGAATCTGACAGTTGAGCACGAATCTGACAGAGATGGTAGTACTATTTGTCCTGCCCATTGCAGATCGGAAAATGACAGACTAGTGGTTCAAACCCAGCAATGGTCAATTGCCCATTTCTTTTTTCAATGTTGTACCATCATTCTTGAATTCTCCATTACGCTCTGAGAATCTTGAGTATACACTCATAGAGTGGAAAAACAATGCCTCCTGGGCATTGACCAAAAATGGTCAGGACCTATGTGACAGCCGGATGTCCGGAGGGGGGGTTGGGTATTTGAACAGGTGCCCGCATGGCGGTGACGCCCCCCCCCCCCCGTCCCCAAGGAGGGGGATGACATTTGGGGGCCATGATGTCAGGTTTTGAAATGACCCGCATGATCCTGACCTCCTGCCAGACTCACTCAGTGCAACACTGCTCCATTGCACCGCAATCACAAATTGTTTTGCCGTGCCGCTCTCGCAGCGCAAACCAGACCACCTCCGAATGTTGCCTTGAGGTCATGGCTCTGAGACGGCTATCGAATGTTTCCTGGGCTGTCTGGGTCA
Source organism: Eutreptiella sp. 'Long Island Sound 2002' (assembly GCA_964036045.1). NCBI lineage: Eukaryota > Euglenozoa > Euglenophyceae > Eutreptiales > Eutreptiaceae > Eutreptiella > Eutreptiella sp. 'Long Island Sound 2002'. The sequence goes on along the minus strand of OZ038401.1, from coordinate 20,747,287 downwards.
GCTCTTCCCCCCTCCCACGGCTTTGGTGAGACCCCCACCATACGAAGGTCAGCTCTCGCTACCCCCCCCCCCCCCATCCAACCAACAATAAAGTCCTCAAAAAATATCGTCCGAACAGGAGTGTTCATTGAACAAGCCGTTTGTTACCTGATTAACTACCTAATCCAATTGGGTACCGAACAAATTCAGGTACCAAAAAAAAATACAGACCAAACAGAAGTGCTCGTTGGGCACCGGTGGGGGGGGGGGGGGGGCTTGGCGTGGCCCCCCACCCCCGTTTTGTGCCCTGCCACTTACAACACAAGGGAGGGACAACAATGTAGTGTATGTTTCCAAACAATTTGCCGCCGGGCTAGACGTTAGTGCTCGCAGATGGGTGCGAGATTTTCATCGACCACGTCACCACGCGCTACATGCAAATCTCTGGCCAAAAATCTCTTAAAAACAATGGCTGCCTGGGGTTCGCCTGCTTTAATTTCACGCGCATACCGTGTCCATCCCCCGATAATGTTCTGTCACTAAAGACCTGCCATGAGTAAATGGAGGCCGAGGCATCCATCAGAAGAATACTATTCATCATGGGTCACGACGTCTACAGACCAGATGCACGTCCCTATTTCTTTTGTCCATCTACTGTTTGTGAAACCGGCCGAAGCAGACGCAGGTGAGTGCAGAGGTGCAGACACTGCAGAGATTCAATAGGATTTGCCATCGTTTTCTTGAACCCAGCCGCTGGATGGAAATAAAGGTAAGGGGGGGTCACCCTAAGCCCACCCTCAGGGACCACCCCAGCCAGACACAGGCGCACTGACACTGGCAGAGGCACACTGATGGGCGCGACATGGAGCACAGGCACGGGCACGGGCACAGAGGCACGGCTATGGGCACGAAGACAAGCACGGTCATGCTGTACACAAGGGTGCGCATGCGCCCCACAAGAAGGCGGGAACGCATGCTGGAGACAGCGCCCAGGCGTATCCCTCAACACAGCAAAGGTAGTGACCGTGGACTGCATGTGCAGCATCGATGTACTTATCAGTGGGGTCGACTGGGACTTCCTGGACCTTCTTGTCAACAGAGGCCGATGGTTTTGGCTTCAGGGGCTTAGAACAAGGAACCACAACTCTTGTAAAGCGCAGCTTGTTGTCGCTTCAATGCGTGCCCCCAAACACTACTGGCTGCCTTGGCAAATACCACATGAACACCCTGGGGCTCCCTCCCTCCGAAAGCATCGGCACAGTATTGAGCCTGAATAGGAAGGAATGCTTTACGACTACCAATTGGCGACGGACACTGAGAGGTGCTATAGAAGCCCAGTCAAATGTTAGTGACAGGCACAGACCTTGTCAGAGTCATACCTTCTCGGGATAGATCCGTGTGGGGGGGTGGGGGGGGGGACTGTTCAGGCGGTGGTGGTGGGGTCACACTACAGATGTGCAGTGCTCGTACAAAACAGACCAAAATGATATCAACGGCCCCAACGAAACCGGTCGTTCCATCGGGAACGAGGGCATATCTCGTCCTGTGCATCGGGGGACACCGCTGGACCGGCCGGGGGCACACATACGCCGCCCCCGGCCCTGGCACAGTCCCCCCACGACGGACAACGCCCCGAGGGACTATGTGCTACGACCATAACCGCAACTTTCCACTACAACTCCATTGCAATCAGAGGAAGGGGTTCCTGCGAAGCCTTCGCCCTGGACTTTTGGGGCAAGTGACCCGCCCCGTCTCAAAGGGAGGGGGGGAGGCTGGGGCTCCGTCAACTTGGATGGAGCGATACAAGGTCACAGATTGGTCGTCAATGCACGGTTTACATTGATGACAAGGAGGCAGGGTTTTTGGAGTGTTGCATCTTGATCTACCACCTCCACTGTCCATGTCTTTCACACCTCCACTGTCCATGTCTTTCAAGAAGGCCATCCAATCACCAGAGAGTATTGGAGTAATTGACTGGGTGAGATGCTATGAGATGCACATCATCATTTTCGGCTGTTTGCAATCTGGCTAAGTGCAAAATTATGGTGGAGTGTGTTTGAATGGAGTTTAGACGGGCTAGCGAAGCGGGTGATATCATCCTACATGAGGTGGACTCCACATAAGCCATTGAAGTAGAAGGCGCGTTGCCGAAAATGTCCAAGACCATGCCACTCTTAGCTTCACTGCCAACCGGCCTCCTTTGCGGCACGGCGCAATGAACACCCCAGTGTTGGCCCCCGGCGTGCGATGTGCCGTCTGCGGCTTGTTTGAGTGACCGTTTGCGGATGGTCAAGAACAGCGACGTTGCCCTTGCCGTGGGTTGGTACCAGGTCTGTGCTCAGCCCCCCGCCCCTGCCATTGCGAGAATACCACCAAAGTCCCACACTTCGACAGCAACAACACCCGGTGTTTTGACAAGGGGCGGTAACGGGCAAAGCAGGACATGGGACATGTTGTGGAAATCACACCGACTGTTGCTGTTACAAGGGGTTGTTCTCGCAAGGGGTGGGGGGTAGTTGCCTTCGACCAGCAACTCTGCAGAGGGAGGCCGAGGGGCGGTAGCAGAAAGGCTGCGGACCGTTCGGGAGTCTGCTGCGTCAAAAAACCTGCCGGAAGGTCAAAGAAGAGACCTTATATTTTGGGCATCTCGACAGGAAATCCCACGAAGAAGAAAGCCGGGGAGGCTCAGCACCAGCGTTTTCGGAACGGTTCCGTGGGAACGCCATATTCGTTCACTCGGAGGGGGGCGGGAGGGGGCTCTGGGAAAGGGGCTGTCGTGACAGGCCAGTCCAAAGAGGTGGTTCAAAACCTCTGACGATGACTCACCACCTGAGCTGTGAAGCGGCCCGGAAGAGTGTTTTTTCAAAAACTATTCCCCACATGACACATCCCTCAAAACGATCAGTGCATCGCGGAGGGTCATTCCGAGTCGTATATGCCCCCGGATCCCCTTCCCAAGGGAGTGACGAGGAGGGGAAAATGCGAGCATTGTAATGCTGTTGACAGCCGATTGGTGGCGCTTAGCATGGCGCTATGAGTGGATGGCAGACGATAGGAGACCAAGGGTTGGGTCTCGGCTTGCGCCGAAGGCGGGTCCCACGGCCCGTGCGCCCTTACCGCACGACTTGGGTCCCGACCTCCGGTTGTCTGGTCTCACAGCCGCCCAGACTGCTGACAGTCCCCAAACCCCACCAAAGCATGCCTGCGTGTACGTAGCGCATACCAAGGCCTCAAAAGGTCAGGTGTGGACCCGCCACTTTGCTCCAGCCGCGTCTGCCCTCACACGCCCTTCATCGCCCTCTCAGTTCCCTGCGTGTGTGACTGCCAGTAATGGTCCCACTGGCTCAATGTGCTGCACCCTATCCTCCCGGGCTTGGGCAAGGGACATGGGCTTCTCGGTTCAGGGCTTTAGCGCCGGGACTTGTGGGAGAAGCAAAACTTAACACAGAGAAAGTGCCTTGCTATGCAAATGACACGCAGCAGACCAGTGCCCGATGGAGGTTTTGGAATCCCGAAATGCCACATGCAAGACCTTTTTTTTTGCGTGCAAACCAACTAAACCAGGCCTTAGCCGACAGGACTGAGGCTGAAATGTGATATAGAATTCACACATCCCATAGTTGAATTCTACATTTGATCCTGAGCGTTGTCTGAGGGGGGGTCCTTGCACTGCGCGCGCGCTGCAGGCCACAACCCCCGCACAAAGAGGGCTACCATCACCCTCATCACCGGGGACGTCGGGAGGGGCTTCCAGAGATGGCGGGGGTGAATTGAGACTGGGGATACCAAAGGAGATGGAATCCGTGGGGCAATGATGATTGACGCCCCGCACACCACCTTGATCATACTCCAACTCCACATATCCTTTGTCAGAATGGCCTACCACCTTCGCAGAAACTCGAAGCCCAGTTGCCCTGGTGTAGAACACCTTGTCCCCCATCGTCAACTCCATAACAGGGAGGTCTCAGGGCGCGCGGGGGTCCCCAACAAGGGGATGTGCATGGCTACGATGGCAGCATGCACCTATGCATCACCACCTAACAACCAAATCAGTCCAACATTGCAAGAGGGACCAAATCTCCTCGCTGTCAGGCTCTGCCGTTCCCTTTGCAATTAGAAATAAACCTAGAAAGGAGAACATACGCGGAAATGAGCAAAAATTGTGTAAAAAAAGGTTGAGAATGTGTGAAAATGGGTGAAATCGGGTGAAAACCCAAACATGCCATATCCCTGATGTGGAAGAAGCATCAAAAACCTGATGTCAAACAAGAATGATGCCCTAGTAACACAAAGTATGGGTTTCTAGTACAGCCGAACGGCAAAATAGTTGCACTGTGCGTGCACTGCGTGTGCACTGCGCTAAGGGCGCACCCTGAGTATCTTGTGTTGAGTCAGAAATTCCAGGAAAATGAAAGCCCAGCCCCGACTGCAGGCATCGATAAACATATCTTGGGCTGTTGGCGTCATGATCCGTTGAACACTATCTATCAAACAGGGGGGGGGGGGTTAAACAGGGTGGGGGTGCACATACAAGAACCAGCCCCCTCCCCCCTCCTAGATGGCGCCCTAAAGATACTACACCTGTGCATTTGTGCTTACCATAGAAGAGGCACCCTGGTCTCACATACCTGAGGGCACATTGGGATGGAGGGAGGCGTCGTGAATGGGGCAGTTATAGGGCAACACGGCCTGGAAGGTCCAGAGCCCGTTGCTGCACACGGCAGACAACAACAACAGCACGTGCACAGCGTCATCGCTATGCACGACCCTGTGACAGTCGTACCCGTGCACATATACTGTCAGTCTGTGGGCGGGGCGGGGCGGTCCAGCCAAGTAGGCCCCCATGCGCCACAAGGAGGGCCCAACCATGTCTCTACGGACCAGAGGACGTCGCTATACAAAACCAAGAATCGGGAATCTCCCACCGATGCTGGGCCGCACTGGGGGCCGGAGTTACGGAATGCTGAACTACTGGGCAACAATGACGAGGAGGACGATGCGAATGACTAGACATGGGACCTTACCCATGAAAGTTGAACGGCCCAACGCTGGAGGCTTGCTGCTTTGTTGCGCTTGGAGATGGAGGATTGGATTTGTTTATATTGATATTTACTTCTGAGGCTGGCACACACCGATAGGAAGGAGCTGAAACCTCCAATGCAGTGTTTAGCTCCAACGAGAGCAGAGTGTGTTTAGTGTATGTTGAGGGAAATACCGGAGGTCTTTACAGGCGACATAAGCCGCTTGCCATTTGTAAATGCTGCATACAAAACGCCCTCGCCAGTGAAGAAAAGCAGCGGAAGGAAACACGGGGCAAGCCCCCCCCCCCCCCCATTCCCGCGCTCGCGCATCAGCACGGCCGAAGCCACAGAACAGGGCCATTTGGACTTCATCCCCCGCTCTCCATTAGTTCACCACGTGCCCCTGTCGGCCCATCCGATGGGGAGGAGGCCATGGGCGACACACCGTCCCACATTTCACGGGAGGCGGGGGGGGGAGGGAGGGGGCGCCGAGGCACCACCAAAGACGCACCGCGGGACACAACCGAAACGGAGGCGAGTACGGCCCCGACTCCGGGGGCCGTTCTGGTCGACCCGCGTGGCGTTGGCGGGGGGCGGGGGGCGGGGGGCGCAGGCACGTCTGGAGACCACAACGGGGCCTCCGGGCACGTGCCCAGGCCTCCGACGCACGCCTGCACGGGGGGCTACCGAGACTGAGGCACGGCCTCCTTTCGTCGTTGGTGCTGAGGGGACACTGTGTGGCAGTGGGCACCCGCGCCCTCGCGTCGCGCTTGTGGGGGACACCCGATTCAGGCGGTGCAGCCGTACACATGGGGGGTTGGGGGGGGGGGCTGACGGAGGCATGGCCCTCGTCGTACCGATCGGCACAGACCCGCGCGGGACACAGAGGCTGCGGAATGGGTTCGGGTGCGGCCACAATGTGGGCTCGGGAGCGACGTGCGCTCGGGCGGCGGGCGGTGGGGACGTTGGAGGGGGGAGGCCAATGCAGAGCCGTGCCTCCGCCGCAGAGCCAAATGCGGCGGTCGCGAGGGGAAATGACAGCAGTGGACCGGCATTCACAACCGCAGGGACGGGCAGCCCCGTCTCCAAACAACGTCCGCTGCCCCCCCCCCACCCCCCACACACACGTACGCCGGTCGGTACGACGTACCGGACTACGCCGGGGCGTTCGGTGCCGCAGCGCTCGTGGACTCGGCACGGGCCTACGCACCCCCGGCGACACGCTGCCATGCAGGGCCCATGGCGTTCCGTCCCGGAAGGCCATGCCTCGCCTGCCGTCTTCCCGCGGAGGTGTCGTGTCAGCCCGCGGCACTCCGCGATGGACCCGCGGCGGTGTGTGCCGCAGCTCTGATGCGCACCGCGCGCACTGCGGACCTGTTGTGGGCACCGGGCACGTGGCGTCGTGTGTGGCATGGGGGCGTTCTCGGGTGTGCCACGCTGACAGAGGGAGGGGGGTGTGTCACTTGTGTGCGGACGGGTGTCACGGGAGGGCGTGACACCTGAAAAATTCAAAGGGGCTCACCCCTGCCGTCTCGGGACCCCCCCAAAAAGGGGGTGAAAATCAAATTGGGTGGTTTTGCTTTGTTGTAGGGACACCCGCGCTGACACTCACCAAAAAAAAATAATACGTTTTTTCAATACTTTTATAATTTTCTTCTTTACACTTGCGTGACACTTCACTCACTGACAGGGCAGGGGGGTGTGCCGCCGCAACCGACCTCTTGTAACGCTGCTGCCCCCCCCCCCCCCCTGCCCTACGGATGTGCTCGGACCCGTACAGCGCGCGGCACCGGGGCGTGACAGAGCTCTGTCTCTGTCTCTGTCTCACCGGCAGCAGACGAAATGGACATGGCCCTGCCCATGCAGACTGCCGGTTCAACGAAGGGGTGGACCTACGCACGACACAGCGCATGTGGAGGCAGTGGTCTTCCCCCCCCCCCCCCCAAAGAAACCCGATCAGTGCCCAAGGGCGCGGGTAAACTGCGGACGCTTGCGGAGGCGGGCCGCTTGTCATTAGGAAAGGGGCCGCGGCGTCGTGGCGGACCGACACCCCAAATCGACTTGTCGGGCGCCGACGCTGTACTGCGACTCGATACCTCGGCCCTGTGTCAGAGCGTTCTGCCGCGACTGCGTGTCGGGACTCTGTTCCGCGGTTCTGTTGCTCGATTCGGTACCGCAATCCCACACCGCCTGCCCGGTCACGCCTGAATGGCCGCTATGCACTTCTTCGATAGTTCAAACCGATGGGCCTTGGCGAAGTCGTACGCTTTTGCCTCCTGCCTCCGCCGCGTCCGCTCATCTGCACACAGCCGGCGGCACAGCTCTGGCATGTCCTCGATGCCGCAGAACACCACCGCATCGTCCATCTCCGCTTTGTACCCGGACTCCTCCGATGACTCGGACACGACCGCCTTGCCATTGCTCAGCAGCGGGTACAGGCGGAACGTCTCCAGGACCCCGCGGGGGGAGGAGTGGATGTTGACCACCACCTGGCGGCAGGGAATGGCAAGGCACAATGTGGCTGTCCCAGGCTTCCGCGTTAGCTGCAGCCGAATTAGCCGTGCGGCCGCAGGGGCTTGGAAAAATGGGGAAAACGGAAAAATGGGGAAAGATGGGAAGAATGAAGAAAAAAGCGGAAAATTGGGGGGGAATGGGGGAAAATGGGGGAAAGTGGGGAATTGTGAGAAATTACCAAAAATACATTTTGGGAAATGTATAAAAAAAAGTGTGAAATTGATAGGAAATAGGAGAAAAATCGGACAAAAAAGGACAATTTTGGACAATTTCCCTTTATTTTTCCAGTCCCGTTTCCCCCATTTTCCCATGGCCTTGCCACCTTTCCTTCAGGTTCCTTTGATCTATTTTGCCAGGCCGACACTGGCCTATTTTCCGGCCACAGCGGAAGCGTGCTGTCCTGCGCACAGCATTGGCCCTTGCTGCCTCCCCGTGGCAGCGCGGTAGTCACCCCACACACACCACCGCTACACCCCCCACTGTTGCTCGTCACCTTCTCCACCGCCAGACCGCCACGTTGCCACCATCCCACTTTCCAATTGGGTCATGGGATAGAGTATGTACAAGGCCCTCCCAGTGGGCCATATCCCTCTGTGTTGCTCCTGGGGCCTGGGATACCCCAGCACTCTTCCGAGATACGCACTGAGTTGGCCCCGAATGTGCAGTGGCAATGCTGGCGGAGGGCGGGACTTGGTGGTCTCGCACGGCACCCTTTGTGGCCGCCCATCACCATCGCCCATCACCAGCACCCCCCCCCCCCAAAGCGTTGCTTGAGCGGAGGGGGGCGGGGGGAAGGGGGTCCAGGGGGGGAGAGCCCCCCGCCCCCTGCCGGACTGAACCATATCGACCAGGAATTGCAAAAATGCACCACATTGACCCATTCAGTATATACAGTTGTCATAATGTCTGAACACAGGTAATCAAATCATCTTTTTGGGTCCATACGTTGTGCCCTCACCTAAACACCACCAGGCAACACAAACAGGAAACACGGTGGAATGCTCATTGAAATCAAATTGTTTGCTGAAGATCAATCAGAGTTGGACTCACCTGAGCTGGACTCACCAATGTCATCCTCTTCTGAACTGGAGGAGGAACCGGAAGAATCTGAGCTGGATGATGAGTCACTACTTGGGGCGGACACATCAGAGAGGACACCAACTGTGTCTGGTTCGGAATCAGGATCAGTGTGGAACATGCTTTCTGTGCCACATTGTGTGCCTCTTGCCTTTTCTTCCCAATCCATCTATCTTGGAAGCGAAAATAGAGGATTGCGTGGACAACGTTGTCGCGTTTTGTGCGGGGACACAGTTGGACCGGGTTGCTGAAGAACGCACTTATGGGACGCTGGGACATGGTGTCTGCAACAGAGGGAAGAGAGGATACAGTGGAGTGACCAAAGAATCCTGCCACAGGTGCGCCGAAGGCGCGGGAGGGAAAAAATTGGCCCATACGAAAAACAGAAACGAAAAAACGTTCCCAGAACCCTGATTCTCAGGTGAATTAGAGCGGAAGGGGGAGGGGGGGAGGGGGTCCAAGGGAGGGAGGGAGGGGGTCCAGGGGGGAGGGGTCCCTCCTCCCCCCCTGCCGGAATGAAAATTAAAGCAACGCCCTGCCCCCCCCCCTCCCCAGTTGTGCCTAACTCGCTGTGTGTGTGTGTGGGCTGGGGGGCCAAACACAGTAAATCCAGAAGGACGGCAGCAAGGCAACGGTGTTGGCAGGGCAGAGCAACACAGACAACGCAGCAGACCTTCGGTGCCGTTCCACCAGAAAAAACGAAGCGATGGTCCCCCCCCCCCCGGGCCTCTTGCGGGCTGATCAAGGGTGAGGCAGGGGGGGGGGGGGGGCAGTGGGAGAGCCTGTACTCATTTCGCAAGCGGGGATGGAGGTCTGCAATTGGTCAGGCTGCAGTCTGGGCCAAAAGGCAAACAGCTCGCCCTTGTTGTTACAGCGCGGGTTGGCTCAGACAAATGTCACTCAGGCTGTGCAATCCGGATTCGCCGTAGCGACGGAAGGAGGGAGGCAGGGAGGGTAGGGGGGGGAGAGGGAGGGAGGGTGGGTGGGAGGGGGGCAAGTAGCGGGCCAAGCAGCGCCAGCAGCCCCAATTGCGCCAATGGCGGGGAGGGAGGGAGGGAGGGAGGGTGGGTGGGGGGAGTAGGTGGACACCCCATGTGGCTTGAAGGTGAACAACACACCTTTGCAGTGTGAATACGATCGCTGACGTCCCACAGCGGTGTGTACTCGAAGTGGCCGAAGTCCAACGGTGTGACCAACTCCACGGTCATCCCCAACGCCATGATCTTGTCCAGCACGGCCTTCCGCCGGTCCGTGTAGTTGCCGAGGAACAGGACGTCAAAGCTGTGGCTGAGGGGGATCCGCCTCCGACGGATCTGCGCGGAAGGGGCCGCCGGGTGTGCGGAGGGCCCACCCCATCCCCGTGTCTCTTCGGGAGCATTGCGCAGCCGGCCTCGAGTACAGTACCCCCTCCCCCCCCCGTCCCCCGCGGAAGTCCGCAGACCACGTGCACCGGAGGCGGTCTTTCTGCTGGTTCTCAAGGCAGTAGACTGCGAGGCCCTTCTCATCCGCCGCAATAGGGCCCTCAGGCGCCAGGGGGTACCGGTTCGGGGGGGGGGGGGGGGGGCAGTATTGGGCTGCTCGGGTGCAGGGGTCTTAGGCTGTGAAGCCCCCTCCACCCCTGTTTCGTGCGGGCGCCCGCAGGGGAACGGACGGCACGGGGGCAGATCGATGCAGTTGTGGGCGGCGGCGCAGCCCCCCCCCCCCCCCCCCCCCCACCACCATGACACCGCCGGTCCCACACACCCCGGCACGAGCCCTGCAAAGCGCGCACCTTGCGGCGGCGAAGGCCAAGGACAGCGCCCCCACAAAAAGACCGAGGCGACGAAATGACGTTCCCGAGCCCCCCCCCCCCCCCTCCCGCATACAACGCCCAGTCACAAAGGCTACGTTGGAAGCAGCGCGTCGCAAGGGTCCGGCAGGATGATCATTTGCCGGGCATTCGGTGCAAAAAATAATCCCCCCCCCCCCCCGAGGGATGTATGAGAAGAGGGGGGGGAGTCTGGGACCCAAAAGTTCGTGTACCAAAAATGGCCCGACAAGATTTTCCCGAAGGTAAATTTCGTTTTTTCGCACGATGATCACTTTGGTTTCGGGGGGGGGCTCCTCCGGTGATTGTCGGCCGTCCTACTACATCCCCCCCTCCCCGCAAAAGAAACTTTTGGGGCCCTCAACGGGTGACTGATTGATGGCCGTGTCGATTGAGCCCCGTTCCCAGACCTCCCCTCCCACCCTCTATGGGCCCCTGCCCCTGCGACGTGAGACGACACGGGTGCCCCCTCCCCCGCCACCACCGCACCACCAGCGTGGGCCCCTCTGAAGCGCCGATGGGCGGGAGGCGCGGTCCTGCCGGTGCGTGTGGGCGCGCCCGCGGGGCCAGGGGCACCCTCCGCGGCACGTCGCATCACACGGTACCGTCCGGGCCGGCCCAGAGGGTGTGTAGGCCATTGGGGGAGCGCCGGTGGACGGGGGGGGGGGGGGCTCGGGGCTGGACACCGTCCGTTCGGCCCTGGACCCGGCGATGCAGCCCCCGTGTCCGGCAGAGGGAAGGCGGCCACGACCCGGGCCCCTGTACGAGGCCCTGTCCCCAACTCAACCCCCCGGCCCCCCCTCTGTGGACCCGCGGTGTACACACCCGACCTCCCCAGCGGCGAGTGGAATGGTGGCAGGGCATTGCACGTCCGCAGGAGCAGGACGTCCCGAGGGGGTGGCTCACACAAGGGCAGGGCAGGGCAGTGCGACGATTATCTCCCCCCCGTCTCTGTCATGTTGTGCCTGGACACTGCCATTCCCCCTTGGCCCTCACTGTTCCAGGCAACGCGTTCCGCTCACTGGAACCCCTCGCTTGAAAGGAATGCGCTTTCACAGCGCAGTAGGCCAGGCGCCCCACGTGCGCACGGCCCTTATTCGCATACGTCTCTGTGTCTGTACCGGTTTGTTTTTTGCCGTTGCCCATGGCTCGACCCATGAAAACCCATGCCTCTGCCCCCGACTACCCATGGCTCTATGCACAACAAAGGCACGACCTTCGAAGGAATCGAAGTCGGCAACTCCATCAGCGGGTGGTAGCCTGGTCTCGCCAACTGAACGGAGATGTTCTGCTTTGCCAAATGGCTGGCATTGTCCGGGTCGTAGTCCCACACCGCAACGGCCGCTTTGCAGACTTCAAACAGCAGCGGGTTGAAGAACCCGCTGCCGTACTGCTCCAACTGAACACAGAGGCAGGCAGCGCCTGCAACGGCCCGGACAGACCATTCGCGTCGGTGCAACACCAACGAATTCAGGGCGCCACTGGCCCAAATCAATCCCATGAAACAGTTCGCCAGCGCACAACGGCCGTTGACCCGAAGACCCATCCCCTCTTTCGGGGCCATGAACAACGGATACTGAGCTCCTATCTACCCCCTTGACACAGGCATATGGTCATAGCTATGAATCTCAGTACATTGTTTTGACTTGCTGCACTGCAGCGCAAACCAGATCAGTGCCGAATGTTGCCTTGAGTTCGCCGTACACTACGGCTATCGAATGTTGCATGGGCTGTCTGGGTCAGCTCAACCCCCTCCCTTTTTTTTTGGGGGGGGGGGCAGTAGACCACATGTTCTGCAGTGATGCGATGATGTTGGGGGGGGGGGAGCGTTTGGCAGGCGATGCACGGCCCAAGCCCCTACCCTGACGGGGGGAAGGGGGGGTCGGGGCTTGGAAAGACCGAGTCAAACGACATCCCGGGCACGGGCCCATATGTGACCCGTTCGCGGGAAGTAGGCTCCCCGCTCCGTTGCAAGGACAACGGTAAAGGCACTGGAACTGACGGAAACAGCGTCTCCCATCGCCGACAGGGGCCGTGGTGACGCGCCCCCTGAGAAGACACCAAGTCTGCGGTTGTCAGCACAAACAAGTCTTCGCAGGGCATGAGTCGGCCCCTGTCCCCTCCTACAACCGGGTCAGAGGCATGTCACATGGCGATCTTGACCGCACAGACTGCGCTCACGGAGACAGCGTGCAGACGGGGTCAACCGGAATAGATGAGGCCATGCCAGCGTAGCCCCTCTGCCCCCGTGGACACAGCCCCCAGAACGCGCATGCCCCCCCAGCCCCATGAACGAGGACCCGAACCCAACCTTTTCGCTGCAACTCCGTTGTGACGGGAAAAAAAATTTTTAGTCGGCCTTGGGCCCCATGGACTTTTGTCACTGGCAAAAGGAGAAGCGTTGTATTGGAATCCTCGACGCTAGCGGGAGGGGCTGCCCAAATCCCACAACGTGTGCGATGCATCAAACATTCGAGGGCACATGCAACTTAAATCAGCACCACAACGCCTGAGAAAACTCGGTGGTCAGAGAACTAGCGAACGATTATGGAGGAAAAAATACAGGTCCATGAAGCAAACCAACATAGAAACATCCGTAGATGCCATTTTAAAAATGCGAAAACAGGTCAACGACGCTTGCGGAGTGTGAGCAGTCCAGCAAAGAGACCATAAAAGAAAAAAATTGGTGCAACAACACCGAAATAAACGAAAGGGCAGGTGAACCCCCCCTCCCCCGGGGGGGGGGGGGGGGGGGCAGGGAGCGGAAGGGCACAAGGTGGAGAGGGGCTTCATGCAGGCGTCATGCCAAACCCCCCAGCGGGAGGGACTGTGCACGGGGGCCGGGGGGGTAAGGGCGGGGCGGGTAGGCCCCCGGACCTGGTAAATGATGTAACGCTTTGGTAAACGATGCAGCCATGTATCAGACTCCTTCGGCATGGAACAGCTATGACTATCCAGCACATGCAGCATCGTCTCCTTGCTGCTTAACCCACGCGTCATCCGCGCACGCACGCCGGCCTGAAGCAGGCTCATGGTTGGGCATAGGAAGGGCTCGTAAAAGCAGTAGGAGTTCTTGTACACCAACCGCACATCCTCGGCCTCGTCGGCGCCGAACCACACCCCGCAGAACAGGCGCGTCGGCGAGGGATCGGGGGTGGCGTGGCACGCGCAGGTGGCGTACAGGTTCTCCTCCGACTCCTTCATCGGGCAGTACGGCGGATACCGGCATTGCACAAGGGGGAACGGCGGAGGAAGATCAACAGCAGGGCCCTTGGGAGGCAACGTCTTCACGAGGAACACGGGCCATAGTGTGTGGGGCTGCTGCTTGAGAGGGTGCGCTTTCGGGCCGGCGATGAGGAACACTTGATTGGGGCACAGCTCCGTGGTCACTAACAGGCCGTTGTAACAGCACAAGGGCGCTTTGATCGGAGGAAACAACATCGGCTGGGGTGCCCTTGCCGGGCACAGCCATTGCATCGTCAAAACCTGCGAATGCCATGGGTGGCCTCAGGGATGGACGGCAACAGCTCAGTGAGTTGTTCAGCTGACGGCGGTCAGGAGGTGATCAACGGCGGTCTGTGCGTAACCGATGTGGTGGTTATCCGTCCACAAGGCATTAGGAATTGACAGCAACCATGCGAAAGCCACCAAGAATTGGCAGCAACCATTCAGAAGCCACCAAGAATTGACAGCAGCCAACTCGCAAACATCAAAAGTTTCCGAATAAACAGCAAGCATCCAGGAGCCTCCAAGCATCTACACAACCACCCACAAGCCTCTGAAAAGTAACTAATATTTTGCCCCTGCAAACATCCGTTTCATCCTCCTGGCTGCAGTTTGGTAATTGTTTTGTCTGACGTTTCAAGTGGCAGATTTGTTCGTATTTTAGAGGGGCTGATAGGCCACCCACCCCATTGCACATCATCTTCTGACTGCCACACAGTCGTGTTCAAAGAAAACGCTACTGCATGGTGCTTTGCGGAAGTTTGGCGCTCTGGGTGGACTTGTGTGCCCGTCATTACTGCCCGTGCCAGTTTTTGTTTTCAGTGCGGCGTCAGGATATTACCTGGTCCAGCTTGTCTCTGGATGCACACACAGCACGTTTGTTTTGTTTTTCGATGACACGTACCTGTCTTTTGCTTTTACCGACACGGGTCAATGGGGAAAATCCTTTCCTCTCGAAATAGGGCCCCGAGTGGACCGGCATCTGTTTTGTATTGCTTGCATTGCCCAGAGGAAGGGAGTGTAAACTGTAGTTTCCGTTGAAACTGAAGTTTAATGCATTCCCTGGATCTGCCACTGTCTTTGCATGAATGCAGCATGCACATGTTTCCACTTTTACGCTTAGTCGGTTTTCATAATCGAGGATGGAGGGTCCCACCCGCCCACCCTTCGGACAGTGTCTACCCCTTGAGATGAGGGACTTCGAACTCGACCAGCGGTGCTACAAAAAGTGCTGCAGGGCCCTGAGTGGACCGGCATCTGTTTTGTATTGCTTGCATTGCACAGAGGAAGGGAGTGTAAACCGATGGTCTCCAAATGTACGCGTGCTCAACATGACATCATCGAATTGCCCTCCAGCGCTAGGTAGTGTGAGAGCCTTTGTGGAACATGCGGTCCCACTATGGCACAAGAGTGTGCCACCGGAGAAGATTGCAGCGTCAGCCGCGTCGTTTACAATGAGGTGGACGGAGGTAGGCCATTTGGTCCCTACAGTTTCGGTCCCTGCAGCCATGCATGCACAACTAGAGCTGCCGATTGAAGCCAAGCATGTGTTGGACCTTATGGTGGCTTGGCAGGAGGTGAATCATACCTTCCACGTACAATTGTGCTTTGGGAGAGTTCTTTAAGCTTCCAGTCGGACACAAAATTTTGATGCACCGTGGGGTTTTGCACTGAGTACTTTTACTGCAGGAAATTTGAATTTTGTGTGGAAGATGGAATGGAGTTTTTTTTTTTTGCAACAGGCCTGCGCTGAGTAGCGATAAGGCTCTCGGGTTCACAACCCGGTCTCTGCATCAGTGCTGCAGGGCGCAGTACAGCCACCCGATATATCGTGTGGCCGAAAAGGCAGACCTGGATCTGTGCCTGCAGAGGATACCAATGCATGGTAGTGCAGCGGGTACTGCCAAGCCGAAGCAACCCAAAGATTCAGGGATTCAAGGATTCAACTAGGATTCAGTGAGGTTCCTATCTGTACTGCTTCACAAATTGGTGGTTATACAGACTCAGGATTGCTGTCCTCTACATTCAAAGCCAAAAACAAGCAAAAAGGCATTCCACGTACCGGGTTAGGGGTCCCACCGTTGCAGGCGAGGGTATGGGCGGAGGTGGCAGGTGGGGTGGTATGATTGTCACCCTGCATCCGCCCTGGATCTGCTTAACTAGTGGTCAGACGAAGTCAGCGGCTTGCTGAGAACCACAGCCCATAGGGGCGGTTTTTGGTCGAGCACTGCAGCGGTTGTGCGGCCAGCTGCTGCTTTGAAGACGCCGGTTCGAAGCCCCCAAGGGGAATACGAGGAGGAGATGCGGCTCCCGTCGGCCGGCGGTACCGGTGACGGGGGCCACTGCTGCAAGTGTGCTGTGCCTGGTGCCTTGTTTTTACAATGCACTATGACTTGTGGACTGGGCATAAAAACTACGAGGACGAGACACACCACCCATCCAACGGCGGTACCGATGGTGGAGGGGGATACTGAAGGGGATGGTGGCGGGGACCTCGCCAACGGGCCCTTGAACGGACGGACGAACCGGGGCTCGAACCCACGACGACGACGAGCGCCACCCATGGCGCATACCACAAGACCGTCCATGCCTCTTGACCTAATTGGCGCAAAAAGGGTTCAAACCTGACATGGCATTACCGAGGGGGGGGGGGGGTTGGGGTTCAGTGTTAGTCCTCTCAAACCAGATTGGTATCGTGGGCTCTGTCCCGTGCAGGGCCCGGTGTGGTGTGTGGGGGGCCATAGGCCCAGCCCTTGCGTTGTGCAGGATTTACAAAAACATTGAGTCTGGCGCCTTACCCCATGGTATATGGCAGAGATGATTCGCCGCTGTCTGCCAGGCAGAGAAGTGACATGGCTGCAAGTGACTCCCATGTATATATATGTATGTTGACCAGAAACGATTTTTGGTGCGTCAGCCGTTGGCTGGCAGGGGCCTATGCATCGTCGTCCAACCATCTGGACCAGCATAAACAGCCTGTTTTGATTCAGGACCACAAGATGAAATGGTTGGACATTGGAACAACCTTTCCCCTCATCTCGGTTATGTGTGGATGAAGGCAGGGTACAGCGAGTCCATTGAGTGGCGCAGGGTGAGGCTGACAAAGCAACGGAATGTCGACCTCACAACGGATGGTCTCTGGGCCATGCCTCTGAATTCAGGGTGGGTACCAGTGAAGAGCCGCAGGCTGCAGGATTGGCAAAAGCGGAAAACATGTGTGCCCAACAATACGCATGGTGATGTGTGCCCCAATGGGGTCCCAGCCCTGCCTGAAAAAGACCGCAAACGACGATTTGGGATGAGCGCATATGACATGTTCAGCACCACTTCGTCCTGGATGATGTAATCTGCGTCATCGATGGCTGCCAAACACGCCAATTGACCGGCGTCGGCAGGAACAATGACCTCCTCGCCTGGCGTGGCCAGACGGGCCTGGGTGTCCCGGACACTCATGCGGTCAGGGGACAAGGAGGTGACGTCGGCGGCAGTTTGTCAAGGCCCAGCGGCCCGGGCAAGCATGGACAAAAAGACACCGAAAAAAAAAAATAGACACTCAGAAAGCGGCAGGGGGGGGGGGGGTAGCCTCTTTAGATTTTCTCCCTGCGCTTAGAACCGGGGAATCTCTAGAAGGCAGGGGTTGTTTGGTCATTGTGCCCAGATGTGGGCCACTGCAGATTTTCCCCCCGTGCTCACCATCACGGAGCCCGGAGAAGCCATGAGTTATGAAGCCATCTTGCGTACCTTTGGACCAATTCAGATTTTCCCACCGTGCTAGTATCAAGCACTGTCTGTAGGAGCGCAATATTTCGGCATGACAGACTGAGTGTGTGGTGTGATATGTGAGGAGGCCGTAGGCCCAGCCCCTGGATTGCACAAGGATTCATATGCGTTGGACCCGGCACCGTGCCCTTTGGTATTCGTCAAAAATTTGTTGCCAGTGTCGGCCAAGCAGAAAGGTGGCATGCCTATAGGTACGCAGCATTCGGGCATGACAGGCAGATAATAGCGTGTGTGTGATGCGGTGATGTGCAACCGTTGCTTGCCCCATAACAATTTGTTCCTTGGCTGTGAACATTGCATGTGCATGGCACTATTGCCATCCCTCGCACACTGTCCGTACTGCCGTCAAGTATATTTGGGTGGCTCGTCCAATCGCCCGGTTGCTCTGCTCCAACACATAATGCAGGTACGTGCTCAGCCGTGCCCCCCAATGAGTGATGAAATGACTCTGCTCCAGTAAGTTTGTCGCCGCCAGCTGGTAATTTTGCATCATAGCTGCCACCTCCGTGCAATGTTCCAGTAGGGGGACGCGTCGAGGGGGTTCCATGGGGGGTGATGGATCGGCTTCGCGTAGGTGATCCGGTAGCTGTAGCTTGATGGCGGGGTCGCACATTTGGGCTAGACGGAGAATGCGTGCCTTATTCGCTGTGGTCAGGAGTACCTTGAGCAGTTCTGCCGCCTGCTTGGTCGGGTTCTTGGTTTGTGGTGTGTGCGCGGGCTGCCGTTTTCGCTTTGCCTGACGATATCGAACTTGTTCACTTAAGTTCTTTTCATTAGGATTAGGTTGGGTGACCCGACCACGGAGTTTTCCATACCACGGGCTAACTGACGTGGAGGTGGGAATGGGTTGTCCTAGAATACGCGGCGGCATGGGCAGTGTGCCACGTAGCGCCGTAACTCCCAATACGACGTGGAACTAGAACCATGCCACCCGATAGCGGATGTTTGCCTTGGCCTTGAGCGGGAGTGTGTCAATGAAGGTGCTGGGAATTCGGAGGCAAGATGTCTGTTTGAGGTCGTTGACGGTCGCAGTAAGGAGCCAGTTGTGGGCCTGCTGGTGCCACTCCCCCCAAGAATGGGTCCAGAGATTGATGAAGGAGGGTCGCCATTTGGAGCAAGAGATGAGACGTTGATGGGCGGTGGTGCCGTGGTGTTGCCCACATAGCTGGCACTCCACAATCTGCTTCTCCAATGGTGCACCGCAAACTTCCCATCGCACCTTACCCCAGAGCCAGGTGTGCCAGAGGCGTCGGCGGGTGCCTTTCACGGGTAACCAGGTCATCCAATGGGTTCCGCCGAAACCAAGGATACTTCGGCAGTCCAAGACCCATTTGCGTGCAGGGGTAGGCGCCCATTTTGCCTCCTTTACACTTTTGTGTGCATTTGAAGGGCCTAGTAAATTGGTTCAGCCCATGTGGTCATGCTCCAGGAGGTAGTGGTTATGTACCTCTTTGACCGCTGCTGGCTACATGGCCGCATACCCAACTGTTCGGAGGTGCCACCGCCCCGCCCCCCCGGACAGAAGTCCCTTCCAGACACCTTCCCTTGCATCAACACCCCTCGCAGAACCTCGCCCATACCAGCCCCCCCCCAGGGGGCCTCCGGCCAACAATTAGTGCTGGGGGGGCTATGCTTCATGGCACATTTCCCATCATGGTCCCCACAGTGACTGGTGTGGCAACTGGTCCAGGTGCGGACAACATTCCTTCTGTGAGCTTGTGCCCCCCTCAGGAGGCGGGGGGAGGGGGACAAACATCATCACCAGTGTGGACTGATGATGATGTTTGTCTAAGAGACGCCACAGTCGTACCCCCCCCCCCCTGTCGTTCCCCACCCCAGGGAAGACGGTCCCCCACCACCTCCTGGGGGACGGTTGCGAAGTGACGGTCCCCCACCCCCCCCTGGGGGACCGCACCACCACCGTACATGCACATTTGCAGGCACAGAAATTGCAGCAAAACCGAATAGCTGTCCTACATCCACCAGAACCATCAAAAACCCATTACCCTGGAAAAAGAAGGTGATGTGGAAAATTCGACCGTGGAACCAGGGGGCGGTTCTTGCGCAAGGTGGTTCCTAGGCACAGGGGGGGGGGGGGACCTAGTAAAAAAAAAATTTTGAAAAATTTTTTTACTAGGTTTTACTACAGACCCGCTTGGCAGGCGCAAGCAGATTTTTGGGAACCCATTTCCCTTCGGGAATGTCCCTTGTAAAATACAACTTGTTCCCAAAACTGTGTCCAACGACCTGTGCCAAAACAGGTTCCCCCGCAGAGCGGATGAACATCACATTTGTCCCAGGGAGAAACATGGCTGTGCTGTCAAGTTCCATTCAGCGAAAGTGAGCAAAATGTCCTGCCATGAGTACAAAGGATACAAGTGGCAGTACCCCACAACACAGTCACCCACACAACAACACAATGAGCCGTAACGAAAAATTTTGGGTTGACCAAGTGACGGTCCCCCAGCCCCCCCCGGGGAACGACAAGGGGTGGGGAACGACAAGGGGGGGGGGGGGGGGGGTAGCAGGTTTTGCGACAGGTGCATGGCGTGATGCATTGTGATGGTCGTGGGCAGCGGCCGCCCTCAGTCGCCGCCATTCGTATATGTGAATCGGTAATGGGCAGCGGCCGCCCTGAGTCACCGTGCGTGTATGTCATGTCACTCTGCTGCACCCCACAGACTTTCGCGAAAGGCGCCTGGGACCCGTCGCTCCGGTCCGTGATCAGCCTTTCTGAGGGCTGGATTGTGAGTTGTTGTGTGGCGCCAGATTTTCTGTTATTTTGTTTTTGGCCTTTGGGCTTGTTTGAGGCAAGGTAAATAGACTCAAATTGCCATGTGGTTTGCAGGTGCCACTGGACAGTGTTTTAGAAGGGGAAGGACTCGGACTTGGGGCGCACAGAACGCCAGGCGCCTTCGCCGCCCGTGGCCTCCTTAGGCCAGTACCTTTGACAACTAACTGTTGGCCGGGGTCCCCCCAAGGGCCAAGGGGGTGGGGGGGGGGGGGGGGGGGGGGGCGTGGCTGGCGTGCAATAGGACTCGCGGAGTCGGTCCCCCGCGTGGGCCCTGTCCTCGGCCCCAGAACTGATCTTCAGCATCTTAACATTGGTCCACGCTCGATGCCATGGTGCCCCCGTGTGTTTGAGGCCACAATGAATAGCATGGGCACCGCACAGCCCTGCAGCCCTTCTAACAAGACGTCGATCGTGGGATCCAAGCCGCCTTCCACCAGGGCTACAGTGGCAAAGCTGAGATTGAACCGCCTCCGGAGGGCGCCCCGTGCCTCCAAGAGGAAGGCAGGGGCGGAGGATAACAAAGGCACTTTGCAGTGGAACCAATTGCAGAGCTCCGCAGCAGGCAGCAGGACGGTAGGGGGCTCCTGGCTGTGCCTGTGTGGGCGGCAGGTGACAAGGCCTTTCACGGAGCTCCCCTTTCGCACGTCGCCCTGGATCAGGCTGGCCGTGGCCGTGGAGCCTTCGTGCAGCCGCAGGCGGAGTTTGTGGCCGGTGCAGATCCGCTCGTGCGGCCCGGCAGACGGGGCTGCTCTTGGAAGGAACCGGACCGTCGGGCGCCCGTGGGGGGGCGCTGCAGCCCACAGGGCCCCCGCGCTGAGCGTACTGTCGCTGGGGTGGTCGGGGCGCCAGAGGGGCAGCCCCAGGGCCTCCGCAAGGGCAACAGGTAGGACACTGTTCTGCGCCACACCCCCACCGAAGACGAGTCCGTCCCACGGCGGCAGCGACGCATTGAACGGCCGCAGGCGTGCCAGTGTCAGCTTTGTGATGACGTGTTGGACGGCGCTCAGCCGCGCCGTCGTGTTCGGAGAGTGCCTCCGGAGGTAGTTTTTGGCAACTTTGTAAGGGGGCAGCGTGGACCTGTGGGCACCCTTTCCGGGGAGACCCAACATACGAACCACTGCAGGACCACGCCTATCTGTACCATCCACAGGTACAACACCACACACCAACACACGCATATGGCACTAGCACCCGCCTCCTTGGGACCACAACCAGCACCCCAGCCACACCCCGCTTCATATGCCGCGATCCACGCACATCATCACACCGTGGACGTTGCCGCCATGACTCCCACACGACCACACGTGATCATGCAGCCACCCTTTCAACCGCCACATCCAAGTCCCGCCCCGGTACAACGTCACACAATGACGCGCGCACCCGCACCACATCCAGGAACACCAGCCGACCTCCGAGCTGCCCCGAACCCGCGCAATCACCCAGGCCACCCGGGACACGCCACTGGTAAGGGGAAGGGGAAAGGGAAGGGGAAAGGGAAGGGTAAAGCACCAGACCCCGCGCGGCCTAACATGCCACCGGCGACCACGGCCACAATACCGCAACAACTACCCCAGGCCACATTAACCCGGAACCCACCGCACACAACATCCCATCCCAACTCCCCGGCCATTATTCCACCACCACCTCCGGAAGACATGGTCCCTGAACCCACACTCGATAGGCTCCAGACAGACCTGCAATGGCTCACCGAGGCGGTGAAACACAATGCCACAACAGCCTACCACTTCATATCCATGCCCACGCCGCCAGGCGACCAACGCACAGGGGTGCACATCGCTGGACACTACTTCTACTACAAATTACAAAAGCGGCCCCGCAGCCAGTTGCTCCGGTACATGTGGCACACGGAACCATGGGATTACGAGATCGGCGACGGGTATGCCATGAGTGACAGCATGCTCGAGCTAGACCCTCGCCCTCAGCCGGTCCCCCCATCACCTGCCCTGCTGCCATCACATGGAACCACCATGATTGTCCTCCCCGAGTATTATCTAGACAAAAAGGACGCGTACGAGGATCAGGGGCTACCCCTAAACTTCACTGGTAATCAGGACGCCTATCTCACCCAAGCAGTGCGCAACCTGCAGGTTGCGAAATCTGAAAAGCGACAGTTGAAATACTGGGTGGTCTGTCCCACAAAGCAATCCTTCGCCATCTCCCCGATCATCACAATGGCCTTGGATGGAAAACCAGTTATCAAGAAGCTACGAAAACACTGCACCACGTTGCTCTTCGACCCGAGCTCGCGCTGGTATGTCCGCACACCGCAAGACCGGCACCGATGGCGCGAACGCAGCACGTACTAGGGCACTGTGAACCAATACGCCTTCCGGATCACAGAAACGTCCATTTGGATCGACCTGCCCAGCATACACACACATTGAATCACTGCATCCACCATCATGCAACCGGAACATGAGGAATCCACATTGATCATTCGCCTCGTCGCCCCGCCGAACACAGTGCACGCCACGTCTTTCTACTGATACATCAATGACGCTGACGACATGGCGTCGTAGGACGCACGAGATGCATCCAAACTGCCATGGAAATGCGCACGTATGGTCTCCAACTTAAACACCTCAGGCACACTATACGAATATCGCCTTTCACCGCACCTGACCAGTGAATGGACACGCATAGCCACCGAAAAACAGCTGGAGTATATCACCATTTCCGACCCAGAATCCATTTACGTGCTACTGCAAGCTCGACACAAGGAACATGCCGAACCGACGGTGAAATGCCAGGTCGATCTGGACTCCCAAACGGCGGCGGCACTACACAACGACAGCCTCAACATTGACGACGAATCCGGGGGATACCGCCAGACGCTGGACATGTGGTTCAAAGAATACACACCCATACACACCCGACATCGACCCGGCCGACATTGCCACCAAGTTATGGGTGGGTGCCCGCCTCATCATCAAGCGACTACACACCGACAAATGCGTCCGCTTTGGGGCATACTCGGGATGGCAGGCAACCACTGTGGACCCGGAACTTACGGACCACCAAGCTCTAGTCTCCGCCCCGGTTGGGGTATCCCAATACAGCATCCGCAAATACGCTGCCATGTTGGGCACGGTCAACGATGTCGGACCCTGGACGGGCCGACCTCGCGCCAATCAGAGTATGTACCTTGTGCAATACCAACACCGCGAGTCTGCAGCCATCAG
Organism: Eutreptiella sp. 'Long Island Sound 2002'; assembly: GCA_964036045.1. Classification (NCBI taxonomy): domain Eukaryota; phylum Euglenozoa; class Euglenophyceae; order Eutreptiales; family Eutreptiaceae; genus Eutreptiella; species Eutreptiella sp. 'Long Island Sound 2002'. The sequence continues at coordinate 20,723,887 of OZ038401.1, read as the reverse complement.
TGCGGGTATGGTCTTCGACACTGCGTCCGGGGAAATATCCTTCACCACCTTGCCATGCGACTCCATGCAGGAGATATTGCGACAACAGACCCTCAGCACGGTAGGAGAAGAAGCAGCCACGGATGACGATACGTGGCGGCTGCACGCCGGCCTTCAGTGGGGCGCAGCGGCAGCCATGCAATCCGCGGCCCAGTGGCTCTCTGCGGATTTGTTGCATCAAGCTACAGCGACATCGGCACCCCCATCAGCTCCGACCACCGCAACACCGCCGACTCTAGATGACCTACTGGGCCCCACCATCAAACTCCACTCCCCGGCAAGAGCAGAGCGCCCTTCACGTCAGGAGCGGCCTGACAGCCGCACTTCCCCCTACTGAATCGCGGTGTGGCGGGACTCCGTCACCCTGCCACGACCACGAAGCCACATACCCCCCTGCCCTCCCCATCACACGTACTACAAGGGACGACAACAGCAACTCCTCGGCGCAGCGGAACACCGACGCCCGCCTCAACACACCGACCCCCGTCGCAACCTCCTTCACCCCTGCTCGTGTTCATATGTTTGCTGGCACTCTTGGTCCTAGCCCTGCTGCTGACACTCATGGCCACCACTTATGCGACGTCTTGGGGAGGCCTTTTCTGGTTTTGGATCACACAAGGGCCCTCGGCCAGAGCCATACCCTACACATGTGCCGAAATCACTAGGAAACTTCCTGCAGGGGTTCATGTTTAGGTCCACTGAGCAATAGGCTCTGAACAGAGTATTTGACCTTGAAGAGCTGCACATGCTCAACAAGGGCCACAGGAATGGGCTCTCCAGCTGCAGGTTTGGCAGCACGCTTCGCTGCCACTTGGGTAGCAGGTTTGGCTCCACGCTTCGAGGGTTTGGCACAAGGTTTGGCAGTCACAGGCACTCATGTTTGCATCTCTTGTTTTGTGTCGCGCGTCCCTTGTCTAGTAATCGGGGGGGGGGGGGCGAGGGAACCGTCACTTGGGCCCGTTCCCTCGGGGATGCGAGGAAACCGTCGCGCGCACCCGCTTACTGGACAAGGGGGGGAGGGGTAACTAATGATGCCAGATTTTCCCTGCCCCAAAGTTTGCCTTGCCAATTTTTCATACACCAACGTTTCCCTGCCTGGAGCACATCTTGTTACATAGAGCAGCAAAATTGGCACAAGAGGTGGTACGTAACGGACCGTGTGGAAAGGTGACAACCATTTCTTGTACTGTTTCTTGTGGTTTGGCCATCAAGAAAGGTTTGGGGCCTTGGGCCAAAAATGTCTGGTTTTCTTCAAACTGCGCAGATTCTGGCCCAATTTGGACCATGTGTGGTGCTGGAGAGATTCTGGAATCCATCGTCCGGCCCGAGCTCCTGCCTCAGGAATCGTGCTTTCAGTGTCTGGTGCATGGTATGACTCCATGTGGACCACATTCCGCACCCTGCAGCTTCCTAGACCAAAGTGATAGCCTTGTCAAAGGTGTTGTAAGTGCCCCAATGGTATGAGTTTGGAACACGTGTACGTTGGACAAGGGGTCTCGGGGGAGGTTCATTGCACAAGTGTGACATGGCTGCCCCATATGTGCTGATGTGGTGTGCCATAAGTGTGGTCCTTTTCCCCTTGCCTGCGCGTTCGTGACGCTTCCTGCCTGCAGCTTACATTGATTTTCGCCCAGAGAAGTTTTTGTCCCGTGCTGTACACTATGGGAGCACGATGAATACAGTGGATGTGCGGCTGCTCTTATTGATGTGCTGCGGTAGTTACTCAGCCCTTACTCTTGAACTGCCGCAACTCACTGAGCCTGTGATTCATCTTTTGCAGGTGCACACCGGACCCACCACAAGCTACACAGGGCGAAAAAGCCCGACAACGCCACCACAGCAATACCACGACAACAGCACCAGCAAGTCGGATCTCGGAGATGGAGCGCCTCAACAACAAATGAAGAGACGCCACACGCAAGACTGCTTCCACGCAAATGCCAGCCTCCATCTGGCCTACCACCCCATTAATCATGACCGACACGTCGTGTTATGGGACCAGGATGCAGAGGTACTTCTTTGGGCGCCTTTGCCGGGCTGGTGTACGCGCCCATGCTGGAACATTTCCGAGATGACAACCGTGTTGTTACGGCTGCTGCACGAACGACATGCAGAGGGAACGGACGGGGGCCTTGGGGCGGTGCAGTGTTCCAACCCCAGTGTGCGTTCCATACATTCTATCACTGTCAGCCTTAACGAGCCCGCCGCTTACTCCAGCGATTCAGTATCTTCCCTGCGCGCTAGTGTGCGGCACGACGCTCTGCAACTACTCCCAGCCGTGCAGCCCCCACCTACGGTCGTCGTCTCTAATGCCCACCACCTGCATCATTCTTCGTATGCCTTCTACACAAGCCCCTTCCAGAGGGCTCTGGTCTTGAGCATCGATGGTGGCGGGTCCGACGGGCACATGTTCACAATCTGGAACGCCTCCCGCGACGCGGGGCAGCCCCCAACGTTGCTCAGCGCGTGTGACCTGTGCATTGTTGCGTGGCTGTATGAGGCCGTCACTGACAGGAGGATTGGTCAAGGGATTGGTGCGCTCAGCTTGGCCTCCGTGTCAGTCCTGCCAGACCTCCAGTATGCCCAGCGCCTAGAGCACTTCCTACGGACCGTGCGGAGGAGCCCCTCGAGGGTAGTCATATACCTGCTCGGATTCCAACCCGTCCATTGGTGCTTCATAGCCAGAGGCCGGGGGTTCTGATTGCCACTGGGAGGCTGATGGTTCAGCCTGCCATTCATTCATGGTTTGCTGGTGCCACAATTCCCCAAATGAGTCTTGCATGTCGCTGTCTTACAACAAAACTTGCTCAATGGTACAGAAGAGAGGGATGTATTCGAACTCTGTGTAACCCCTGAACTCGAGAGCGAGATATACTGGTCGGTATTGGTCCCACGCGTTTCCCGGCTCGGTGGTATGACGAATGTGGCGTCCAATGCGAATGTAGTCGGATATCGTGGGGATAAGACCTGCTCGTTGCTGCCGGTAGTACTCCTCGTCGAGGTGACTGGTGAGCAGGCTGTGTGTCAAAGGAGGGAGGCCAAGACCACCAGATTGTGAGTTTGTCGCACTAGTCGAAGAATCGGCACGTACTTGCGGGGATGGCGGGTGTTTCTCGTCAGAGGCAGTCGATAAGCACGGTCTCTTTGCCGGGGGCGATCCGCTCGGAGAGAACAACAGTAGTCTGGGTACCAATGGACTGTCCGTGGAGCGCCTGCGAGGTACAGGGATCCCTGAATGCTCGGAGAAATCGGGGCTGAGCGTGCTTGGAGTTTCGGAGTCCAATGAAGCCGGGACCGTCCACGGGATGGCTACCCAGAGTTGGGATTCTCCTGCCTGGTGTGACGCGTCGCAGGTATCCGGCCGAGGATCGGTCTGGGTTGAAGTATCGGTGTGGCGCATGTACGGATGCACAAACCAACAGCCGTGAGGGCCTGACCTGCTGCACGCAGGATTTGTGTGGGTCTGCAAAGGACCACGGGGACCACTCCGAGGATCGGCGGTCAGGGGAACAACCACGGGTAGGACCGGCGCGGAGGGTCAACCGAAAAAAAAATAGACACTCAGAAAGGAAGATGGAATGGAGTTTTTTGTTACAAGTAGCGGCCATCGTTGGGGGGTAGACTGCCCCCCCACCAGGAGATAGCAGCCTTTGCAGGAGCTAGCATTGGGAGTGGAAGTGTCCCAAACACAAGAACCAACCATGAGTGATGGGATCAGTCTGCAAGAGACGATATTGGAGACAACAAGGAGTCTGGTCCACACAATTGCTTGCTGCAATTTTCGAAGTGGGCTGCTATTTTGCTGTTCATTGGAGGGCCAGGGTGACAGAGGTCACCTCCATCGGCCACAACCAAGGATACAGAGGTCACCGCCGCCACTTTGTGGGTCCCCATGGGTGCTAGAGTACCCATATTGTCACCAATCCACGAACCCCTAAATCCATCCCTGGGGCGACAGACAGGCTTCGGAAAAAGTTGGGCTTTCGAAGATTTTCAGTCGACTCATGCCAGCCCGAAAAGGGCTGTCCTGACTGGCAAGGGCCAAATGGGGGGGGTTACACGCAGTTCGGACCCACGGTACAGGGGTCGAAATCGGAAAATCCGTTGGGGGATCACCCAAAATGATGATTTTACAAGGGGCCAGACATCACCCATTGGGGTATGCTATGCGAATGACCCCCCCAAAAGGGAGGGGCATATGCCCCCCGCTGATTTGCAGGTTTTGCATAATTGCTTCCCAAGATGTAACCTCTGTAGTTGTTATCAAATGGCACCACCCCCTCTTCTGCTGCAGCCCACCAGCAGAGTGCCCCAAACGTCCTGGCTGAGGCGCGGGGTGACATCCCTTCATGCTGGCAGGTGGGGGTAAGGGGCTTCCAGACAGCACAAAAACAACACCAAATCTCTGACACCTCTGACAACAAATGACGTCAGACTCAGGGTAGAGAAACGCCTCGTGGTCTGTGGTTCAGGCATACTGTACTCAGTGCCCACAGAGTGGCGTGGAGGGCCAGATGGCTGGAAGGGGGGGGGTGATTTCCAACTGTTAATACCTTGCACACCCAGTACTGCCGTACCATGGGTTGCAGATGCACACCTTTCCACATGGAGTTGATGATCTTTCCTCGCCATCTGTCACCTGACCTTTTTTATGCATTCCTTCAAACTGATTGCATATGACAGCATTTCACTCTTGCTAAGTAGGTAGGGTTGCATGATGCCCCACACATGTCAAGCAGTCAGCTCAACTGTAAATGGGTGGTAACGTTTCCGGTTCTCTTGGGCTGCATGAATGGCAGTGTGAATGGCATGACAATGGCATTATGGCATAAACAGCAACAATGCTGGGCCGAATGAGTCACAGCTTGCTTCTACATCTGTTTTGTCAAATGCCCCGCAAAGGGGGTGATTCAATCTATGCTCTGTTCATGCCTGTGGCAGTTCTCTGAGGTACTGTGTACACACATTCATTGCAATATGGGCATGGTTCGTGGGTCACGACTGTACACAGTGCCTCGGCTCTCTGCCTGTCTCTACTCTGGCTCGTGGCGGTGTGTGGGTGTGTGTGTGTGTGTGACGCCCAATCATTTAAGCAACTCAATAGCGTTCGCTGTGAAACACCACTTCTACAGCTCTGTTCGCACTGCAGCAATGTTTGTCAATGCCGCCCCGTGTGGTCTTTCCTCCCTCTCAGCACAACAGCACGGCTATGTACAGTCCATGCATCCCTATGCATGCCCATTCCCTCTGCAAGGGTCCCCACGGACGAGCTTGCATAGGCGCGTGGCGCTGGAGTGACTGTAACTTCCTGCATGCTCCTCCTCCTGTCCCTTCTTCTGCCCCTTGCTTCGCCCCCCCCCCCCCCCCGCTGAGGTAGGGGGCGTGTTTGCCTGGCCGCTCTGGCTGCAAGCTGACTGATACAACAACGTCCGGCAAGGAGGAGACGAGCTTGTTCTGCACATGTGGGGTGTATGCATCTGCCTATACTGTATCTGCGGGGTCCCAATGGCCCCTCATTCTTCTGAAAGTAATCCTCCACCTCTGATGGCGCACTACAACATGCGAAGGTTTGCACAACCTACACAATCAAATCCACGGTTGCTGCTTCTCCGTTGCCAGCAGCTTGTGGAAGATGAATGCACCCTCCCACGTCCCCAAATAGCATTACCCAACAGCATTCGCACAGTGCGCCACACACAACCACAGCTCAGTTGAGGTGTGGCTCTCACTTTGGCACCAGGGTGCATGGGCCCGCGGCGCGCTGTCCGCACAAGGCTGTGCTGCAGGCCTACCATTTCGGACCAGCGCCTGTTGTCTGAGCACGTTCCATGCTTGGGCTGTTGGCCTGCCCTGGGGTGATCCCAGGTGACCATGGCCTGTTGGCTACTCTGGCCTGAACTACGCAGAAGATGGAGACCAGGTGCACACGGATGCCCAGAGCGAAATGGTCGATGTGTGTGGTTCCATATCTGGGACTCTGTGTCTCCACTTCTCCACTTTGATATGTCATGCTTTTTGAGGAACAATGACAGGGGATTTGAGCAGGATAACTGTGGCGCCATGCAGTGGACCATTTTTGAGGTGAAAATGAGCCGGTTTTCAGCCAGCCCAGGACGACTGTCCTGAACGCTCAGGACGCTAGTGTGTCATGTAGGCGTCTCCAATGAGGGCCGTTCTTCTTCTAGATTGGGCTATCAAATGATTGACAATTGCACTGCGTTGGCATCGAAAGCACGGGTGTGGCCTGTCGGCAACCCTTCAAAACCACATGCCCAAGACTCCCTTTGGAAGGCCTGCCGCTGTTACACCTGTCCATTGCCTGAACATTTTGCGGGTGCCGGCTGATGCACGTCATACAGCTTTGTACTTGTACTTGAGGGCCTCGAGCTCTGCAGCCTGCTGTTGCAATTTGCGGTGCTCAATCGTAAACCAATGGCTCCCACCTGAACAGATCAGGACCAGCACAGTGCACGCTGCCAACAATCTACGGTCCTCGAGCTCATACAGAGCCACGTATCCCAGCACACTCAGTGACAGCAAAGCACATCCCAACGGTGCATAGCGCAGGCATCCAGCGAACCGGTTTGGCACCAGTGTATACAATCCGGATGCACCCACTGCAAGAGTCGCCAACCTCAGACCGTGATATCCACGGGTATGCAACAGCCAGATTAATCCCATTGCAAACAGTTGCAGGCCACCAAACATAATCTTCAGAAGCATGTGCTGACGCTCGCCAGTTTTTCTCACCTCATCAATTATCTGCTGCTGCTGATCTTCATCGATGGGCTGCACAGTGTTGGGCTGATGCTTTGGATCCCTGACATTCTTTGTTGCTGGCATAGGATCGCTGTGGACATAAATGCATAGTGCCAAGGGGTGGCGCAGTTTGTGATTGTTGGTTTTTTTGGGCATGTGGTGCTTGGATCTTTGCCTTTCAGATTGCTAGAGTGTGAATGTGGCACGGACGAAACACGCATGCCCATCCACAGTTTCACTGTGGAGGTGCAATGCTTAATGATGAAGCCGCAGGATATTGATTTAGCTCCCCAGATGATTTTTGGTATGTTGGATTGTCTTGCGCTCTTCAGAGCTCATGGTTTTCCTGGCATACAGTAACAAAGGGGGGGAGAGTTCATTGTTCCTTTTTTTTTGGTCCAGACCAAGGTGAGCTGGCGTACCCTATTTATCATATGGTACTCGAGACAACGTCTCGGAATCAAAGTCCAGAGCTGTTCACACATAGTTCATAGTTCTTCCCTTGGTTACAGCCCAACTCATGCTGTTGCTACACCACCACCTGATGTTGATCCCGCAATTTGTGCTTGAACGGCAGCCAATCAACTGAGTTTTGGAATCATCTATTTGCGTAAAGGGTGATTCACAAACGCTCAACAAATCATCTATAGTGGTTGCAATGTGCTGGTCAAGTGCCTGCTGCTCCTGCTGCAAGAGCATCGGCCAAATACAATGCGCCACACACCCATGAAGCATTCTCATAGGGCAGGGACACAAAACATAACATTTGAAACCTGCATTTCCAATTGCCTATGTTGTGGTGACTCTTCTGTTCTAGTGGCCATTGATGTTGTGGTGCTCATCTTTGACTTGACAAGGAACACAGATGCCACCACCAATAGGGGATGCCCATGCACGTGGTGTGTGCGCACGCAAGTTGTGTATTATTGGAAGACCCACAATCCACTTTCAAGCCTTTTTCATAATTCTGATGAAACTACGTGAAACTATGAGATTGACATTGAAACATTGAAAACACACCATTATGCCAACATACATCCATGTCTCAAGCAGAGGGGGGATGTCCATGCGTTAACAAAAAGTTGATGTTGTGTCCATAGAGTTATGCTATCCTACTCTTGTGGCGTCTAAATCTTCTTGTTCCAATAAAAATGTTCAGGTTCAAGCCCATTTTCACAGTGCGGTTCAAGCCTGCACCCAGGGAAATTGAGGAAAGCGTAGCTCGATTGTGGAAATAAGCATAACTCGCTTTTTTTTTTTGGCGTAAGCTGTGGAACTTTTTTTTTTACCGTAAAACGCGTTTTTTTTTGACGGATTTTTTTCTCCGGTGTAGGTCGCGCATGGAAAACCCTTTTCCCCAGAAAAAAAAGGGCGGGGAAAGACAAGAACCACCCAACAACCGCCATTGCTATCCGAGGAGGTGAAGCGACTCACTTCCCCCTCCCATCCATTCTCCGGGATGGTGCTAGGGACTCGAACGGAGCAATCTGCATTGATGATGCGTAGTGCTTCCTTGATGAATCCTCTCGGCAAAGGTGTCATGATAACATCAATGTCCTCTAGGCTTCCCCCATGGCCAGCTACCTCATCACAAAGATGCAACGATTCCTAGCCACATGACCAACTATCCTTTTGAAAACCCAAAGCCTGTTTTTTGGGGGGGTAAATCTGGATTTTTTTTAAAAAAGCATAACTCGTAACTTTCTTTTGCAGTAGGTCGCAAATAAAAAAAACCGTAGGGGGTGTAACAAAAAAAAGCATAACTCGCTTTTTTTTTCCAGGAAAAAAAACTTAACTTGCTTTTTTTCCAGAAAAAAACTTAACTTGTTTTTTTTTGGCAACAGGCCGCGTATCAAAAGAAGCGCGGGCCGCGTACCAAAAAAAAGCGTAACTCGCTTTTTTTTTGTTTTTGAAAAAGCGTAACTCGCTTTTTTTTTTTTGCAGCAGGTCGCGTATCAAAAAAAGCGTAGGTCCGTATCAAAAAAAGCGTAACTCGCCTTGTTTTTTTTTGGAAAAAAAGTGTAAGTCACAGAAATTCTATTGCCTTCGGCAGTGCACCTCGAAGAGAGGCTGGCAGTCAGCCAATCAGTCAGTTAGTCAGGCAAGCAGTCAGTCGGACAGTCAGCTCGGCAAGTAGGCAGGCAGGCATAAACACACAGTTTGGGTTTTTTCAGTAGCAGACTTGGCTTCAAGCAGTGGGGAAAATAGTGGGGAAAATAGTTACTGTCAGAACAAGCCGCGGTCGAATGGTAATGCAGCCAACCGCAGATGTGCAGGTCGGCGGTTAGAATCCCGGTCGGCCGACCGCCGGCGGTGCCGGCCGACCTGTCGGCTCTGCCCAATCTGACTCTCGTTAAACCCTTCTGAGCACAAACTTTTGAGCAAAAACTTTTGCCCCCCCCCCCCCCCCCCCCCAGAAAAGTGATATCCAGTTTCAGGGGATAGAGGCCTCAGAATCAAAATACCATTGGGGGATTGTCTTGTCGGGCAAAATAATGATTTTACAAGGGTTTGGACATCAAATATCATGCCTTGGGGTATGGTATACGAATGACCCCCAAAGGGGGGGTATACAACGCCCGCGCCTGCGCTTGATCTAACAACCTCTCTTCGGGGTGATTTTTTTTGGGGGGGGGGGGGGCGTAGGTTGCGTGCCATACATTTTTAAATTTTTTTCCAAACTCAACTTACGCCTAAAAAAAAAGTAAGCGACCAACACCAAAAACAAATAAGCGACCTTCACCTGACACAGAGAAATGGCTCGCTAAGGGGCCTCTAGACATAGAGGCAAATCTAGTGGTATCTCTACAGGATGAGTACAAGGACCCTCGAGACCCATAACCCCTCTATCATTTTGTTGCATTTTGTCTGGTAATGCTGTGTATTCAAGAGGTCAAATGCTTGTGGGTTGAGGGCTTGGCAATAAAACACTAGTCTCAAGCACCCAAATTGCACCAAGATAGGCTGGCAATGACTGTGAAACAAAAGGTTACTGATTAACCAACTCTTGGGTGCGGGGGCATAGCAAGGGATGATGGGTATCTTTGGATCTCTAGTAGGTGCATTTTTGGCACTTTTTTTTTTAGCCTGCGGCGCCAATATATTGCTTCCTTGCCAAAGGTGTCCTTCTTCATGTGCCAATTCAACTTGATGTAACGATGGACTCTTGTGCACTCTGTGTGCACTGTACACAGAATGTACAAAGGGACTGACCAAGTAGAGGTAATACACATGGTAGGTTTAGTCTTGAGTATTGGCAGCGTTGCTTACCATGTTTTTGGTTCACTGCCACTGATTCCACTGCTTCTAAAATTATTATCACCCAACCAAAAGCAATTTCTCATCTAATTGTCCCAACTTTGGGGCTTACACAGCATGGGTTACGCCTACCTAGCCAAGGCGGCTTGCGCCCAACAAGGTGAAGCACAACTTTGTTTTAAAGCTCAAGCACCATCTTGCCCTGGCCTTGAACACGGCTTCTGCAATTCCTTGCACCATGGGTGGCCACTTGGCCACCGAAATTCTCGGCAGTTAGAGCCTGCAACTCTCGCTGGCGCCAAAGGCTGGAATGCTGGCGATGTTGCTCATGTTTTGGGCTGACCGGGCAATGGCCGAAATTCCTGGCGTTTTGCCTGCCCAGCCTGCCTCCCGGAATTCCCAGCACTCTAGCCAGGTACTTGGCCACCGAAATTCCCGGTTGTTGGTACCAGCAATACAAGCCAAATGTCATTGCTGACAAAGCACACAAGCTTGCCTGCCATCTTCCGCACATGTGAAAAAAAAATGCTGGGAGCAATGACTCGTGCACCCCCTCTGTACATGAGACAAAAATGCGAGGCCATCATCTCACAAAATGGAAAATTGCTTGCATTGAGTATTTGAGGGGTAGCTTCTTAGGCACTTTTCGAATCATGCATTTCGATGCGCATGACCACCCACACGTTGCGCACGAACAAATCGTTCGTGCAAACCCCAGCGTTGGGTTGCTAATGTTGAATGCCCTTAATAGCACTTAGCAGTGCTAGCATCCAATGGTACTATTGAGTTTGCCAAGCAAGTCTCCACCTTCTTGGCATTCAATGCCGGGACCTTGGGTCCCTTTGCCTTCTCCAGCTGCTCCTAGGGCCCTTTCAGCTCCTACCCGAGGGTGTCTATGTGCTTCTCCTGACTGGTCGAAGATGCCACTGATTCAGGCTCGACAACCAGAACGGCTGGGGCATCAAACTTAGGGAGCATCCCCTTCCGACCATCATGCTCACCAATGACTGCCACAAACTCGTCCTTGGCCATGCCCGACATGCCCACTGCCTGTGGAATTCCTCCAACTGCCCCACATATGATATTGAATTGGTTAGGACAGGCCTAGAACTCTAGGCGCAACAGCTGCTTGTGCTCTTCAGCCACGAGGCCCTCCACCACACAAGTGCCAGTTGGGGGTGATGCGGCCCACTTTTCATCCTCATCTACCATTGGGGCTGGCGGCCGTTTTGCTTACACATGATTTTGTGCCCCCAGGTACTGACAACAAATACACAAATCTGTCATTCAAAAACGTGACAGGGATTAAACTATGGTCCAAAAAAGAAAAGTATCTTTATTCAAACGATAGGTTGACCACGCAAAAAATGTTCGCTTGACCAAGGAAGCGGCGAGCAAGCATCAGCAGACGCCTTCATCCATTTGGAAAGTTTCTCCTGCATCGTTTCAGAAAAAAATAAGCAGTGCCAAAGAAAACAAATCACCACAGTCCTCACCCACTGGTGAAGACAATTTCTATTCCTTCGAGTCTTCAATTGATCAAATATGTGCGCATGGAGGGTGCATGATGCTGCAAGCACTGATGAGGTGACATCATGCCTCCTTAGGCACCCTTCTCAACATCGAAGATCAGGCAGGTCAGGTACAACGAACGATTCATGGGACTACCTTCGCCAGAACAGTGGGGTCAAGGGATGGGAAGTATGGGGATAGGGGCCAGAGGCATTGTGGCGCCATTATCTTGGGGGCCAACCAGTGCTTCATGCAATGCACCCTCTAGTCGACTACTACTCCTTGGGGCCAGTGAACTTAATGTGCAGTAATCCTCATGGCAGAAGTAGTGTGTCTTAGGCGTCCCCATATCTGATGCTGTCGAACGCAGGAGCAATAAAGCCTGTCGCACACGGGTGCCTGCGTGTGCACAAGCAGGCACGCCTGCACGCACACACGCCCCCCCCCCCCACGCGCACACACACGCACGCAGACACACACACAGACACACGCGCACACACACGCACACAGACACACACACACCACAGCTACTCCCCAACGATGGCAGTGAAGTTGGTATGTCTCCTCTTCGATCTCCCACGTACGCACGGTGGTATCACTCCTATGGCCCGACGGGTTGAGTCGATACCACGCCTCGTCCACGCTGCGGACCCTCTACTGCAAGAGCACGGTGGTGGATACCGTGTTCCTCTCCCCTGGGGCCCCACGGGTCCCTCTCCCCCGGGTGGGCTGCACGTCCTCCCACTCCTCGCCACGGCCCCAGGACCCTTGCGCCTCCCCCCGACCTGCCCTTCAGACCACCTTCTTCCAGCCCCACCTTCCATCTGCCGCAGGTCCACCTTCCACACAAAACCCTTGAATGATGGCGGGCCGGGGTGAACGCCCCTTCTAACCCGGCCGCACGTCAGGCCTCCCCAGCCCAATCGTACACCAAAGCCACCAGTCAGACGCCTGTGCTGGGCCATTCATCTCTACAGGCTCCTACCTCAATCAATGCAGTTGACCTTGCCCACAAATAGATCATACCTGGAATCCCAGTGGCAGCAGCGTTCCCCGACCGAAACAAAATTCCTCTTGCCTGAGATGTGCTACGGCACCTGCTGGCCCTGGACCACCAACAACCGCCAGTACTGCCAACCGCCAAATCGCCAACCGGCAAACCGCCAAACCGGGACCCTAGACTTTCCTTGACTGCGAACATCTTCCCCTTCACGGAAGTCCCTGAATGTTCCCTTCGTCGTCTCCCTGTCCTACAGCTGCACTTCATTGCACTGTCGTCTGCAAAAGGCTGCGGACAAGGGGGGCATGCGTTGCGCGACGGTCATTGTGCAGGAGCCCTTTCAACGGGCAGCCCTCAACAGTCGGAGAAAGTGTGCGGGTGGCAGCGTGCGGTCGGCCTTCGGCAAAACATATCATTCCGTTTCCTGAGGGGCGGGCGGTGCGGACAGACCATTGTTCAGCCGCTGTGCCATGCCTTTTGCCGGACCTCTTGTTGGTCCAGGGTCATTCGTGCAGGGACCCCGTTCCCTGGGGGCGGGGGTCAATGCGCCATTTGACGCGACCTCTTTGTGGGCAGAGGGTAGGGGCGGGGACAGGGGCAGGGGCCGGGGCAGGGCTTCTCAGTAGAGGCCGTGCCGCAGGTACGGGTGGAACCGCTCGCGCTGGGGCGTGTGCGGAGGCACCGACCGGTACTCGCGCACGTCGTCGCGGCCCCAATGGTACGGCCCCGGGTCCCAGTCGTGGCCGCGGGGCGCGCTGGGGCACTCGTCCCGTTTGTGCCCCTTCCCCCCGCAGTTGAAGCAGTGGACGTTCGTCGGGACCGCCGGGGCCGGGAGGCTGTACCACCGGATGGTGTCACGGGAGAATTGCAGCCGCATCCTCCGGCCGGACATCGTTTCCCCGTCCAGGTCGTCGATGGCGGCTTGAGCTGACTCCAGGTCGACCATGTGCACGAAGGCGTACGTCCCCTTGTGGAAGATCCCCGCAATGCTGTGCGCGTGCCCACCGAAAAAGTGCACAATGTCCTCCTCACTGACCGTCTCGTCCGCCCCACTGAGGTACACCTGATTGTGTGTGGACTTGTGGAACCATCTGCTGGGGGTCACTTCGTTCGTGATGCGGGCAGGTTGCTGGGCCATGCCGGCCGGTTCACTGGAGCTGCGGACAGGTTCAATGGTCGTGCGGGCAGGTTCATTGGATGGCTGTGGTCTCAATGCTGCAGCGTTGGCAGTCTGGGGACAACTGGTCTGTGCGGTTTCAGTGAGTCCCTCGTTAATGGCGCGAATCTGCTCCTCTAAAGATGATGTGGTGCTGGAGGATTCGACGGATGCGCATCGCGTGCCGTGTGGGTCGCAGACGTTGGCGAACATTCGAGCACAGTGGGTGCGAGCATGCACTGCGGAGAGAAGGGGCGAAAGAACGCCCCACCTGATCCTACGCCCACGTTGCACGTATTCCTACGACATGCACACTGTGCATTGTCATGTCCCCTCCATCCCGAGGCTGTGCACCTTCATGTTAACTCCATACACGCATGATCAAAGCACTTTGAATGCACCACGGAAATGCTGGCATCACCTCTACGATATGTGCATTCGCTTTTGGAAATGGGGTCCACTTTTATTTTTTTGGTCCAGGCCATGGTAATGGCACTTGAGCAAACTCTCGGAATCAAGGATCAGAGCTGTCCAATGCTATGATTGTCCCACGAGGCGATGCGGTAGCGGACATAACACGCAGTGAGGATGAGCTAAATCCGATCCCTGGAAATGCAGCAGGGACTGCCACGCCCCAGGCATCCCAGTGTGACTGGAGCACAAAAATGACTGAAGGCTGAGAAAAACAGGGTTGCACCCCCCCCCCCCCCGTTAGGGGGCCATGACCAACGGATACTGAGCTCGCATATACCCCCGTGACACCCCCCTGTTAGGGGGGGCAGGGTCCACTGATTGGGGCTCAACGTTTCAGGCTGGGGTAAATTGGCATAAAGCAGGGCAGGGGGTGGGGTCTGCTGTCGCCACACTGTGCGAGGGCCCAAAAACTGTGCACTTACAGTCCTTGGGAAACCCCAAAAATGTCAGATTTTTTGAAAAAATTTCACTGTTTGGTCTTCATGCCATCCATGAGCAGTTGTGCATCAGAGATGTGCAGTACCCTAGTGGTGTGCGTGTTTTTATGACCTGCCTTCGACTAGTAGCCCAGTGGTATACCGGTCCCTGTGCTTAGTCATAATCCGACGATGGACGTCACCCCCGGTATCCCAGGAAATCACTGTTCCCAAGGTACGCAAACACGGCGGAGCCACGGCCATGTATTGTCCAAATGCAACGAAGCCACGCCCACCGTTCTAGCAATGGCGGTGAAGCCGCCGTCACATGTGCGTGCACTTGCTGTGCAGCGCCCTTCTCCCCTGTTGGCTTGGGTCACAGCACCTTTAGGCGCTCAGGAGTCCCTGTGCTCAGACAAGGCACTGCTTGCGCAAGGAGGGGGCTGTGGGGACGGATACTGAGCTACCATATGACCCCAGTGACACAGGCCATACGGTCATCGCTCTTCCAAACCAGTGCTGAATGTTGCCTTGAGTTCGCCCAGGCTGGGCTATCGGATGTTTCTTAGGCTGGCTTGCGCAAGGACGGGGGGTTAAAATGTGAGCTCTCCACAATAAGGGGCTGTCCTAGCGAGCTGCCTTCCCATCCCTACAGCCCCCAACCTAAATATTCCCATCCATAACCCCACTTAATCTCGGGACGTATAACCTGCCCATTTCCTCCCTTTGCTGCTAGAACCTCAAGCAACGGCTGACTAGAAAACGAGGTAGAAGAACTAAACAAAAAGCACACAATGTGGCAACTCCTCCATAGCCCAGGCCGGGTGTCAGGAGCTGCCCCACAGCAAACTGTTCTGTTTCTGGCAGCAAGGGATCAACATTGACTTCAATCAGAGGCAACTCAACAGGTCCAGTTTCAGGAACAACATCCGGAAAAGCCAATAGGGTCTGTGTTGTGTACATTGTGTGTGTGGCACCTTCAACCAGCACCGTTTTTTTTGCAAAGAAGACAGCAACCTCGTCAGTACCAGTGACCAATGAAACCTATGTGGCGACTGCTGCCAAGAAGACCAAACCTGATGAGCCCAAGCAGCCCGGTGAAAGGAAGCATGTTGAAACATGTGACAGTTGCTCAACATGTTGACTGTTTTTTGGTTCAAAAACAAAGCCCAGCACAACAGTCATCCGCTGTTGCTGTACAGCCCATACTTGCCCCGGTCACAGTGGTTCAGGGCATTTTGAATCGTCCGTGAACAGAAATGGAACACACTTGCACATAGGCATTTATCACTACAACACAGGCACCTTGTCTTTTTTGCCGCTACTGCCAGAAATCCACAGATTCGGACTTCTATTTTGTGCTGATTCAGGCAAACTGGGTCCCTGAAACAGGGTGCCATGACGTCAGGTTTTGAAATAGCCAGCATGATCCTCACCTCATGCCAGGCTCACTCAGTTCTCACGTGTCCACCATTTGTTGGAAGTTTCACCTCACGCCAGACTCACTCAGTTTTCACGTGTCCACCATTTGTTGGAAGTTTTCTGGGGACTGATACCCCCTTTCTTTTGTGGAGAAGCTCCTTTTTACAAAAGGTATTGTGATGACAATATTGCCCCTACCACTATTGTCATCACAATATTGCCAACAAGAAAGTGGAACCCCTTTCAATCGCATTCAATTACAACACTCAACGCCCCGACAAGTTTTCTATACTGCATCAGGTTTAGGGGGAGTATCTGCGCCGCGCGCTACTTTTCCAATGTGTTTACCCGTAAGGGGTTGGCTTTGACGCACCTCCCAAAATGCCCCCTAAGGAGAGATAACCCTTGGGTACCACATGCTGGGGCTGAGCTTCAAGGGGAGGATCTTCAAAGAGCAACAAACGACATTTGTATAGCACCTCGTCTTGCACGATTTGGCGCTCGAAGCATGGACGGTTTGATGGAACAACTTGATGCAGTAGTTAAAATCCAGAGCATCACGGACTAGGCTCAAAACCCCTAGACACGGGCCCCTGGGGCAAAAGCTGGAGCTGCTTGGTCAGGCCAGACGGCTAAATCTCCTCGCCGCGCGCGCACCGCGTCAGGTGCTCCCCCTTACACTCCCTTTCACTGTGCAACACAGAGCATGCAAAATGGAATCCACTGCAAGCCCATTCGCAGCCCCGCATCGTTTCATCAACGCCACCGGTTGAACAAGTATGTCCTCTTTCGGAGGGTAGACACACCGAACATTGGTGGGCGGGAGGGCCCATCCATCTCAAAATTAAATCAGACTAAGACAAGGTAACCAAATGCAACAAATAGTAGTGCAATCACACTGCTAAAACTAGCAAATGCCCTGCAGACTTGCATTGCGGTTCCAGGGACCGCCATAAACGTTAGTTTATACGAAAACCAGAGTTTACACTGAACATATCGTCAAACAACGGAGCAGTGTCAGTGAAAATGATACTGGGGCTCAAGCAACATGCAGGGGCGCCAGTATCCTCAAAGGAACACCATAGTGCTATGGTGTAAAAGCAAAGCAAATCGTCGTCAGCAAAGGCCTCAACGGAGCAACAGGCACCTTGCAACCGCCAAAATGTTTCCAATAGTAAGCACCCGCCATTAGGGCTCAGCCCCGCAGATGGTTGGGGTGCCCAGTCCAAACGGCCCAACAGCCGTTCCCCGCCTTTCCTACTCAACGACTTTAATAAAGCCAAGACAAACCACACGTTGGCCAGACCCCTGAAAAGACCTTTCCGGTTTGACACGGGTCCCCCGGTCAAATCAAACACGTTCCGTACAAAATCAATCTCTTTGCACGGGTTTAACTCCGCTTCAGCACTAATGACAAATCCTGCCTGCTACAGGCGCCACCTCGCCCTCCTAAGCGCCTGTCTCACAAATCTCAGCGGTCCTACAATCAAAATATCGTCATAGTAAACAAAGCGCAGCATATGCAGCATCCACATAGCCGTTTTCACTAACCCACTGACAAACTTTGGGCATAAAAAAGGTGAGAACTTCCAACCGAATGGAAGGGACTGCCATATATATTATTCACCCTCCACCTGAACACTAATTTGCCCCACCCAGTCATCGGGCAATCTTACACTCCAGCAACAATTCTGGAGATCTATTTTCGCCACATGTAAATTTTGCCTGCCACCCTTTAGGATCCTGGTCCTCATGTCTTCAAATTGCAGTAACTTAAAACCCATCAGTGTTCTCAAGTCCGCCGCATTGTGTGTCAAACAATTAAAAAGAAAACCACATTTCTCAAGGTTCTTTGCCCCCCCCCCCCCCCCCCGCGGCAACAACGCACCATCTCGGACCAATGCGCACAGCATCTCGCGGACCCCTACGTCTGTCCAAGTACCCACCCCCGCTGTCTGCTCCATCCCATTTTCGTATTTTCCCTTCAAATCCTTGGACACACACCGGGACGATAATGATTCATGTAAAAGTACATTTCCAATTTGGCCTGCAACCTTAGCTGCTACCTCCGGCTTCACGTCGTCCTCACACTCTTCGTCACTGTAGTAGCTCTCGTCTTCATCCGGCTCTGTTCGCCGCCACGTCTGTGATGCATGGGTACCAATCACCAACACCACATTTTTGACGTTCCTCCTTGATGAACCGCATCCAACGCGATGCCCATGGCCCAAGCTCCTGCTCATGGTCTCCACTCCGCAACTTCTCCCCCATGAAGCAGAGCTTGCCGTCTCCAAGCGAGGATATGGTCCACGCTTCTCCGATGCATAGTAAGTTTGTGAGCGATAGGACGGCCATTCCGGGGCACTCAAGAGCCCTTCCACCGCCACGTGTCCTTTCTCTTTGTAATCCTGCAAATGATGTCCCCTTCAGCCCATCGGATGTTCCGCGGGTTTCTTGACAGCCGGAGCCTCTCCAATGACGCAGCAAACAGCGAGTCCACTGGACCACGATCACTAGGATGATGGACATCTTTTCAGCCAATCTTAGTCCTGACAGTAAGGTTTTGACCGGCGACTCGTACGGGCCATCCCTTGCAACTTGCAGCATGCGTTCCTTGGGTGCTTCGCGCCGCGAGAGAAAGCCATTGATCCTACTCTACCCCACGTAGGAACTTGTACAATGCTCCAGTGTACGTGTTTCTGGTGCCATCCTCCAGCTTCCGCCATACCGTAGCCTCGTATGAGCTGCCCACCCCATGCTCGACCTCTTCTACTATGGCCCCCGACGCATTTAGGATCCATACAGCCTGCTTGTCACGCTTGCCTATCCCATGCTTTGCCAGCGAACCCCCCGGGGGGGGACGTGGAGGCCTGCTGAGCCACCTCATTGGCAGCCAAACTCGGCACTCTAGAAAGCCCAATGGCGGTTGCCACACAACTTGCATGGTCGGGATGGTGGATTGGTGCAGTCCTGCCCCCATCCCCTTGTTGGTGCCAAAGTGCTTGCGGCCGTTGATCCACTAGAATTTGAATTCTTCCGGGCGGCCTCTCCTAGGCTGCATTGTGCCATCGGGGCCCATCGGGGCCTCTACTATCCCGTGGCCTGGTCCTTTTCTCCCCGTCGTATGAGCTGCCGGAGTCACACGAGGTATCGCTCGACTAATTAGAACTGGAGGAGTCGGAAAAGTCGCTAGACGAGCTAGAATCGTCTGACGAGTCGGACACCGCCATTTTTGACGTTTTGCTGTCCTCGTGGTTCCTGCGCTTTTGCTCCTTCTTGGCCCGCTTCTTCGCCTTCGCCTTTGCCTTCTTCTCCTTTCCTTCTCACAATGTTTCTTGTTTTTGGCCTCATCCTTCAACAGCCTTGTGCCGTCCCTGTCCAGCTCCATGACGATGCCCCAAATATCCTGTGCCACCACTCCCCATGGTACCTCCTCCGTACTGTCCTTGATCATTAATTCCACCATCTTGGTCAGCTTGCGCACCCACCTCGGGGCACCTTTTCGCTTCCTCACTCGGCGTAGGTTGTTCCTGTTAAGACCTAATGGCTCCTCCTTCAAGGAGAGCAACTCCAAGCGGGTGGTCGCCCCGTCCTCGTCCATCAGAGTAGCTGTCTTGCCGGACATGCCCTTCGGTGGAGTGGCTCCTGCCCCGGTATTTTCTCCTGCTCCCAAGGTCTGCTTCTCGGGCGTCCCGTTGCTGCGATCCACAGTCTCAGTTCTCCGGGCTTGCGCCCCGCTCGGGGCTACAGGGCTGGCCCCCCCCCCCGTCGTGCTCCATCCGTGGCTCTGGTTGATCCGATTGCACTCTGTATTGGCCAGATCCGGTACATGCTTTCGGCCGATGTGGTCAGACCACTTCTCCTAGTGCTTTGTTGAAAACTTGATGAGGGCGTCTAGCCCATGCGGCATACCCTCCATCATCAAATATAAAAACCGACTGAGCAGTAGGACGTACACATGCACATGCTGCATATATGCAAAAACAGCTGCAGATCCAAGGAATGCTCTAAACTTCAGCTTCCACGGAACTATAGAATCCCTTTTGCTCCGGGGGGGGGGGGGGTGTAGGATGAGGTCTCAGAGCATGAGGCAGAGAACCATTGACACCCATTGAAATAAAACATTCTGTAAGCATAGAGGGGTGGAGATCTGTGACAAAAATTGATCCTTTTTCTTTGGGGATAGGAGCTAGGATGGCTAGAGCCCACTTCTCAGAGATCTTGCCATCGGTGACAAACATATGTATCATTTTGGTCATTTTGGGCACCAGGACCCCCAGGAAGGCCATCAGAATTTCAGCGGAGACTCCATCTAGTCCCGGGGATGATCTTGGCTTCGGTTTTTCTAGAGCTGTGAGGAGAGGCCAAGGGGGGGGGGGGAGTACCCGAACAGGCAGTCCCCCATGTAGTAGGGCAACATGTGTGCAGCAATAACTGCGTGGGTTGAAGAGGGATGAGCCCTGGCGGGGCCAACAACAAAACTGAACACGGAGTATTGTTGCGGCTGTGGGTTGTGGGACATCAAAGAACTGAATAGCTCTCAATCTTGGGGGGCGCCTTAAGCGCAGTTCGCATGCAGTGCGCGGTGCGACGAGGTGGGCGTTTGGCCACAGTGGAAACCCATACTTTGTGGCACTTTGGGCATCATTGTTGTTTGATAGTAGGTTTCGATGCATTGGGGATATGGCATTTTTGGATGTTAACCCTGTTTCACCCATATTTACTTTTAGGCGCACTTTTTTTCCAATTTCCACCACACCTACTCTTTTTTTCGGTTGATTGAGATGGTGATACACTTGGAGGGTGCCTGCTACGGGACATCATACTTCCCTCCTTATTTCTCGGGCCCACTTTTTCCATGGATCTCAGTATTGGGGATAGGGTGTTCTACACCTGCTCCAATGGCTAGCGACCTGCTGCCATTGTGTTTGGGACGGCTGAAAACTCCTCCACTTGGAATACTACCAAAATGGGTTGAGAATGGTGAATCGGCGATGCAAGATGGAGTCCATCTCCTTTGCCATCCCAAGTTCAGATTCGCCACCTGACTACCCTCCATCTCCGCCGCCCAACATACAGTCAAGTTCCCTCCCAAAGGCCCCTGGTCCTTCTGCCACACTGCCACACTGCCACAAGAACCGGGAAGGTCCCCCTCAAGGTCCCCTCCAAACCAGTTTGGGTCGCCTAATTCTAAGGGTGTTTCCAAGGGGCGTGCCTAGGGGCTCTTCGGGGGGAACATAGTCTAAAAGTAGAGCGCAGTGCGCGCACAGTGCAAATATTCCCCCTTGATTCCTAGGGGGGCTATTTGCCCGGCGCGCTACTTCTGTATTAACTATCCCGAAGAATCAACGGCAACAAGCATGCGACGCATACTTAGAATTCCTCGGGTCAACACTCCATATGCCACCAATGGAAATAATTGGCATGGAGTTCGTGAAATGAGTCATAAAGAAAGGAAAATGGGGACAATGGTTGAACGAATTCCACCTATCTGCCCAGCGAATTTCTTCTATAACATGGTTAAGATTTTCGCGATTTTCGCGATTTTCGCGAACACAAGCACCGCTTTGACGCCAAGCCGCCACCGGACACCTTTGGTGCCCAACATGAAAGCACTGGTTTCTTCGGGTGGGTGTCCCCAACCGGAAAGGGGCCGGTCCATATCCCTAACTATTCCCAACCGCAAAGGGGCCATGCAAGAAGCGTGGATTAGGGCTCCGTATCAAAAGTGGCCCAAAAAGATGCAAGGCGCGCGCTTGCCGCGCCGACACTCCCCCCTAGAGGTTGTCTCAAACACCATACAATGAGCAAGCTAAGCTAGCTGGACCAAAAATAAAGGCCTAGTATCTCCGCCAACTGGACGCGTCGCGTCGCGATTTTCTGCATTAACAGCCGCTGTGGGATACCCTCAGAGGTAATGCGGAAGTGCTAGCCCAATGCAGGACAAAACTTTGACAGCTGCATCCGGTCGCACAAGCTGCCGTCATTGACACATGGGCAGATGATGGAATAATTCCACGTGCTGGTTAGCGCACTGTGCACACGTTGCATTTCAGTATGTGCTGTGCCTGTTTGCACGTTTGCAAACCGTAGAACCATAAAATAGTTGCGAAAATAATTAATGCCCACCACAACGTGTTGTTTTACAGCAAAAAATATTCATCTTCAGCGGCATGCCCTCCGCAAAAATGACGTCTGCAAAAAAATTGCAGACCCCCCCCCCACCCTGTGAGTTGAACACACTGGTGCTGCTTGGTGCATCTCTTTCCTCCCCCCCCCCCCCGTGTCCAACGAATAATCATGTCCCAAAAAAATACGGTCCGAACGGGTAGTGTTCGTTGGACACAGTGTTCGGTGCGCGCGACAATATTGTGAACCAATGCTACGTCACCCTGCATTCTCGGGGGTCCCCAACAAAGGGGACAAAATCAGAAGTCAAAACCTACGCCAGGGGTCACCATGATGCTCCTAGTCTCAAGAAAGATGCCTGGCGCGCTAACGTTCCCCCAACAGCCCCTCATTTCCCCGCAACATTAGCCTAAAACCTCCATTCTGATGTTTGGTACCTAACTAAGTACCGAATTAATTAGGTCTCCAAAAAATACGGTCCAAACGGGAAGTGTTCGTTGGACACGGTGTTCGTTGGACACGCGGGAGGGGGGGTCTTTCCTACGTTGCCTCATTTGCTTCACTTTTAGACGTTTCAAATGTGATGTCCATCGAGTCCACCCACTGTCTGCCGAGAGAGTGGGATGTGGCCTGTCAAGCCATGGCTTGGCCAAAAGCCGTTGTTGGTTCCTTTGATTCGGATATGTGTCAGACTCCGCTACTACTCTGAATTAGGACGCGCGCGCAGAAGCACAACACTGGTATCGGTTTTTCAGCAAGGTGTGCTGGGAGCAGGGGGGGGGGGGGTGCCACACCACCACAGGCATCCATAATAGTGCCCATG
Organism: Eutreptiella sp. 'Long Island Sound 2002'; assembly: GCA_964036045.1. Taxonomy (NCBI): domain Eukaryota; phylum Euglenozoa; class Euglenophyceae; order Eutreptiales; family Eutreptiaceae; genus Eutreptiella; species Eutreptiella sp. 'Long Island Sound 2002'. Next base: position 20,700,899 of record OZ038401.1, on the reverse strand, counting down.
GCACATGAAATGCTGAAACACCAATGGAATTTGCAAAATGGCCACACCTCTTTTTCACAAAAACCGGTTGTAAAGCCGTCGATAATAGTGCACAGGGCACATCAAATGCTGAAACAATGGCACTAAACGCTCTGCAGGAGTACATACGCTACGTCCAGGTTGGAATTGGTTCGTTGCAAGACTGGTACCTTCCCGGGAAGGTAGGTCTGAATCATCCGAAACACTTGCTGTTTGGTGCTTGTCTGTGCTATGGACTGCCATCCCAGAGTCCAACTGATCCACATTTGTGCGCCTGTGTCGGAATGGACTGCAATCCCAGAGTCCAAGGTACACCACGCCCTTTTCAGTGGCACCAAATGAATGAACCATTAACCCCCAAATGCCAACGCAAAAAAAAACGCAAAAATAAAACACCTGTGGACTCAGTCAACCAAAAACAGCTCCGCAAAACTGAATTCTGCAGAAAAAAATCGCAAAATACTTTTGGTTAGTGTCGCAAAAACTTTGCGTAAATAAAATTCAAAACACCCAACACAAAAATTAGGATTCCGCAAAACGTTACAAGGGTGCAAGTCCACCTCGACTACACCCACGAGCATTTGCATCAATGTGTGCCCCAACGTCCCTTGTATGGTGCATGCACAACGGAGTGGACTAACGTCCAAATGGTCTTAAGAGCTTTGTCCAACACTGCAAAGTCCCTGGTCCGATCCACATGTATGCAACATTATGGTCAGTTCCATTGTCATCCGTCCCCACCATCCGATGACCCGTTTGGCCCCACTGGGGCGGGGGTGGGGGGCGGAAGGTCCCTTGCCTGTGCCATTTCCCTTAGTATGGACATCTTCCTCTGCAGATTCATGGTTCACAGCTGTAACATGACGGCAACATCAGTCTACTGTCGCCAGACTGTGTAGGACACCTGTCAGGGCGCATAGCGCGGGTACGTACTCACACTCCGTCTCCTAACGGAACGGTGCCAAGGGAACATGTACCACCAGCGAGTCTTCTTTCTGCCCTTGCGTGCTGATACTCTTGCACTTTCCGCGAGTCACGCTGTGTGGCAATCCCATGGGGTCGACAAGTGCCTATTTGGACATGGCAGCTGTCAATTGCCATTGGAGTTCTCGAGGGTCACGTTCTATTTCAAGGTCCTCCGCAGCGACTTTGACGACGTGTTGCACCTGCACGCCCACTCTCACGCCGGCGTCGGGGTCCGGGTGTCTTTGGAACCCGCGGCTGAGCTGTGCAGATACTGGGCATTCTTTTTGGCCTGCCACACGGAGTGCAGATCTGCACCCTGCCAACCACCCCCCCAATTCGGCGAAGAAATCCCAACAATTCGGCAGGACAATTCGGCGGGCCTATTTTTCGGCGAACTGCTTCCCAGTCACCAGGATTATGACCCTGGCCCCCCAAACACACTGTCCCTTTGGTTGCTGTGTTGTCAGAGACATGTGGAAACCCTTGTAAGCTGAAAAAGTTTTTGCATCGTGCAGGAGGTATAAGACGAAAAATGATAATGGCAGAGCGAAAATGAGTGGTTGACTGGTTACAATGCTGGGCTACAAGACGCTGAAATTTTGGGCACCCAGGTACAAACCCCTTTGAGGGTACTTTTGTGACCTGGACCCAGAGTCAAAGACAGGTTTTTGCAAGTGTCCGGGGGAAAACTTGGGGTAACTTGGTCCCACCGTTTCGGTTTGTGGCGCTTTTTTTTGCATGTGCACGGGACGACTGTGCACTTTCTGAATATCCAAAAAGCGCCGATTGCTTCAACGACATTTTGGAAAAACGGCACCGTTTCTGGGCGGGGTCATCCAGAAAAATGGCAAAACCTGCCCGCAGTCAAATAGGGGGTTTTGGAGGTGTCGGGGGGGGAACTTGGTCCCGGCGTTTCAGTTTGTGGCGCTTTTTTTTTGCATGTGCACGGGAAGACTGTGCACTTCCTGACTATCCAAGAGGTGTGAATTGGTATAACGACATTTTTGAAATCTGGGCCCGTTTCTGGCCGGGGTCACCCAGAAAAATCACAAAAAAAATGAACAACAACAAGAGCACACTCCTTTGGCACTGCACCCAACCCGCAAATGCAGAGAGAGAACAAAGGCACACAGAAACAAATGCACAGAGATTTCTCAAGCAATGAAAGTCCGCAGTGGGAATGACTGCAATCGCAGTCTCAGAGTCCGGAATCCACTGATTGGGGGCCTGTTGATGAGCTGCCCGAAGAACGGCGGCTGAAGAACGCACTGGGCCGTGCAGAGCGAACACAAAATTCGCAAACTGCCCCCTCACCGGCATCAGGATACTTGTCCCGAAGCAAAGCTTGATCAGCGGAGGACAACGAATCCCAGCGTCCTTTTGTGGACAGTAAAAACACTGCATGGTGCCAATCTGAACAACCAATGTAAAAAGAAAAGGTATTATGCAGTGTCCCAAAGTAAGGGATGCCTCCAACTCAGGTGACCCAGAACCCATAAACCCCAACAGGTCGGCAAAACGAGGCGGCAAAGTCCCAGAAACCTAGTGATTCGGCAAAACAAATCGGCGAAATTCAGAAACCGAACAATTCGGCAGACCAATTCGGCAAATTCGGCCAAATTCGGCCGCCGAATTTGGGGGGGGGGGGTTGGCATTGCTTCAAAGGCCAAGCTGAGGACAATTTGCAGTGCAATGTCAGATTGCAGTGCTACACGCAGCATTGTCCGGTCATCGGATGCAGGCGGGGCGGTTTGCGCCGCGCCCCACACAGCACCAACAATAGGCTGTTACCACGTAGTACAATCAGCGGCAGAACAAAAAATTAAGACTGAATATCTTTGGCGCACACACATCATGAATGCCTGAGGTAACGAACAATTCGGCAGACCAACTCGGCAAATTCGGCCAAATTCGGCCGCCGAATTGGGGGGGGGGGGGGGGGTTGCCCTGCGCAACAGAATCGGGTGGTATTCTGTCCACATGCAAGTCACCCACTGCCCCCCCAAGCGGGCACCATGAGGTCCTCCAACGCGGGGTCCATGGGCGTCGCCCCGATCTCGGCGCTCTCGCAATACATCCGGAAGGCGCGCGTGTGGCGGATGCGCCCCTGAACCCCCGGCACCGCGACCTCCGGCCCCTGCGCCTTCAGGTGGTCCACAACGGCGTCGTGCAGGAGCGGCGCGGCCTCGGGCCCCACAACGCGGGGCGCAGCCGCCAACATGCCGTAGTCGTCGCCCCCGTCCGCCACGTACTCCCCCGTCGCCACGCGGTACATCCGCTGCGCATCCAGGGGCTCGCCCTGGACCTCGACGGCCGACACGCGGTGCCCCGGGGACCCGGGCGCGCCCGCTGCGGCCCCCGCGTCCACCGTCACTGCGAAGCGCATCCCGCTGACCTGCGGGAACATGCCGTACCGCCGCGGCAGTCGCGAGACGCCATGCTCCAGCGCGGCCAAGAGCGTCGCGCCCGCGACCTCAAGAACACACGTGCCGCCCTCCCACGGGAACCACTGCACGACGTGCCCCAGCGTCAGGGGCCCGGCGGGCGTCCGGCCGGGCCCGGGGCTGATCTGGCCGGCGATGAGGAGGCAGCACTCCGCCCCCTTCTCCCGCAGCGCCCCCAGCACGGCGTCCGCGAACAGGTCGCCCGCCGCGCTCTCCTGCGTGCGCAGCCAGAACTTGCGCGCGTCCAGCTCCGCGGAGAGGCCGCAGCCGAGTGGCCGGCCGAGCGCTGCCTCCAGCTCCCGGCCGTAGTGCTGCACCAGACGGCGCATCGCGGCCGCGCGGCCCGCGAGCCGCGTCGCGCGGAGCGCCTCCGCGCCCGGGGCGTCCGCCGCCACGCGCACGCGTCGCCTGCGCGGCGGCCCGGGCCGGAGGCCGGTCGCGGCGGGGGGCACCTCGAACGTCAACACGCAGAAGTCGTCGAAGTCGAAGCCCGCGATGACGAACCGGTCGCCCTCCGCGTACAAGTGCTCGTGGCCACCCAAAAAGAAGTCGACCTCCGGGACCTCGTCCGCAAGGCGCCGCGTGTTCGAAAGCAGGTCGTGGCACAGGCACAGGACCAGCTCCGCTCCCTCGCGGCGCACGTGCGCCGCCCAGGCCCTCGCGCACGCGACCTCGTCCTCCCACGCCGCGAACTTGTCACTGCGGCGGCACTGCTGGCCCAGGCCGGCGTCCGCAAGCCAGTCCTCGCTCACCGCGATGACCCCCACCCGCACCCCCTGCCATTCCTTCATCACGTACCGTCGCGCCCCCGCAACGGCCTCCCCGTCAAGGCCACTGATATTCGACGTCACCCACTCGCAGCTGCCGCGGCGCGGTGCCCCCTCGAAGTCAAACAACGCCGCCTCCGTCGTCAAGTGCCGGACCCGGTCGATGCCAAAATCGAAGTCGTGGTTGCCGAGGGTTCCCACATGGGCCCCGAGAAGCTCCAAAGCCTCCACCATGTGCTTGCCTTTAGTCAACGAGCTCATCAAAGAGGGGGCCAGCAGGTCGCCCCCAAACGTGATCAGCGGCTGCAGCTCCTCAACGTGCGGCTGCATCGCGAGCAGCATGCGCACGGCGCGCTCGCTCTTGCCTTGGAAGTCGTCCACATGATAGACGTCGTTGAAGTGCAGCACGTGCAGCGTACGGCTGGCCATTTTGGCAAAACAAGTCTACCGAACAGAACATCGATTCCAGAGATCTTGTTAGATCAAGTGATGGCCATTCCATGGCGTTGGCAGTGACCCCCCCCCCCCCTTCTCCCGTGTCCAGGCCGGGTGGGCGGAAACACGGGGTCATTCTGTCAGGACAAAGGCGTGTTCATGCACAACACACACCGTGGAACCATTGCACCTGCAAAGCCCATGGTTCCAAAAAGTGCGGAAACACGGGGTAGCGGTGCCCCCCCCCCCCGCCCCTTTGAAAAAGCTGCGGAAAAGTCCCAAATTAATACGGCCCCTACGCCTAATGTAGCTTAGACAAGGCTGTAGCTTGAGCACACCACATGCATGGTGAGCTGGTGCAACAAAGGGGAATATAATGCACAGATATCCCCAAAAATAGAGCATGTGGGTTCAACTGGGCAAACACTCACAACAAATGTGTCCATGACCCGATGTAACTGGCAAATTTGTCGCCAACCCAATTTCTCATGTGGCTGCACTACATTTGTACCAAATCAAATTCGGTGCCAAAAAAATACGGTCCCTGCGCCCGCTGTAGCTTGGACAAGGGCGTAGCTGTTAAAGAGGGGGGGGGGGGGGGGGCTAGGACAAGGGTGTGTTGGGACAAGGTGAGGTCAACCTGCATGGTGTTGACCTCATGCCAGACTTCTTCAGTTCAATTCGAATCTGTTTTGTTCTCAAATTGATTTGCCTTGCTGCTCTCGCAGCACAAGCGAGACCAGCATTGGATTTGCCTTGAGGTCACCGCTCTGACATGGCTATCAAATGTTTCATGGGCTGTCTGGGTCAGCTCTTCCCCCTCCCATGGCACAGGACAAGGGGGAGGAGGGGTACTTTTGTGGGGTGGTGGTGGTTGCACAATGGCCTCTACTTGCACTTGAAACTCCCACATTGTGCAGCATCCATCGCACTTCATCCCTTTGCCTAACACCCTGGTCACAGCAGGTAGAGAGCTGAAGTTGCATTCTTTCCCCATGGATATCAACAAACAGATGGTCCAAAGAGGATTTAGGCGTTTATTCGGTGTTGCTCCAGAACGATCTGCGGTCGCAGTGCAGGAACAGTTATTGGTGCCAGATTTCCGACGCACTTTGGTGGATGCTTGCCATTCGCTGCATGTGTGTGTGCACTCAGTGGGCCCTTGGAACCCTTGTCTGCCTACTCAATTAAAAGTAGGGGAAACATTGCAAGGACAATTTCAGGGCTCTTGGTTTGCCATGTGCATCGGTTAGGCACTCGTCTGGAGGCACATACAATCTTTGTGGGACACACAACCTTTTGTTTAGCAAAAACAAACCCAAATTGATCTCAGTGTGCCTCAGCATTTGGTATCGCGCAATTGCAGTTCCCCTGTCGGCAAAAATTGCAGACAAGAAGTTGGGCCTACCACTGCAGCCGTGCAGTGCACATGCGCGTCATTCACCCCCTTAAACCCAGCTCCTCTCCTGTTTTGCAACCAGCGCAGCAAAATTGAAGAAAGAAATCAATGCCACGCCAATCAAATTGCAGTGCCAAAAAAAAGGACAGCGTGTTCATCAGTAGCATGTTTAATGCCCTCCGCCCACACCCCCATTTGGGGGTAGTCACACAAAAACAGAAACGACAACAGGACAACTGACATCTACGCCCCCCCCCCCCCCCCCTGCGAGAACAACGCTTAAATTCGAAAAATTGACGGAAACAACCCCTACTGTTGTTCTGACACGAGTGCTGTTTGCGCACGGGGCGAGAAGACATGAGCAACCCTGGGTACTGATGGCAACAGCAATTTCACAACCCCGGGTCCAGGGGGTCAAATGCGAATCCGGTCCTCTCTTGGATGGCGTAGACAGACTTTGGCCCGGTGGATCCCCCAGCATACTCAATGGTCTAGAGAAATGTTTTCTGGTCACTCCATAACTCCTCTCCTCTCGTTTTCCCATACTGCTACCACTTTGGCCCCGCTTACCCACTGCCGATCACCCACCCTTCCTCTCACACACTCAGAGCAGGACAACTACAGCTCCGGCGTGATCGACCAGCCATTCATTGGGGAAATGTTTGCCCGGCGCACACCCGGCGCGTTACCTTTGTATTAAGTATCCTATCTCTAGCCCCAAGTTTATCCTCACCTAGGGAAGTACCCCAAGTAGACCACACTAGACCGCAAACCTTCCCTGCAAGGCACCTTGCATAAGCCAAAATATTCAATTCAACAACACAAAATGTCACTCCCACCACTTCCAACAACCACCCTTGCCATCATCATAAACTGGGTACAAAATATGGGCCAGATTCTTAGACACGGCAAGAAGGTTCTCCAGATTGTTTGGTGAGGGGGGGCAAAAAAGGCATGGGTGGGGAATGGTAAAAAAAGATGCCCGGCGCGCGCCCGGTGCACTAATACTCCCCCATTAAATATGCCAGAAATGGCTGGGTATGGTTGACGGCAGAATCAGCTCATCTTCCCGGTCCTGACCACTCCTGCCGATCACAGGTACACGATGATACGTCCCTGGCACAAGTGAGTGGCACCCCCATGATTGCAAAGCCCCTCGGCCCTCGCGACCCCCTTGTTCCGCTCCAGTCATGCCTCTATCCTTAGCCAGCATGCCAGAGCTCACAGCAGATGTCTTCTGCCCCTTGGCACCACTGGGTCTCACGACAATAGCGGGCATAGCTTGGTTTGTTGGGGCAACCCCTTGCTCTGCATTCGCTGACTGTGCACCGTCACATCAAGCACAACACACAGGACATAAGACCCCAAAGTATTGCTGTGATGCAGTGGAATCGGCGGGGACACTGCCTGGCTGGCACGATCATCGTTTGGTGTGTTCAGCCCAATTAGGATTTGGTCTTATTCTTAGTACCAAGCTGGAAGAGACTGCACTTCTACACATCTTTAAACGACCGGCAACCACAATGCACCTCAACCATACAATTTTGGCAGGACAAACACTCCATCACGAGTGATTCAAACAGGTAACTCCAGGCCTAAGTTGCCAAAGAGAAGTTGCATTCCAGGCCAAGGGGCCGCTGCAGTGAGCAAATGGGACACCCAACTCAGAATTTAATTCGCCATCAATATCTGAGCATTTTGAGTACATACAAATGGGGTTCAGAAATCCGTTCCGCATTCACCGTGAGTGAAAACAAAACAGGGGATTCAGCAGACACAAAACAACGAAGGCGGCCCATGAGCAGTGTAGAAGGTAGACGTACTGCTGGGCAGGATTGTAGTCGGTAGCAAATACCGGCAGCACCCGCCTTATTACTTCCAGCCAATGTTCAAGCAGTTCATCAGAAACGCTATGCGCCACAAGATAAATGTGCTGCGATACAGTGCCATCCACCTGAGACCTGTTGGGACCTGACAGGACATAAGTCGTGCGGCTTGGTGAAATGGCAACAGGGAAACAGCGATATATGGACCGAACAAACGCCCAGAAGGCAGGAAAAAACACACTAAAACCGGAGGTCCCAGTGTGTCTAAATGTGGTCCGTCCATGCAAAAAAAAAAAACACCACTCTTCCCTCTGACTACAGGAAGCGAACCGCTGCACAGTTTTATGTTCAGACCCGGATTCTGCACTCTCTGTCTCTCTCTCTGTCTGTCTCTCTTGCCGACCCCACTGGGGCGGTTGCATCTAGGGCCAGATGCCCTGTGGCCGAATGGTGACGTGTGAGCTGTCACGTGTGGGTTGTTGTTTGAAACGACGTCAGCAACAAATCAGCACATGCAGATCACAATGCCCCCCCCCCCCCCCCCCGCCAAACTCATGCAGGCATGTCAATGTTTTGCTCCTCCAGAGCATAGACTCCCTTGTTGCAGTCCCGCTCAATTTGTCGGATGTGTTTCGCAGCCACCTTAGGGCTTCCCGTGGTCCTGTATTGAGGATGTGGGCCAAGCTGTCAAGGGGATTGATGGTCGGCCTGATGTACTGGCACACTCACCATGCCTCCGGCAGCACTGAATGCAGTGACAAGTGGAGGCGCAGAGCGCCACGTGGCTTCGTATGTGAATAAGAAAAATAACTTGAAGGAGGATGAAGAGTGAAAACATGTCCATTGACAAGTGGGATTTTTCAGTCCAGCATGTTCTGTGGGAGGGATTTCTGTTGGGTGGCCTGGCTGCTTGTGATAAGGTCACCCTCCCTAGACCAACGGTGTTGCAGCATACCGCAGCATGCTGCAGCAGCAAAACTTTTCCTTTCAGATCGCTGGTTCTTGCAGTCAGCCATACCATCGGTGTTGGTAAGGGTAGTTTCACCGACGAGGGAGAGCATGCAACATGACATTTCTAGGCCCACGGGGCTGCAGTGCCAGATGCGGAGTTGCGTGAAAGAAGGCGGTCCTTGGTCAAAATATGACCCAACAAACTAACAGTCCTCTCCATTAGGCATGCAGAACGGGGAGGCCGGATGAAGGAAGCACCCATACACTATAAGTTAGGCATCATTTGAGTTTGCTTCCCACCATGCGACCTGGGCAGATGTGGTTGTTGGTACAGGGTGTGGGGCTGGGGGGGACCACATACCGTTCCCACTCAAGTCGAGGGATGCCAGGGATATACTTCGACGTGTCAATCCCACACATGAAGAAAGGCATTGGGCTCTGCAGCATGCTGCGGCATGCTGGTCCTTGGCTGACTGCACGGATGTTTGCTCGGCCGGTACCATCAAGAAAAAGGACCCCTTCGTGTTACAGAAGTTCGTCCATACTGCCTGGATGGTTTCTACGCCTCTGGTTATGTCAATCTCTTACCTACTGTCCAGCGCACCTGCTCATCTCTGCTTGAAGATGGCGCTGCGGGTGTCAACTGTTTGTTGGTGCATCCTTGCCAATGCTCAGCGAGAGGTACTGCCGATGGCCAGAGCAGTGCTTGAGCGCGGGCACAACAAACAGGCATCAACACATGACACAGTACAATCACACTGCAAGGCATGGTGGGGTCGACGCCTCGCTTCTGGACGCCAGCTACCTGCCCCCAATGAACTGTTGGCCAGAGGCCCCCTTGGGGGGGTCCGGGGGGGGGGGGGGGGGTAGTGTTGGGGTGCAAAGTGGACAAAATTTTCCTTTGTGCGCCTTTGGTGCCCATGGAGCGTCGGGCGCCTTCGGCGCCCATGGACTCCTTAGGGCGGCACCTTTGGCAACGAACTGTCGGCCGGAGACCAGGAGGGGTGTGTGGGGGGGGCGGGGGGTATTTTGCGTCCTAGGATCCGTGGAGCATCCCTCCCCCCCCCCCCACGGCTGCAAGGCCATTATCAATCTCCATGTGATATACCCCCACACCCCTTTGAAACTCAACTCGCAAGTCGCCCTTTCTAGGTTCTTATGAATACAGCGCAATAGTCCATACCGAACTGGAAAAGGCAGCAACCAAATACACGGCCTATTGCTGTTCGCGCTGAATCAACGCCTGGAAACACTGACAACAGTGGGGCTGGTCGTCAATTGACGTTGCAACCCGCAGCACTTTGGAGCCACAGGCAACACAAAAGTTGGCACACTTCTGCTCAAAGCAATTTCGGCAGTACGCGTCCAGGGGATCTCGTTCGGAAGCAGGTTTGGCATTCTTGTTGTATCTTGCGTCCGTGGTGTAAAACTCAATCGGCACCGCGCATGAGACGCACATGAAGCAGTTTGTGTGCCACCTGTAGCCATTCGCATAGACGCCAGACTCAGCAGGCACTTCTTCCCCGCACCTTGTGCACAGGGACACTTCGTTATCCGGGTGGAGTTTTTGGGCATAGCTCTGGTGAGCTTCTCTTTGCTGCTGCAGTGGATAATCCACGAAGGCCTCCGCAAAAGTAATCGTGCACATGGCTGCCAGCGCCGAGTGAAAACCAACCCCCACCCCCGCCACTGTGAGCTCGGGCTTAAATAACAGCTTCCTGTGGCACCGAGAGAGCACACCGTCGTCGACTGCCATAATGACCACTATGTCTTCCGCAGTTGTCGCACCGTAGACAATGCACTCGTAGGCTTTCCCGAACCACGTGCCATAGCGTTCCAGCCTCTGGTCAACACGGGAGTCGTCTGTTCCAGAATGCCCAATGATGCCTTTGGGGCCACAGTCGCGGTAGTGGTCAATACAAGCCAAGTTCATTCCACGTTTCACGTCCTGCAGTGCAGGCACCGGCGGCTGGGTTCCAAGGAACGCGAGCGCGTCTTCGTATGCCTTAGGGCCTTCGTGTGTGGTAAATCCTCTTCGTGGGTTTTCTGGATCCCAGACAGTGTGACCTTTGAAGTGCTTCTGTCGGCGCGCTATCTTTTCAGAATATGCCTTCGGATCAGTTCGCGCAAGGTTCATTTCCATGAAGACCTCGTATTCCAACTCTGTCAGCCAGTTCAAACCTTCGCTGCTGCCCAAGCCCGCAGCTGCTTGAGGAGCAAACTGTGGAAAGCCCTGTGCAATGCTTGAGCTCGCTCCAGTCTGCTCTACGGGAAGACTTGACACCTGTTGCTGCTCAACACCAGAACCAGCGAGCTGAGACTCCCTACTCGGAGGAGCAGAGTTGTCGCGAAAAGTGAAGTTGGGGTGTAGCAGTCGAACAACAGCCTCTGTTGGCCCCGCTCGCACGCGGCACATCGGTTTTTTCACTTTTTCCATCCAGGGGCCTTCTGCGCCGTACAGCGGTGGGAACTTATGCTTAGGCTCGGGGTGACGACAGCTCCAACGATACGACATACAGGTATGCCCCTTAACCCTCCCTCGGGAACCAAGATCTGTCTCAATCGTTTTGTCGATCCAGCCATCTGCATTCCGCGTACTCGTTCTGACGTTCCTTTTCTGCAAATCCATCTCACGCTTTTCGCGTCGCTGGCATCAGGTTGGCAAAGGCATGGAAGAAATGCAGTCGTCTGTGAAAAAAGACGGCGATGCATGCCATGGCTTTCGTTGACAGCGCAGCATTTAACACAGCCGGGCGACGCAGAATATGCTGCTGCTTCTCCTGCAATATCACACTGAGCTGCCCGACAACAATGCAGTATGCACATGCATCCTCGATGCAGTATGCAACGTATATCTGAACACCATCAACAAACCAGTGGCACAGGGCCGAACTCATTCCTTATACAAAATTGAGAGAGATGTCTCCGGGGGTTTTCCCATTAGTCCCTTGCTATTTACACTTTACAGCAATTCTCACTAGCATTGGTCAAATTCCTAATGTTTCAAATGCTGCAATCCTCCACGCGTTTGTCGATGATATATTGTTGCATAGCACATCCAAGGATGACGTAGAAAAAGTTTTCTCCTCTGTCGGCACCGCTGCTCGGGCTTCTGCACTCAATATGAATGATAAGATCCACCTGCGCACCCTGAATAAAGCACCGACAATTTACAGCCATTCTCCTATAGGTCATCAACTAAGCACAATTGATTCAGAAACGGAGCCCCATACAAGTTCCACAAGTGTCTGGCTGTCTATTTCTGTACCCACGATGATCTGGGAGACATGCTTCAGGTCCTGAGCAATACTGGGCACGCTTTTTTTGCCTGACTCCAGCCTTTAAGACCCTCCAAGCTATGTAGGACCCTGGTGGACCCAGCGTTGGCCCCCACCGTGCGCGGGCTTGCCTGCCCTCCGGCTCCACCAAGTGACCACTGGTACGGGGGTCTAGGTGGCTCGTTGGGCGATTCTGAGGCTTGGAAACCACAAAAAGTGGGGGGTTGCGGGTGGACTAGGTGCCTTCGGAATTCGGATTTGAGCCACGTAGCCCAAGATACGGCCCGTTCTTGGTTTCGGGGTGTTGGTGCGCATTGCGCAGGTTTTTGGGGCTTTTTGGCGCCTTTTTGGGCCGTTTCTCGGACATATCGTGGAGTTGAAGGGCACTAGAGAGCTCTTTGACACGGTGAAGTCAAGCCGCACGTGGAGTGTAGTCACCGTTTCCCTTCGTTTGGGCGTTTCGCCCGGGTTTTGGGGCTGTTTTGGGCGAAAAATGGCTGTTTTTGGCCCAAAAGTGCGCAGATTGGGGAGGGCACCTCCTAACTTGGCGCCACCGCCCCGGGCCGCCACCGGTGAGTTTGTGGCTCAAAACTTGGATTTGGCAAGGCCACCACCTAGGCTCTAGGATGGCTAGAGTAGAGTAGAGCCCGAAGCGATGAGGCTGAGCAATGGCCGAAACGGAAAGGAGAAGTGCTTGCTTGCTTGCTTGCTTGCTTGTTGCTTGCTTGTTAGCTAGATTTAAGGGGAGAGGGGTGTAGTAATATATATATATATATATATATATATATATATATATCTCTCTGGGACATCCGCTCTATGCCAACACGGAGCGTTTTCACATTTTTTCAGACTTTTCTCAACTTTTGGCGTAATGCACCAAAATGTCGTCACCTTGGGGGGGGTATGTGTATGCTTTTCGAAATCTGTGGGAAAACGCCGTTTCAGAAATGTATGGGTTGGGGGGGGTAGGTGGTCACAGTTTTGCGCACAGAGCTGTACAAGGGAGGACACACAGGGCACAGGCAATGGTCCAGGGATCACTCATTATTCCGAATCCGATTCGTTGTCATCGTTGCCCCTTTCTGCAAGGGCCGGGACTCCATTGGGGCACACATCCCCGTGCTTGTGACTGGGAACATATATATATGCACCGGCCAGCCACCTGGACATATCCCAAAAATCGCTGCGCTTCAAAATGCGCAGCTTGCGTACAAACCGCTGTTTGTTTCGTACAACGTGCTGGATTGTTAGGCCAGCCATGTCAGTGAGACCGTAATAATGATCAACATTATAGAGGGCACGGTCCATGGCACGGGACGCTGCATCGCATAGATTATATGAGTGGCCCTTGATGAAAACGCACCACGTGATGCGATGAAACCAGCGCCACTGGACCAGTTTGTCAAACAAATTACAAAACATCCAATTTAGAAATTCAGAACAGCACCCATCTGTATGAACGAATAGGTGCCCTGCCCCTGTGGAGCACCGGTACATGTCGTTAGCACAGCATGCAAACCTGGGGTGTTCCGAATAGCCCTTTTCAAGGGCTTTCCGAATATGCCCCACATACCCCCCCCAACCGGACACTCAGCGGGCACAAATGAGACCACAAAGGCACCAACCCCTGAAAACGCTCCGTGTTGGCATGAAACCGCACGTCCCAGAGAGATATATATATGTATATATATATATATATATATATATATATATATATATATATATATATATATATATATATTACTACACCCCTCTCCCCTTAAATTTAGCTAACAAGCAACAACAAGCAACAACAACAACAACAACAACACGTCACCATTCCGTTTTGGCCATTGGCCCTCTCCATCGCCTCGGGCTTGACTCTACCTTGGCCATCCTAGAGCCTAGGTGGTGCCCTTGCCAAATCCAAGTTTTGAGCCAGAAACTCACCGGTGGCGGCCCGGGGCGGTGGCGCCAAGTCGGGAGGTGCCCTCCCAAATCTGCGCACTTTTGGGCCAAAAACTGCCATTTTTCGCCCAAAACAGCCCTGGCAAGGGTGCAAAACAGCCAAACGAAGGCAAACGGCTCGTACACTGCACGTGCGGCTTGACTTTCTCGTGACCAAGGGACCTTTGGTGCCCTCTAACTCCACGATATGTCCGAGGAACGGCCCAAAAAGGCGCCAAAAAGCCCCAAAAATTGCGCAATATGCACCAGCACCTGGAAACCAAGAACGGGCCGTATCTTGGGCTACGTGGCTCAAAACCGAATTCCGAGGGCACCTAGGCCACCCGCAACCCCCCACTTTTTATGGTTTCCAAGCCTTAGAATCGCCCAACGAGACACATAGACCCCCGTACCTGTGGTCACTTGGTGCAGCCGGAGGGCCGGCCAGCCCACGCAGAGTGGGTGCCAACGGTGGGTCCACCAGGGTCCCCAGGGCGAAAAAAATGATTTTTTCCAAAGTTGTTCCTAGACCACGTGGGATGCTCAAACAAGTGTTTTTAGGCCGTTTTGAGGCTGTGGTGGCGCGTTTTGGGCCATGGAAAATCCCAAAATGCCTTGAAAATGGGCCGTTTCGGGACCAACAATGCGTCAAAAATGGGTCAAAAACGTGTTTTTCCAAAAATGATCCCCGACCATCTATGATGCTCAAACAAGTGGTTTTAGCCCATTTTGAGCCCGTGGCCACGGGTTTTGGGGCATGGAAAATCCCAAAATGCCTTGAAAATGGGCCATTTTGGGACCAAAAATGGGTCAAAAATGGGTCAAAAACGCGTTTTTCCAAAAGTGATCCCGGACCATTTGGGATGCTCAAACAAGTGTTTTTAGCCCGTTTTAAGCCCGTTTTGACGCAGTTTAGCCCCTTCCACCACATGTATGCACCACTTTGTGCCCTTCGCACGTACCTTAGAGCCGTATGGTGGAGCCACCTAGAGTTGGGAGAGGGGTGTAGATTGGAGGATATATATATATATATATATATATATATATATATATATATATATATATATATATATATATATATATATATATATATATATATATATATATATATACATATATATATATATATATATATATATATATCCTCCAATCTACACCCCTCTCCCAACTCTAGGTGGCTCCACCACACGGCTCTAAGGTACGTGCGAAGGGCACAAAGTGGTGCATACACGTGGTGGAAGGGGCGAAACTCGGTCAAAACGGGCTCAAAATGGGCTAAAAACATTTGTTTGAGCATCCCAAATGGTCCAGGATCATTTTTGGAAAAACGCGTTTTTGACCCATTTTTGACCCATTGTTGGTCCCAAAACGGCCCATTTTCAAGGCATTTTGGGATTTTCCATGGCCCAAAACGCGCCACCACGGGCTCAAAACGGCCTAAAAACACTTGTTTGAGCATCCCAAGTGGTCTAGAAACACCTTTGGAAAAAATGATTTTTTTCGCCCTGGGGACCCTGGTGGACCCACCATTGGCCCCCACTGTGCGTGGGCTGGCCGGCCCTTGGCTGCACCAAGTGACCACTAGTACGGGGGTCTACGTGTCTCGTTGGGCGATTCTGAGGCTTGGAAACCACAAAAAGTGGGGGGTTGCGGGTGGACTAGGTGCCTTCGGAATTCGGATTTGAGCCACGTAGCCCAAGATACGGCCCGTTCTTGGTTTCGGGATGTTGGTGCACATTGCGCAGTTTTTGGGGCTTTTTGGCGCCTTTTTGGGCCGTTTCTCGGACATATCGTGGAGTTAGAGGGCACCAAAGGTCCCTTGGTCACGAGAAAGTCAAGCCGCACGTGCAGTGTAGCACCCGTTTCCCTTCGTTTGGCTGTTTTGAACCCGTACTACGGCTGTTTTGGGCGAAAAATGGCTGTTTTTGGCCCAAAAGTGCGCAGATTTGGGAGGGCACCTCCCGACTTGGCGCCACCGCCCCGGGCCGCCACCGGTGAGTTTCTGGCTCAAAACTTGGATTTGGCAAGGCCACCACCTAGGCTCCAAGATGGCTACATGGGCAAAAGATCCGAAGCGTTGGGACCGAGCAATGGCCAAAACGGCACGGAGAAGTGCTTGTTGTTATTGTTGTTGTTGTTGTTGTTGTTGTTGCTTGTTAGCTAAATTTAAGGGGAGAGGGGTGTAGTAATATATATATATATATATATATATATATATATATATATATATATATATATATATATATATATATATATATATATATATATATATATATATATATATATATATATATATCTATATATATATATATATATATATATGTATATATATATATATATATATATATATATATATATAGGGTGTATATATATATGGTGGTGTATAGGGTGTATGTATATATAGGGTGTAGTAATATATATATATATATATATATATATATATATATATATGTATATATATATATTTCTATATATATATATATATATGTATATATATATATATATATATATACATATATATATATATATATATATATATATATATATATAGTCATAGTCATAGTCATAGTCATAGTCATAACCACTTATCATGCCGTCTACTGGAGTTACCGGGCATCTCGCGCCGACAGGTGGTTCCTGCCTCGCTCGATCCCGTGGGTCCCAGGGCTGCCTGAGGTGGCCCACAGCATGACGGAGGACCCAGAGGACCGGGGATACCGGTCGACCAGGCTTTGGGGGCAGTGGCATCTGAAAAGCGTTAGCATTAGCAACGGCGACGGACGCTGGCCCGTTTGTTCGCCGGGGGTATGGGGGCAAGGCACAGCAACGCAGCAGCAACGCAACAAGCAGAAAGCAAGGGCTTCTCCGTCCAGCGCAAAGCGGCAACCAAGGAACAAAGCAGCACGCATGCGGCGAAGCAAGAGCGGACTCTCCGTTGTTCGCGTACCCCCGCCACCGTGGCGACGTCCACCACCCGTGACCCCACGTAATCCTTTGCCCGCTGCGTACTCGTAAATGCCCACCACCCCTGACTCCACGTACCCCACTGCCAGCACGCAATAACCCGTATATGCTTAGCCAGAATTTCTGGGAGGCTCCAGCCTAGCCTGGCCCTCAGCTTTCATCGCCCCCATGTCCCCACAATGTACGCCGCCGACCCACCGCATCAGTCCCCTAGTAAAGTACAGAAACACGGCATCAACTCCACGTCCCCGTGGCCCTGAGCTGCACCCACACCCCAGATATATACCATGCCGGCACTCCATGTCAGGGGCCAGTACCCAATCAGCTTCGAGGCAATCACTTGGTCTACAGGGGGGACGCCGGCCGCTACGCGACGGGAGTGGCGCAACCCGTGAATATCGCTGGCTGGGACTCGGGCTGGTGGGTGCCGTAGCTTGGTTATCGACCCCCTGTAGGGGTACCCACCAGAGGCTCGCCCCGGGCTGTGGTAACCAGGTGCACCTCATCTGGCCCACATACATTGCCCTGGCGCCTACCCTTGACCCTTACCTGCACTGATTGGCCAGCTCCCGTGGTTGCGCCACTTCCGCCACAGCAGCGGCCAGGCCGCAGGTTCGGCCCCCACCGACGACGTGGCGAGCCTACTTATAGCATTGGCCCGCGCGTCACCCCCCGGACCACTCAGCATGCCGCTCCTCCTCTCTCCCCGCCTCTAGCCGACCGGACTGGCGCCCCCCAGGAGTAAGTCGCTACAAATGGTGAGGCGACCGCATACTTATCGCTACGACGCCGCGCAGTACCGCTGTTGCCACGCCGATGCCACCTGCGAGCCGCCACCACACGCACCACCGCAACCGCAAGGCCATGGTCAGAGGTTAGACTATGTACATGTCCGCAGGCACGGTCCCTCTAGTTTGTTAACGGGGCCAGGGGATGCCCCCACGCGCCCCCTGAGTTGTTAGAGGGGTCAGGGGGACACCCCAGTACCGCCATGCAACCCCGTAGCGCCCCCACAGTACGGCCCTCCAGTACCGCCGCGTACTCCCACCATACGGTCCCCAGTACCGCCGCGCATACCCCCACGACGCCAGTACACCGTCATCCGGAACTCCGCGTACCCCTCGTGAGTGCTCCTCCCAGACCGCCATGCCGTCTCAAGTACGCCCGCCATACGATCCACCTGACAACCACGCCGTCACATTCCTCTACGCACACATCATCGCTTCGTCGCCGCTCCCGGGGTCTGCAGGCTGTCCTCGCAACCCCGTGTAACACTCCCTGGGGGCGCCGCAACGCATGCACCTTAGCGCCGGCAACGACGTCGCCCGCCCCCACACAAATCCGTGCACCCCCGGTGTATCCCGAGCAACCACCCCCAGCACTGCCGTAGCCAGGCCGCCAGTAGAGACCCCGGTGCCATGGGAATACCCTATAGGGGTTTGGGCCTTATTACCCCGGTCGGGACGACCCATGACACCTCACTGTTGTATGCGGCGACCCGGGGCAGGCGGGTGAAGCATCCCTGTCCGACCCTCATGCACGGGGGAAGAACGGCTCACCATCAGGCCGGCACGACCTGTCACATCGCGTTGGCCGTCTTACTCCGCCTGCCAGAACCGCACAATCAGGCCACAAGGGCACTGCTTCTCAGGCGCCACCCCCTCCGCTGCGTCCAGCGCAGGGACGGTGGCAGGTGCACCCACATTTCCCATGCCCTGTCAATCTGCATTACCCCCGGCCCCCACCACGCCATCACCATTTCCTCCGTGATGCCACAACCAGAGTACCCGCGAGTCGCCCTCCAGAGCCGCCCACCATAGCAGCAGGGGCAGGGCTGCCGACGGCGCATCGGGGCACCGTACCCCTTCCACTCGGACGCTCTTCAGGTCACTCTGGATTGTCCTCCAGGCACTCGAGGACATCTGCCCAGAGTGCCGCAGTGCCCACCTCGCCTTAGGCCACCCCCTATCGGCACGCTCTCCACATGTCCCGCATAGAGGGGCGGAGGCACACTGATGAACCCAAACCGACGTTGTCTCCCTGCACCCGTGGCATCGCTGCGGAAGCACAGATCGCGACGGAACGCAGCTACCATCACAACACTGCGACCACAGGTCACGCCATACATCGCAGCACGCTTCCTGGAGACCGAGCAAAGCACCTGCCAGCGCGCGTGCCGTGGCACAACTGAGCAGGCTGCGCCTCGCATCCTCCCACGTAGACACCGGGCGGAGTATCGGTCGCCCATCGGACAGCATCAGCAGGCTCTCAAGCAGCCGGGGCCACCGCGCAACTTTGGGGCTGCGTGTGCCATGCGTCAGGAGCTCCCAACCATAGTCCCGCAAGACCTCCCCGATGACATCGACCCCGTCTCGCCCCGGGCCCTCGGCGGACGCGAGAACTAAGCGTTGTCCTCCCGCCCGTGCCTCAACGACCGCCTCGAGGCCTAGGGTGCCAAGGGTGTGTCGGGCATCGGCAGCCACGTGTTTGTCCCCTTCTGGCAGAGAGAACATGGCTTCCGTGACGTGGCCCTGCGCGTCGTCTCCCTGTACCCGTGCCAGCTGCTTGGAGCCCACCAACACGGCCATGGACCGCCGCCCCGTGACCGCCGGTATGGCTCGCCGCAGCTGCCGGTCATACAGCCACAACGTCCCCACGTCAAGCACGGCTGCTACCGCCAGGATTGGGAGACCGCACAGAGTCTGCTGAAAGACTGGCAGCACCTCACGAGGTTGGTGTACACCTGGAGCCACGAATCATTCTGGCCGTCAGGGTCTCTCACCACGGTACCACGCACTGTGGCCCACGATTGCGCGGACACCACGCGGGACCACTCCCTAAATGCCGGGATGTCCCGAGCTACCCAGGAACCGATCCACTGGCTGAAGGCCTGCGCCACCGCCGCCATCCAGTGAGGGAACAAAGACATGGCTTCCTCGTGCGCGATGTACGACCGCGGCACCAGCAGCGCGTGTAGCGGTGCCCTCTGAAAGGTCGCCTGCAGGTCGCCGGGGAGGCCGGCAAACGGGTTCCACGGCGGTCGCCGTTGGATTCTCCCTGCCGGCGGGCAGAAGGGCGTGTCACCTCGCAGGAACGCGTATACCGCCCTCCTCCGATCTTGCATCGGCAGCTGCATGATCTGGGCGAGCCGATGGTTCCTGCGGGCATACACATCTTCCCCAACCTGGACCATGTCCTCCACAAAGAGCTTGGCCTTCGCCGGGCCCCGGGACGACGCCGCCCGCACCGCAGCGAACTGCCGCTTTAGGTCCCCGGGGACGACACCCGCCATCAGGGATTCCGTCCACCTGCAGCCGTGCTCCCTCCACGCCACGAACTCCACCGCCCTGTCCGTCAGGGGTAGCTCCGCTGTGAACTCCTCCACACGCCTACACAGGAGCCCTGCCACCTCCTCGTCCCGCGCACACAGCAAGCGCATGTGGCCAATGTCCTCTTCCGGTCCCCCACAGAAGATACAGGGGTGGGCCGGTATTGCCACACGCGTGAGCTTGTGCCTCCATCGTCGCATGACCTGCATGGTGGACAAGCGACCGTCACGTGCCCGCAGCATATTCCTGTGCGTGGGGCCGTGGTGGACAGCTCCCAGGGGTACCGCCTCACAGGCGCCAGCCAGCGGCGTGTGGGCCCTGGTGCGCGCCGCAAGCGAGCGCCACTCCATCTCCCGGACGTGCTGAAGGGCTTGCATGGACGGCATACGCGGCTTGAGCTCTCCATCATCCCCCGGCACCAACAGGATGGCGTGCTCCTTCGGCAGAACGAGATGAACGGGCGGGGCCATTGCACAGGCCGCGGCAGTGTCCAGCGCCTCGAGCGGGACCGCCGCCAAGTGCGAGCTGTGCCTCACCACCCAGTGGTGTGGCCCCCCAAATCGGCGTGGCAGTCGCCGCAGCCCCTCTACCATCCAGTTCAGCGCGTGCTGGTTGACCAGATGTGATGTCGGCCCCTTGATGCCACGGTACAGGGCCTCCTGTGCCCTGCGGAGATGCGCTCCTATGATGGACGCGTCCACCACGTGTACCGTGCACGCTGACGGGGGCGTGTGCAACAGGTACGCCGCCGCGCCGATGATCTCCGCCTCCGGGACCGTGCCGTAGATGGCACCCGTCCACGTGGGGCTCCCGTGGCTGGCCACCGCCACGTTGGTGGCGTTGTCTCCCTGGGGCGACACGTCAGACGACGTGACTTTAGTCGCCACCGGCACCCAGCAGTACCGGTGGGGTTCCAGCCATGCCACGTCGGAGTGGGGGCTCTGCACGACTCTTCCAAGGGACGCCGCGCTGGAGGCCGTGAGCTCCGGGGACAGGACTACCTTCGGCCGATATACCGCATGTGGTCTCCAGGCCAGGTCACATCCGCGGACTGACTTGATGGCTTCAAGGGCCGTGGTATACTCCGCCCCCCAAACCGTTGCGGAGCAGGAGGGCTGGTGCACCACCACAGATCCCCGTTCCACCGCGCCGCCATCACGCAACAACGTGACGGCGACGTGCGGATCGTGCGGCACGTTGGACATCCGAACCACTTCCGGGACCGAGCACTCATCAGGGTCCGGGACAGGGCCAGCTGGCAGCAGGAGGACAATTGCCGACTCGTCGCACCCGTGCACCGCCGCGCATGCCCTGGAAAACGCTGGTCGCCCGTGCACAACCCAGAGTGGTGACGGGTTTATACCGCCCCCGGCGTGTGGAGTGAGTAGGGGGACGGACGCCGGATCGTCTTGCTGCTGGTAACCCTCAAAGACGTCCCCCAGCAGAAACAGGAGGGCGGCTAGCGGGACGAACGGCATGGACAGCCCCGGGTTCGCCGGGTCCCATCCTTCCTCCTTGTATCCGCCCACCACATACACGTCCCCCGCAGTGGACTGTCTATTGCGTTTGCTGGCCTTCTTGCGGCGCACCGGGTGAACTAGACGGTGAGTCAACGGACTAGGCAGCTGCAGCCGGAAGACGTCGCAGAGCCCCGTGAACCACACGTGGTCCAGCTGATGGGGCCCTACTCCTGCGTGCGGAAGGTGCAGGTGGTCCTCATGACACTCCCGGAGCTGGACAGCCCAGTGCCCAGGCGCAGGACAGGGGAGCCGCGCATGCAGGAGGTCATTTGCGGGATCAGTCAGGGACTGTACCGCCGCACCTGTGCGGGGCCCCGAGAGAACGCAGATGTCCCTACCCTTGAAGGTGTAGGATTGGGACACCCACTTCCGCCCTGCCCACTGCACCTGCGGCAGATGGGCGTGTACACACGAGTACACTGACGATGGCATGAGAAGTCCTACGCGCAACGTCCCCATCGCCCGGAGAACCCTGTCCACCCACGTATTGCCAGCGTGCGTGGCGAATGACGCAGAGGGCACCATGAACTGCCCGCACACCCCGTATTGCATGTGTATGTCCCGGAGCATGGCCCGCAGCTCATCCCGGACTGTCGTCGACCTGTGGTGTGTGAGTTGAGCCATGGTGGCTACGACGGAGTCGCGGCAGATAACCTGGACATCCGCCAATCGTAACCCATGACCCGACCGCACCGCTACGTTGGACAGGTCCTTGGGCAGCTTCTCCAATTGCAGGGCCGCAGCCTTGATGGCAGCATTCAGCTTGATCACCGCCTCCGCCGTGTCGGACAGGTAGGGCGCCGCGTACCGCACGATGCCTCCAACCACAGCCGCCATCACCTCATGAGGCACCGAGGCCGGCCCCAACGTGTTCTTGCACCAGCCCAGCAGAGCTTCACACCGTAGTACATGTTTCTCCTTCATGGTTGCCACCCCCCTGGGGTCGAGGCGCAGGCCCAAGTATGGCACCGTGCCCTTGGCGCGTAAGCATACCCACGGGGCCGCCGTGTTCCCTGGGCTCAGGCACACCATGATCGAATGGATGCGAGCAGTATTGGCATAGGCGCACTTGCCCACGTTGAGGGACATGCCCATGTCCGTGAGGTACTGCGCTATCGCCGCTGCATACTCCAGGAACTGCGGCAGGGAGTGCGCTATTAACAGGAGGTCATCACAGTACGCTTGCACCAGGGGCGGCACCGCGTGGCGAGCATCTCCCCGTGCCTTGCAGGCAAGGCTCCGCAGGAGAGGTTCTAAGAGGAGGAGGTAGAGCACAGCGCTCTCCGCACTGCCCTGCCGCAGGCCCCTGTGGAGCCGAATGCTCGGCGTTGGGCCGTGCGCTGTGACGATGCGCACCAGAGACCCGCAGATGAGGGTGTGGAAGAGCCTGATGAGCTCTCCCGGGACCCCCATGTGGCGTAGGAGGAGCGCCAGCGCCCCATGCGGCGCTGTGTCAAAAGCCTTTGACACATCGAAGGCTAGGACGTGGTTTTCCTCCTGCCCACGCTGCAGCCTGCGCTGGGCTAGGAACACCGGGGCAGCTGCCGTGGAGCCCGGCATGGCTCAGAACTGCCAGTCCGCAGCCAGTCCCTTGCGTGCCAGGACGGCTGTGAACCTCAGCATGAGGGGAGTCATGAGCATGCGCATGTCTTGCTGCCCCAGCGCTATCGGTCTATACTCGTCCAGGTTGCCCGTGGCTGTGCCCTTGGGCATCAGCCAGATAATGGCCTCGTGCCAGGATTCCGGGACGTCCGCACCCCGCAGGATAGCCGTGTACGCGTGCACCAGGAGTCCCTGCACCGGTTCACGCAGCTCTGCTATGAGGTCAGCTGTGACCCGGTTGGACCCCGAAGCTTTGTCGTCCGCCACGGCCTGCCTCACGGCGTCTTTAAGGTCCTGCAGGGTGTAGTCCTGCACCGACCTCCATTCCTCAGGCACCCCTCGGGGGATGTGGGCCCGGACCAGCCGCTCGAAGGCCGGCAGGTTCACAGGCCGCTTGGCGTACAGCGCCTCCCAGTACCTCTGGACCTCGCCAATGACGTCCGAGGCCTCCAAGAGCACCTTCTCCGACTCGCGGACGCGTACGGACCACAGGCCCGACGGGGCATAGTTCACCACGTTGATGGCCCCCCGTATCGCCGTCCATAGGAGTTGCAGATCCGGCACCCTGCCCCGCCAATAGTCCTTGATGGACCGGCGCCTGTTGCTCCTGAGGACACCGCGCAGCTCCTCCACGCGCGTCTCTAGCTGGTGGAGCTGTTGGTCCAACGCGGCACGTAGGTCCTCTACCGAAGCGGGGGACAAGTCGGGGTCCACCCGCCGGAGGTGCTGTAGCAAGGCAGTCGCTTCCTGGGAGTGGAGTCCGGCCGCCGCCGCGTCCCGTTGCCACACCTCATGGGCGCGCCAGGCCAGGGCCTGCTGATCCGAGAGGACCTGGGCCAGAGACGCCTCCGTCTCCGCCTGCCTGTACGGGTACTGCTGGTCCATGCCCGACGGCATGCGCACTCCCGTGACCCTGGACACGTCATCCCGGAAGGCGTAGAGCAGGTCAAAGACCGCCTGCACCTCCGACGTGCCCATGGTGGCAGTGTCCTGGTCCGACGAGAGCCACGCCTGCAGCCGCCGATCCCCGCACGCCTTCTGCAGTGCTGCCGCTGCCGCCTCACGAACCCCCGGGGAGTCCGGGCGTATGGCATGCAGCCTGCCTTGGGCGTGCGAGTAGGCCATCCTGGTGACCCTCTCTTTGCCGGCCACCGCCAGCGGGATGTCGAGGACCACAGGGCCATGATCCGACCCCAGCGACGCTGGAGACCGCCCCGGCGCCAAGTGTGGGCGCTCACGCGCCGCCCAAGGGACCAGAGGCGAGTTCAGCAGGAAGGAGTCCAGTCGGTGCCCTGCCCTCGTGGGCCTCCTGTCCTCCTCCCGTTCCGGGCCTGCCCTGCGGAAACCACACTGTTCCCACAGGGCTTGGAACCTCCTCGTGGTGGAGTGCCACGGGGACTCCAGCCACACGTTGAAGTCCCCCCCGAAGAGCACGGCCCTGGTGCCTCCCGCGCTCTTGGCCGCCGCGTACATGGCCACGTCAGCCCAGAAGGACGCCTTAGACGCCCAGGAGTCGCCGCCGCTGCCCGGGCCGTGGACGTTGATGACCGTGAGGGTGCCACCTGCGGTCACCACATCGAGGGCCATGGCCTTGCCCGGCACGATGTCCACGACGTCTCGAACTTCCTCCGCGGCGAATACGTCCGCCCGAAGGGCAATCAAGAGCCCGCCGCGCACCGCCGCCGCCGACGCCGCCTGGGTATCCACCCCCGGGTACGCATGATACCCGTGGTGACGCCACTGATTCTCCGAGTGTACCACACCTTGAGGGTCCTGCAGGCCGGTCTCCTGGAAGAGGCCCAAGATGGCACCCTCGGCCTTCATGATGCCCGCCGCCACCGCCTCACCGTCGAGCATACCTGGGGCCACTGGTACGCCGTCCCCCCGCATCGAGCCCTGGACGTTCCAGGACACCGCCGCTCGGGTGTCGGAGGCGGGGCTCCTTCACGGCTGCACGTGCGGACCAGGGCCCCCCGCCGGATCTGGATCACTAGATGAAGGGGGGCCACCAGCAGGTCCGGGTGGACCACCCGCGCCCGGTGCGGGTGGCTGGCGAGGTGGTCCCTGTCCCCGTGGGCCCCCGCCCGAGGCGGCCGTTGCCGGCTGGGACTCGGCAGATGCGGCGGGCACCCCCTCCGCCTGTCCGCCGGACGTACTTGCCGCTGTACCCCCCGCAGAAGTCACCGCCCCACGCCGTGCTGCAGGCCCAATTGCTCCAGGTTGCGCCGCCGACTGCGACGCTCCTCGCTCCTCCGCAGGGCGGGCACCCGTGGGCAGCATGAGCGCTCTGGACCTCGCCTGGGCCGATGCGAATGGCCCCGCCTGGCCCCCCGGCATAACGCCAGCTAGCATGGCCAGCGCCTGGTCCCGTTGCGCCGGATCAACCGCATGGTCCCACTGGAGGTGGTCCAGCAGGTCCTTGGGGTGGAGGTGGGCGGGCCGGCAGTGCTTGCCGGCTCTCCACGTGCAGTGACCAGCCCCATCCAGCCGAGACCAGGGGCAGACGTTGATCGCCTTCGACCCACGCTGCTGCGTGGCCAAGTCGCCGCCGAAGCTCTGCAGCACGTACCGAATGTTGGCATAGGCGCCATACTGAGGTGGGGGGCTCCTCTTGGGTGGCGGCTTGGGCGCTGCCTGTGGGGCCGGCTTCGCCGCCGCGGCCGGGGATGCCGCAGGCCGAACCGGCGGCACGCTTGGTGGCTGCGGCAGGTGCAGCATCCCCCCCACGGGGAACTGCTCCTCCACCCAGCGGCGCCAAGCGTCGGCGAACTTCTCCCGGTCGCCCTCGACCTTCCACCTGGACGTGGAGAACGCCCGGACCCACGGCCCCATGTTCTCCGCCATGACTAGGCGGAGGGCATCCCCTCCGCTCTGCCGGCGGAAGCGCGTCGCGGCTGCACCCGTCACGGTCCCTTGGAGGTACACTGCCGCGCCCCCGTCACCACTCAGAGCACCAAGGTGCAGGGCCTCCAGGTCGGCGGGGCGGACCGTGAGCACCGTGCCCTCTCCGCGATCGTACAGGCGCAGCGCCGAGGAGTGGGGCTCCAATGCCGCCACGACCCAGCACCACGCCCGCGACACGCTATGCAGCAGCGCCAGCGAGGCTGCCGGCCTGTTGCTGGAGGACTGCGCTGCCGGGGCCCTGGGGAGGGCCGCCACGTGACCCTGCAGCGCCCTGCACATGGCAGCTGCATGCTTAGCCTGCCACATGTTGCTCGGGGCTATGGGCCAGACGTCCTGCCCCTGGACCGCCGGCGGTCGCGTGACCTCCACGAAAACCGCCGGCGCCGGCGGGATGTCCTCGGCCGTGCATCTGTGTGCCCTGCGCACCGGCCCAAGCTCCCTGAGACACTCCCGGAACACCCTGTAGCAGGCCGGGCCCCTGGACTGCTGCCTCTTGAGCCGGCACGCGGTGACGACGACCCACTCCAGTCCCCCTGTCTCCACCCGAACACAGGCCCAATACTCCGCCCCTTCCAACACCACCAGCCGCCCCATATCCGCCACGCCCACCGTATGGGTGGGAGGCACGCTCTCCACCCGCAGCCATCGCTTGGCGCTCTCTTCCCACGGCTGGGGGGCATGCATCCGCTGCTGCTGCATCGCGTCCTGCACGTGCTGCAGGGACACTGTCATCAGCATGGACATCCCCCCGTCCGCTGCTACCGCCATACACAGCAGGGCATGTTGCATGCGCGCCCCGGGCAACCCCACGCTGTGCGGGACGTCCGCCACGTCCAAGGGTGTGCGGGGCGCCGGCAGGGCATCCAGCACCGCTGCGGGCAGATCCCCCAGGGATGGCAGACGCGCGATGGGCCCCATGTCCCTGTTGAGGACCACTGCCCCCACCCACCACCTGTCCAGCGCGGACAGAATGTTGCCCGGTCTTGGCACCCGGAGAAGGGTAACGACAGTGGACATGAGGGCGCACACGCCACAGTCCTTGTTGTTGCCGGCAGGCTGCTGCACCTGTGCCGCCCAGGCCGCCGCCAGCAGATGCTCCGCACCCGGCCACCCCGCCCTCTGGCCCCTGGGTGCCATGCGCATCGTCCGGACCGCCATGTCCCAAGTGTGTGGCCACTGGGGCGGGGCCCCTGACACCACAGGCTGGCCTAGCGGGTCCACTGTCAACTGCGTGGCAGGGGCCAGGAGGTGGTGAGCCGTCCAGTGCCGCATGCTCGGCGTCTCCGACCTGTCAAGGTACACCGCCTCTGAGCCGCCCAGCTCGACGTACCTCGCGATGAGGAGGGCAGCCGGGGTTTGGTCGTGCCGCTGGCCCTCCCACCCCTCCCTCGGGAGCAACATGGCGTGGGGGGCCAGGCACTGCACCACGTCGGCTGCCAGTGCGGCCACATCGTTGCTGAGCTCCACCCCATGGTCTGCGGCCACCATGAAAGTGGTGCCTGGGCTTGGAGTACAGGTGCTCCAGGGCGCCCCGCAACTCAGCCGGTGGGGGAGAGGCGTGTCCGCAGTCCCGCAGCCAAGGGAGTGCGCCCGGGAGATGCCGCCCTGCTCCCCCTGGCCAGACGGCTGCCCTAAGGACCGGCAGGTCGCGCCAGACAGCCCTAGCGACCGGATCGCGCTAGGGCTGTGGCTTGTCGGCCCCCCACTGGAGGACGGCCACCACGACATGCGTGGTCAGGGGCTCTGCCGTGAGCTGCAACGCCGTCCCCCCGTCGGTCTCGATCACCGTGCCCCGTGGGGCAGTGAAGACGTGGCCACCGGTCCCACCGACCGCCACCCATCCCCACAAGACCGCCACGGTCTCCCAGCTGGGGTGTCTGGTTCTCATGGGCAGGACCACCACTGGCGGGCATGGGCTGTTGGCGGCGCACACGCGCCATTCCACTCCCACCAAACGCTCGTGACCAGGGGGCCGGAACACTTGGGGCCATGCGTCCGGGAGCCGGCGATGGACGGCGGTCCACACATCAGCCCCGTCAGCCCGCGTGAACTGGAGTCCCTCCAGGATGTCCCTGTCCACAGGGCTGGGGAGGCCGGCAGTGCGAACCTCCAGCCCCCGGCCCAGGCGAAGCCCTGGCCCCTCTCGGTCCCCCAGCAGCAAGACCTCCGGGTATGTGGCCGCAAGGCGAGCCGCCACCGTGGGGAGATGCAGGGAGACAGTCCACGGCTGGACGGGGACGGGCTCGCGCGGAAGGTCAGGGCAGGCCGCCACAGCACTGCCATCCCTCGCCCAGCGGAGCGCTCTGTCCCACCACTGCGCCCATGCACCCGGCGCTGCTGGCAACGACCAGGACAAGTACGTCATGACCGCCCTGGCCTGCCACTCGCGAGGGTCCATGCCGGCAGGATGTGTGTGCCACGTGCACACCCACCCCAGGTTGGCCTCCTGGACGGTGACCATGTCCCTCCACAGGACCACCGGGAACGGAGTGAGCAGGGCCGCCATGCCACATGGCAACGCCACCGCCCACTCGGTCAGGCCCCCACTCTCCACCGCATATCCCA
The DNA here is from genome assembly GCA_964036045.1 of Eutreptiella sp. 'Long Island Sound 2002'. Taxonomy (NCBI): domain Eukaryota; phylum Euglenozoa; class Euglenophyceae; order Eutreptiales; family Eutreptiaceae; genus Eutreptiella; species Eutreptiella sp. 'Long Island Sound 2002'. The sequence goes on along the minus strand of OZ038401.1, from coordinate 20,672,005 downwards.
CCGCTGGGAGTCCTCCTCCTTGCGCCTTTACCACCACTTCCCGCAGCAACGTTCCGTGGCCCCGGCCGTGGCTCTGGCTGCGGTCCAGGCTGAGGGCCCCGACACGGGCCATGGCCTGGAGGATCAGGAGCAATTCCTGAGGTACTCCCCGCGGCACCAGCGGCTGGGGGTGGGCGAACCGGCAGGCATCTGCCCGCATGCACCACCCCTTGGCCCAGCGCCTGCAGGTTTCCACCTCCCCCGTCTTCGGCCCAGCCTTGTCCGCCACCCCCAGCCCCCGTGGGCCCACCTCACGCGGCGCTTCCTGCGTCCCCATGAACTCCGGCTCCTCGTCCCGCTCCATGGCGACTTGCGCCTCTTCACTCCTCCTGCGTTGGTCCTCCTCCTCCAGTGCCTCCGTCGTCGGCGGCGGGCTCGCTACAGCCGTGAACCTCGCCATGGCCGCCGCCACTATGGCTTGCACGTCCACCTCCTCCCCGGCCACCTCCGGCTGACCCTGCTGCTGCTCCTCCCCCGTGGGCTGCTCCTGCCCCACCTCGTCACCGTCGCGGCTTGCCTCCTCATCACTCCCCAGCGGGACCGCGTGTTTGGACCCCTGGGGGGCGGCGCTCTCGTCGAGGCGCGTGCCCACCACCACCAGCAGGTTGAAGTCACCGCCGCGGCTCTCAAGGCGGTAGCTGCTGGAGGTGGGGACGAGGACCACTCCATCCCCGGTCAGCAGCAGGCGGTCCGCGCCGAACACGACCCTCGCACCCTCGGGGTGCACGGCCACCAGGAGCGCATGGGATCCCAGCGCCTGGGGCGTGAGGGGCCGCACCCCCCCCCCCCCGGTTCGCTGCGGTGTTGGTCCCTGCCTCCCCGCTTTCTTCCCCAGGGGTGTCCCCCTTTCCCGCGCCCCTTGCCGCGCTCCCTGGTTCCTGCCGTGTCCCGTCCGTCTCTGCTGTCTGTCCCTGCTCTGGCGCGTTGGTTTGCTGTGTTTTTTTTTTTTGGGCTCCGGCTGCCTGGCGTCTCCTCCGCTCGCCGCCCTTCTCTCCCCCCGGCGTTTCGGTCCGTCCTCTGCCCCCTCCCATGTCCCCTTGCTGTCTCCTCGCTGTCCTCGCCCCTTTCCTGGGCGGGTGGGGGAGAAGGGGGTGGGGGCCATGAGGCAACGGAAACTGGGCTCGCATACGCCCCCGTGTCACAGGCGCATGGTCATAACCACATTGTTCAGTGTTTTGCTTGCTGCACTGCAGCGTAGACCAGTTCTGTACCACACCAGGTGGTTGCTGACTGTGCATAGGCACTGGTCCTCTGGACATTTAGGTCAACTCGCACCCACCACCCACCCACAGTGCCGGTTAGTCTCTAACCCTTGCCCTGCAGGTCGTGACCCTGTCATGCACTTGCTCTCTGGCTCGTGAGGACGTGTCAAACTCAATCCTCAGGGGCGCAATGGCGCCTTGGTTGGCGCAAAGGCGTCTCGGCATTTCAGTATGTGCTCCGTCTGTCAGGCAATTCGACAAATCATTGCTGTTTGGCGTGTGGCGCATACCATTTCAGCTCCCCACCATGCATGCGCATGCCGCCCACACATTCATGCCTACTTGCTTCCGTCATCCTCACTTGGGCCGCACTCTCGCCGCCCCAATCATGCTTCGGCTGTTCAAAACGTGACAACGTGTCGAGCCTGTGTCTCAGGGGCGCTACGGCGCCCTGCTTTTTCATTTCTTGACATTTCTCGGCTGTTCCGTGCCGCCGTGGCGTCCCTTTTACCTTGGTCAGCTCGGTGGTGGGGGGTGAGGGGGTGGGGGGTGGGGGGGGGCGTCCTCGTTGTCTGCCCTCTGGCGTAAGCACGTCGCGAGCACGGTGCAGGCACGAGGCGCGGCACTTGTCCCTCTGCAGGGGGGGGGGGGGCTTGCCGTGTGGCTCCCGTCGTCGCCCTTCCTACCCTGCGTTCGCACCCCCGGTGGTCCCCCCGTTGGGGCTTGTACGGCGCGTGCTCCCTTCGGGCACGGTCGTGTGGTCCGTCCCGCACCCTCTCTCCGCTGCCTCCCCACCCCGCCGCTTTGTCCTCGGGGGGGGTCCGCTTTTCGCCCCCCCCTACCTTCATCCCCCACCCCTGGGGGGGGCGGAGGTGTGTGGGGGGGGGGGGGGGGCGCCCTTGTCGTCTTCCCTTCGTAGCACGCATGTCGCAGGCACAACGCAAGCACGACGCAGGCACGAGGTGAGGCAGTGGGGGTGGGGGGGGGGGGCTTTTCCTTTGGGCCTTCCCGCCCTTCTCCATGGTACAGGCTCCGCACCCCGGGATCTCCAGCCGTTGTTGCCCCTTGGCGGTATTCGCCACGTCTCCACAAGGTGCTCAGTGTCCCGTGCCTGCTCCCTCCTGTGCCCATACTTGCTCGAGGAGGTACGTACCCGGGTGGAAACGGAAGATGAGGAAGTGCGGGCAGCGGGGAGGACTTACCGTACGCCTCGAAGGCTTCTTGCGCCATCCGCCGCCCTGGTCGAGGGGAGGGCCCCTGTTTCGGCACCCAACAGCCCGGGGGGGGCTGACTGCCCATCCTCTCCCTGGTGCCTGTGTATCCACTTCCGAGCGGCCTGATACCGGTGCCGTGGTATCAGTCCGCTGGAAGTGGCGGCTACAAAGCGGCCGGGCGCTCTCGTCCCCCGGGTCTCTGCCACCCCCGAGCGCGATGGAGGCCCCTGAGGTCCTATGGCAGAGACGCGGGGAGACGGGCGGGGGATTCATTTGTGGCATCCCCTGGCCATCTAGTTAATCTGCATAATCGCCGCCGCAGGGGGCCCACCGGATGGCGCCGCTAGTGCCCGTCCCCTCTGCGCCACAATAACTGCAACAGGCAAGGGGGTTCAGTGGATGGCGCCACTGGCGCGTGTCCCCTCTGCGCCACAAGTTGGGTCACTGCACGGGAGGCCCTACGGATGGCGCCGCAGGTGCCCGCCCCCCCGTGCCACTTCCTGTTTCCGGCGCCAGGCTTGGTTGACGTGACATGACACATGCATGAATGAGGTCAGAGCCGGTTTCAGGACGCGCACGGCGCACGGCACGACGCATGGCAACTATCCCCTACCCTGCCCCCTCTGCTCCCTTTCTCGCCCTCTGTGCGCGCATGGTGCAGAGCAAAGCGCAGTCCCTCCCCTGTCTCTCTCGTCCCTCCCTCTCTCTGCTCCGGCTGTCCGGCCTTTGCTCGCCTCCTAAGTGTCCTACCTCTTTCGCCCTGCCCGTGCCCTCTTCCCTCGTCCTTGCCGGCCCTCGTTGCATGACACTACGCAGGCACGCAGCACATTGCACCTTTGGGGGCGGGCTGCCTTGTGGCAGCACGCCGCGGCGCCCCGCCTTGTCCAGTGTCCCCGCACGCTACGGGCGGCTCTCTCGGTTGTGGGGCACCTTTTTGCTCCTGTCCCATGTTCGCTCTTCCAAGCCGCCGTGGCATACAATGCGCATACGCTGGTCCGCGAGCAGCACGCCCCCTTCCCTGCCCTGCCATCTCTGACCCTCTGCCCTCCGGCCAGCGCGAGCATGGTGCGGAGCAATTCGCGAGGCAGCGCTCCCTCTCTGCCCCCCCTCTCTGCCCCGGCCCCCTGGCCCTGCCCTGCCCCCTGTCTGCTCGCCCTCACTCACCTTGCCCTGCCCCTCGTCCCTGGTTGCAGGGTCTCTGGCCTCCTTTCTCTCTGTCCCCTTCCTCCCTCTATCCCCTCGGCGTGCACCGTGCAGAGCAATGTGCGAGGCAACCCTCCCACTCCCTCTCTTCCTTGCAGCCCCCTGGTGTCCTGAGCTCCTGGCAAGTCGCACGCACTTTGTACCGCACACGATACCTCCGGGGGCAGGCTGCCTAGCGGCTGCGGCATCACGCCACGTCCAGAGCCCCCGCTCGCCGCAGGTGGCCAGCTTGGTCGCGGGGCACCCTTGTTGTTCTTGCCCCTGGTCCGCTCACTCTAGCCGGGGCGTACTACGTGCATAAGGTCCGTGTTTGGCATGCCTATGTCCTCTCGCCTCCACCTCCTTACCTCCGCCCTCCGGCCAGCGCGAGCACGGTGCGGAGCAATTTGCGAGGCAACCCTCCCTCCCTGCTCCCCCTCTCCGCTCCCGCTCCCTGGCCCAGCCCTGCCCCTTGTGTGCTCGTCCTCCCTCGTCCTCCCCTGCCCCCCTTCCCAGGCCCCAGGGTCCCTGGCCCTCTGTCTCCCTGTCCCCGTCCTCCCTTTACCCCCCCGGCGTACACTTCGCGGAGCAATATGCGAGGCATCCCTCCCACTCCCTCTTCACCTTTCTGCCCCCTAGTGCCCTGGTCCCTGGGCATGTGGCACGCACGTTGCACTGCACCCGCCTGTGGCCTTTTTCCCTCTACGCCCGCCCTGCCTCCCCCTCCCTCCCCTGCCCTTTTCCCCCTCTGACACTATGCAGGACATTGTGTACCGGGGAGGGGAAAATTCTGTACGGGGGTTTTTCCGCAGGGGAAAATTCCGCACGGGGAATATTCCGCACCTGTCCCAAAAATCAAGGGGAAAATTCCGCACCTCCCAAACCTTTTGGGCCGAGACAGACTGCAAATGGCGCACCAAATCGGGCACAGCAGTGTTTCCGGTGTCGCTTTTGCGCACCACAAAGCGGTCCATGATGTGTTCCTAAAAACATCATGGGGAAGACAAACATATGGCACATGAGGAATCCGAAAAACCCTGCTGAGCTAACAACGACAATCCTTCAAATTTTGGTAGACAACGAGCGGCTTGGTGTTGATGAGTCACCTGTGCACTATTTCCCTGAGATGCGTGACACCTGTGAGGCAACCTTGCAAAAAAAAAAAACGCAGAAGCATGCCACTGTTCTGAGGCTTGTGTAGCAGGCACTCAAGTACATTTAATCGTGGGCCTTCCCAATAGGTCGCATGTGCCTAACGCAAGTGACCAATTTTGGTTGTCTAAATGGATCACAGATCACAGATCGTGGGAGAAGGCAATGACCATTGTACGTGAGATCACCTCTGTAGATGGCGTGGCCCACCATTCACAAATTATTCGACTTCCTGCCCCCCCCTTCCCTGTTGGTTGACAACACCTGCAGAAGAGCGGGAACAAAACAAATGGGAGCGAACGGCGAAGCACAAGGCATACGGTGGTACGGTTGCTTACATGGACAAAATTCCGCACGGGGAAAATTCCGCACCTCCCCTTGAAAAATGAGGGGGAAATTCCGGACCAAATTGAAATACGGAATTTTCCCCGCGGAAAAATCCCCCTGCGGAATCCCCCCCCCCCCCGGTAGGCAAGTTGCACGCATGTTGCAGGCACGCACCTGGCCTCTATCGTCGGCGTCGTCTGGCTGGTTGGCACCACGCTGCGGCCGCCCGCCGCTGCCACAGCCCCCGCAGCAGCCGCCGCCGCGGGCAGCCACTCCAAATGCCGCGGGGGGCGCGGCCCTGGTAGGCCCCGGCTGCCCCCCGGCCAGGGTTTCACTGTACCCCCCGCGGCGCCTGGTCGCCGGGGGGGATCCATCACAATATCCTGTAAGACATCGAAAAAAAAAATATATATATATATATATATATATATATATATATATATATATATCCTCACTCTGCCTGCCTGGTATTTGGTAGTATTCAAAATGGAGGAGTCCGTCTTCAGCCGTCCCAACCACCGTGGCAAGAACTCGCAGGCCGTTGGAGCGGGTGTAGAACACCCTATCCCCAATACTAAGATCCATGGAGAAAGTGGGACTGAGAAATGAGGAAGGAATTATGATGCCCCGCGGCAAGCACCCTAAAAGTGTATCACCATATATCGAGCTCAAGGTGCCCCTTTCACAACGTATGTGCAAGCAGAATAGGGCAAGTGATGATCCGCTCCTCATATCACATGCGGCACACATGGTAACGCGACGCAATGCAACGTAAAAGTGGTACTAGGATTGACCCGGTTTCCTCAATAGCGTGGGAGTCCATCACCCCAACTCGAGGGGCCTCCAACATGGAGGAGAGAACTGTGAACCGGTTATCCTCAATAGCACCGGAAGGTTAACGAAAATTGACCCGGTTTCCTCAATAGCACCGGAAGATTAAAACCCCACAATTGGGCCGACTGGCTACATCACCCCGGCCTTCTCGGGGTCCCCATGGTAGGGAGAAATCGACGTAGAAAAAGAGTGGATGTGGTGAAAAAGAGCAAAAAATGTGTGCAAAAAGGTAGAAATGGGTGAAACAAGGTGAACATCCAAAAATGCCATATCCCCAATACATCAGAACCTAATACCAAACAACAATGATGCCCAAAGTACCACAAAGTATGGGTTTCTACGGCGGCTAGACGTCCAAATAGTTGCACTGCACACATTGTGCTTAAGGTGCCCCCTAAGGGGGTCAAAATCAGACAATTCATTGCGGGATCATTCGGTCTACAAAAATGATTTTACACAGAGACCAACAAGCATCCAGTGTCATACTGGAGTCTACTATGCGCATGTATTTTACACAGAGGCCAACAAACATCCAATATCATGTTGGAGTCGACTATGCGCATGCCCCCGAAAAGGTGCTTGCGCTTATGCTCCTTCTACCAGCCCCCTTTGAAGTGATTCTTCCCCCCACCTCTGGTTCTTTGCCTCCATGTGGCTTCATCATTAGGTGCAAATAAATCAGTCGGGGGGAAGGGGTGCCTGGGGTCCAGGTACCATGGGCAATCTTTAGCAACACAAAAAAAGTATTCCATCCCTTTAAAATCGCCGTGGCGCTACTTTTGGTGCCTACCTCCCCAAACCAGCCGCCCAACCCCCCAAAACCACCCCCTGAGCAGCACGTTCGTGCAATGCAGATCCCTTCCTCTCCCCAGGCCAAGACAGCACGCAGAAGACAACAGCACACACATGTCATGTCATGGGGGTCCAGGCAATGGTGTCCATGATCACCACCCCTCATCTCAAGGGGACCCATGCACCACAGCAGCTCGTCCCTCGAGAGGCCTGGGTATTCCCCCAGTGGAATGGCCACACGCGAAGGGACCCACTCCAGCGTTGTCACCTTCGACGACGTCACTACAACAGGACACGTTTCCTTCAGGACAGTGCTGCCCTGGTCCCACCCACCCCCAACCCTCGGAAAACAAAGGCGGAGGGGAGAGGAGGGAGGGGGGGGGAGGGGCTTTAGCGAGGGGCGGGGGTCTAGGAAGTGCCCCCCCTCCTCCTCCTATGGTCTCTGGCCTCAAGGACCAGAGGAAAATTCCCGAGAAAAACGCTGAGGAGATTGTGGTCGAAGGTTGAAGAGACCTTTTCTCCAGAAAATCGCACTGAAAATCTCTGGGCTGGATCACGAATCGGAAGAGGAGGAGGGGGAGGGGGGGGTCTGGGGGGAGGGGGGGCTCCTGCTAAGGTTGTCAGGCATTCCAATACGTCCCCGGGAGAAGCAGTTGTCTGCATGTCTGCGGCAAACAGAGAGGCTTCCCGGTGCGGCCTTGGTGTGTACATGTTCACGTGGTCCCGGTCGATGGGTGCAGTCAACTGAGCGCTTTCTCAGGGGGCGGGGCCCTGAAACGCCATCTCAGGCCCCTGCAGGACGGCAGCCTGCGGTCCAGGGCAACAGAGGAGAGCAAGAGCGGCACAGGCAACAGGATCGGTTCGCGCCCTGGGCCCTCGGAGTAAGCGCTGGACGGTCCTGCTCCCACGCCCCACCCCGCCGCCCTTCGCTGCACCGTGTCCCCCCTCGCGCCCGGCGGCACGTGCGCTTGTGCCCATTGCCTTGTGGTCGGCCATCAAGGCCATTGCCGGACCCGGCGGCAGTCGCGGAAGGGGGAGGCCACGGCTCCGAATCGTGTGCCGCTGCCTCGTTTCTTAGCCACATGCACCTCGGACTGGAAGAGGCAGGTCCCCGTCCCGCGCCAGACACCCGCGGATGCGAGACTGGGGCTTGCCTCTCCCAGTCCCTGCAATTCTGTTGTACAGTGCCCCCCCTACCCCCCCAAAACGGGTGCAGTGGTTGTTGCCCCGGTGCCCTCACAGGCGGTGGTTAGAAAAGACAGAGGCGGTGTGCGCAGCGCCTCCAGAGGTCTGGCCTTGGGGTCCAAAGCTGCTCAAAGGGCACGGGGGCCTTCCCCTGGTGCTTGAGATGGAGCCACTGGTTGGTGGCTCGCAAGGTGTGGAAATGACACCGAGGTAGCGGTCCTTGCAACATAACTCGCAGAAGGGCCAACAAGTTTTCTGCAACATGGGAGCCGTTGTGGGCAAGGGCTTTTCCCAAGGCACAACACCGGACCAAAAAGCATCCGGGCCGGGAGGGTTCCATAAAGGCTGGCGGAGTGCCATGCTGTACAGCCGACGTCCAGTGCAATACCTCTGCGTGTTGGCCACCCAGCGCGGGAAGTCACCGGGATCACCGGGGGAAGTCGGACTTTCACTTGGAGGGGGGGAGGGGGTCCAGAGAGCCCTCCAAAAAGGGGAGGGGGGGGGTTGGGCTCCATCGACAGGGACCATGATTGCCGTTGGCGCCCGCCCTCCCCCACCGCTGCAGGATGCGGATATGGTTTGCTAAACTTTACTATACACAGGCACAGGGTGCAGAGCAACACCAGTCAGAAGAAACAGCTCTTCAGTGAAATTGCTATAGGCGCCTTTCGCTGTGACAGGATAAGGAGGAATTGTGGTACTTAAGGAGGGCAACAAAAGGATGACAGCAGACGGGAAACATGTTGCAGGCGGGCAGGATTAGGATTAGACAGTGCGGGCAGGGCTACAGGCACAGACCACTAGCCAGTGCATTGACCATTTGATGCAGCAATGCCAGGCAAAGCAAAGACAGCAACAGCAGACAGAGGGGGAATAAGAAAACGACACCAAGAAGCAGGTCGCGAGAAGATGCGCATGATCCAAATACAGGTGCAGCAGAGAAGGGTGCAGCTGCAGCACGCAGGCAAAAAAGGAGGCGAAGGATGCAACCCCCGCCTCCTCCCCCATCCCTCCATGTCCCCGGGCTGGTGGGGGGGGGGGGGTCCTGTCAATTGAGCCCTTTTTTTTGGGGGGGGGGGGGCCTAGGAAGTCTATTGAGCCCCCTCTCAAGTGAAAGTGCACCCTCCCCTGGGATGGTGATACACTTGACGGAGCTGCTTTTCTCGGGTGCGGCAGCCCGAAGACGGGATGTGCATTGGCACTCCAGTGGACCACTTGACCGCGCTTCGGTTTGGGTGACTTTATCGTGGTCGCTGCCAGCCCCGGGCGTTGTGGCGGATTGGTGTCGCAATGGCGGGGGGGGTGGGGGGGGGGCTGCTGACAATAGGGGCCGCAAAGGAGGAGAGGGACCCCATGCATCATCCCAAGTGCTGCCCCTGATCGCCCCAAGTCAGTGCACACGGGTATGTTGCCGCCCAGGCTGCTTTGATTCGATGGCGGTATCACACATGAGCAACGGCTCCCCACAGGGTGACTGACTCCTTGGGTTTGGACACCAACTACCCCCGCCCCCCATGAACCGTTGGCCGGAGGCCCCGCAGGGGCGAGGGCGGGGCCATGAGGCAACGGAAACTGGGCTCGCATACGCCCCCGTGTCACAGGCGCATGGTCATAACCACATTGTTCAGTGTTTTGCTTGCTGCACTGCAGCGTAGACCAGTTCTGTACCACACCAGGTGGTTGCTGACTGTGCATAGGCGGGGGCGGGGGGAGGGGGGGGGGTTCAATCACAAAGCAAAACAAGAGCATTCAGGCATATTACGGTCACCGACACTGTCCAATGTCCGCAAAGGCATAATAGATGCCATAGAAACACAAGCTGTCGCAATGGGTGGGTGGGCGGGACCACATACCCTTCATGGGTGGGCGGGTGGGCCCTTGGGAGAATATTAAAAACAGTGTGAGTAGGCAATAAAATATGCATGAGATGAAACCGATGTTTGCTGTAGGCAAACAGACGCTTCAATCACAAAGCAAAACAAGAGAATTCAGGCATATTACAGTCACCGACACTGTTTTTCTTGCTCTCCACCCAAACGGGCATGTCCCACCAGACACACAAAAAAAAATTGCCTTCCAAAGGATAAAAGCAAGGGCGTAGCGCAGAGCTCGCGCACTATAGATCAATCAGCCGGAAACCCTAGGTGCCACTATTCCGCCGAGCCCATTGGAGTATCTCCAAGATCGGTCGCCGCCATGCGTCGCCCTTTTGGAAACGCTAGGACCCAGGCTGGGCAAGGCAAATTAGGATATGCCTCCAGGGCTTTATAACGAACCCCTGCCCCTTGATAGGCAGAGGCAACTGACCCATGCCAGTGAGAATCAACCCGGGACAGGCAGTCTGTGGGGTTGAGGTCCCCTGGGACAAACTCTAAATACACAGATGGCTCCAGTCGTTGTAAGAGGTAGAAAAATCTACGGAGGTGTCTGTTCTGGCGCTGGTGCCCTGCCCCTACCCTCATAGCCGCCACCTGGTTGAGCGCAAACTCAATATCTCCGATGAGGCGTCAGACAGGCCAGCCCACATTGATGCACAGGTGCACCCCCCTCACCAAAGCCTCTAGCTCCGCCTTTTGGTGAGTCTTTACTACGGGGGAGCAGTGAAATACCCTACCACCCAGGCTCGAACCCCACATTCCAACTTTAAATTTGTCCACAACATCAACAAATAAAATCCCCCCACCACAAACGGACAGAGGCTGTAGGGGTTGCGGAGACCAGTCCTTCAAAGACAAGATGAGGCACCTTTGCAGCAAGCTAGTTCGGCCATGCTTGCCATGTTGATTGGGCTGAATAAGATCCCACAAATTTCGTTCATGACTGCTTTTTGCAACATTAGTGCTCTCCAATTTGGACCCCAACACTAACTCTAATCCTAGCTAGGGCGTGGGTTGGGGTACTAGGGGTAAGGGTTAGGGCTAGGGGTAGGAGTAGAGGTAGGACTACACTCAGGATTGGGGTGGGCGTCAAGGTCAAGGGGGGGGGGGGGTTAAGGATAGTGTTGGGTTGCAAAGTGGACAAAATTTTCCTTTGGGCACCTTGGGTGCTCATGGAGCGTCAGGTGCCTTCGGACCCATGGAACCCTGCGGAACCTTTGGCAACTAACTGTTGGCCAGAGGTGGGGGGGGGGGGGGGGTTGGCATCCTAGGACCAACATAGTTGGTCCCCTTGTGCAGCTCCCAAGCCACAAAGGAATCCCGCTCGGCCTTCACTATGCAGCAACCCCGGGTTCAAGGGTTGATGACTTAAAAGACTCTAGGCACCACCTTTACAAACATCCTCAACGCAATGGAAGTCTGTCAAAGCATACAGTGGCAATCCCCCTCTTGCCCCCTTTGTCGTTCAGGGCAGCCCTTGAGGAACCGCCCCCCCCCCCCTTTTTTTGCTACGGAACGCCCCCAGGGACCACCAACTGCCAGCTACCAACCGCCACCAACCGCCAAGTGCCAACCGCCAACGACTACCAACCGCCATCAACCACCAATCACCAACCACCAACCGCCGCCAACCGCCACCAACCGCCAACCGCCAATTGCCACCAACCATGGTTGAACATAGGAGCTACATGCGTTTTTTTTGTTTTTGCAAACCTGCCCTTTTGGAACACTCCCCCCCCCCCCTGAAGGACCACCATGTCGTTGTTTGAAAACGGGTCTTTTGATGCTTCTTTCGCATTGGGGATGTGTATATTTGTATTTTCACCCAGTTTCACCCAGTTTCACCCCTTTCCACACATTTTTGGCTCATTTCCACCACATCCAATCCTTTCTAGGTTGATTTCTCCCCACCTTGGGGACCCCGAGAAGGCATGGGTGATGTAGCCATATTGATGTCTCCCCACCACAGGGCCCCTGAGATGGCAGGGATTAAGCAGCCATTATTGAGTAACCAAGACAGCCGAAGTACGTACGCCGCGCATAAGGTGACGGTCATAGTTGACATGTTGGGTTGTATTGTGAGGATAACAACAATCGTACAATAATGTGCATGGCTGGTTTAGGGATCTAGTGTGTCATATACTTGAGTTGCCCACTTTCCAAGAAGTATCTTGAGTACTCGTGAACATTTCGAGTCAGCCCCACCCCCCCCAAAAAAAAAGCAAAGTGTGCGTGTCTTGTTGCATTTCACACAATTTTGCATGGTGGTATAAGCCTTATGGTCCATGGGACCATGTGCCATTTGGGCCGTTGTTGATGACCCAAGCACTACCTTACACGATGATTGTGAAGATGATGATGAGGACGTTTGTGCTTTGTGTTGTAGCAAACACACCACCACAGTTTGTGGGTAGTGCAATGAGAGGTATTGCGCTGAATGTATTGACCCTCGCACTTGTGGACATGAAGTCGTGCATGTTGCACCTGCTTGGGATTGTGTTGCAAGGAAATAATGTAGGGTGTATTATAAAATGGGAAAGTCACCAATGTGAAGAAGGATTGCAAGGTGTTACGGTTGTCGAATAACAATGCATGAAAGCTTCCTTTTTCGACCACTGTTGTGCTTTGTTATGTCACTCATGCCTAGGGCTGGAGGAGGGAATGATGTTTGGTGGTAAAGCATTGGGATAGATGGCCGGAACACTGATTTGGATGCCTGGGGCGTCGGGTGTGCCGGGCACACGTACCCTCCTTGTCAAAGCAATAAGAGGTGTTGTTTCTGTCAAATTTGTAACAATAGTGTTGCTTTTGCGGGGGGTTGGTGGGGGGGGGGGGGGGCGTAAGTGCCATCGTTGAAGAGACATATAGCAACGGCCCCCAACACTGCAAGAATCCTTGACAACAACATGGCAAGGGCCACAGTTGTGTTGCTTGCCACAAACAAGGGGTTGAGGATGTGAATGCAAGCCGTGTTAAAGGGAGGAAGTTTGAAACAAGCGAAAACTGTGCCCGCCGTGCTAACGTACTCCTCTCAAGGGCGTTGTTTGTGCACAATGTGAGAAAACACAAGAGGTGACTACTGCGTCTCGAGGGGAAGCGGGTGCCATTACAGGCATCCCGAGGAGTGAAGGATCAAGCGGGGTTGGGGAGGGATGGATGGAGGGCACCCAGTAGGGTGCATGGGTGGGCCAGCGGTGAGGTCACGTGAGCCCTTGGCGCGGGTCCTTCTCTCGCGCCGTGTACAATAAGGGTGAGGCTTGGGGGGGGGGGGGGGGCAGTGGCTCTGCCACGTCCTGCTTTTGCGTTGACCCTTGCGTTGACCCCTGTACGCACAACGTGCAGCACCTTATTCGGCTACTTTGTTTCTTTCCGCAACTTTTGGAACCGTGGAATTCGGCAGTTCCATTTTCTGGTGGTCCATAAAGAGCACGTTCTTTTGGTGACTTGAGCTTGGGGATCGTATTTTAGGGACATTGGTTGCCACCCATACACCCATTTTCACCCCTTCTTGTCCTTTGCAAGATCAGATTGAGAAACACTATCATCCCGTGCGCCCACTGTGATGCTTCCCCTTGTGAAAAGGGCTTCCCTTTTGACGAGGGCCTGCACCCCCCCCCAGGACTGCTTCCCGGGCGCGCTCACGCCGCTACTCACGGCCTTGGGGGGAGGGGGGGGGGGGGGGGTTCTCATGCCCCCACCCCACCCCTGTCTCCCCAGGTGGGCCGGCGGCTATTGAAATCAACGATGCCCCGCCCGCCACCATTCTGCCACCCGGCAACAGCCCTAACGGCTGAAGTGGCAGCTGCGCTGTGGGGAGAGGGACACTGTGATCACCCTCGCCCTATTCCTTCCCTCTGTTGGACCGGCAGCCGATGCAGCCGGCGGCAGCCCCTCTGCCCCTCCCGCCAGGGGGCTTGAGCCCGCGCACTATGCTGTGTGGGGAGGGGGGAAGACCCTCTGCCCTATCTGCTCCACCTGTTGGGGGGGCGAGAATGTCCCCTCCCCCAGCCGCTGGGACTGGTCACTCCCTTCCTTCCCCACCCTGGCCTGTGCAGCCGGCAAGGCCCCTCCATTTCCACTATCTGTGGACTAGGCCTGTGGCCCCTTCAAGAAACGTGGCGGAGCCACATCGCCTCCCCTCCCTTGCCCCTGTGGTCTGCGGGGAAGGGGGCTGGGGGCTGAGCTGCAAAGGGGGGCACCCCTGGTGAAGGGAGGTGGCACGAAAGGCGCAGCACCCCCTCCCGAAAATCCCCCCTCAACAGCTCAAGCACCGCATCTTGCAGCTGCAAAATGCACCTGCGGGTGCATGCCTCATCCCCCCCCCAGCGAGTCCCACCCCGCCCTGGACCCAACCTAAGATATTGCCAAGCCAGCTGGCCTGTGGGTTTGCCCCTGCAATTAGGTCTAGGTCCCCGACCCCCCCCTGCCCGCCTCCGGCCTCCTTTATAGCTGCCGCTGCAGCCGCATGCTGCAGCATTGTGTCCTTCTTTACGGCTGCCGCATGCCAACATTGTGCCACTCGTCGCAGCCGTTGCTGCAGCCGCATGCCGCAGCACTGTTTCCTCCTCCGCGGCTGTGTCTGCAGCCGCATGCTGCGGCAGTGTGTCCTCCTTCGCGGCGGTTGCTGCTGCGGCATGCTGCAGGGAAGACATGGCGGTGGGGGATGTGCCCCCGGTTGCACCCATCTATCGGAGCAGCCCAGAGGGCTCATTGGCCCAGCTGCCCACCGGGCCCCACAGGCCCAGAGGGTCATCCCGGAGCAGCGGTGGTGGCGGACATGGTGTTGGTGCTGGGAGAGGCCGCGGTGCTGCCACCACTTTGGTCGCGGCCGAGGCGGCTTATGCGACCGCCCACGCCCCTGTCACTACCATTGTTGATGCCGCTGCCAGCACCGCCCCTGCCCTCTGCATCTTAGCGCCGGCCCGCCCCCGAGCCCTCCGGCCTGGCTCGCCCCGGGGTGGCACCGTTGGCCAGGGTGCACTCGTTGCCGGCTGCAGCGCCGGCCACTGCGTCGCGGCGTCTTTCTCTTGCTTGGTCACAGTACGCGTCCTATTGCCGTCCTCCTCGGCATCGTCGTTGTCGCCGTCGTCGATCGGGACATTGATGTCCACCGCAGGCCTCCATTGCTGCTGCGCAGGTGCGACGCTATGCTCCAGAGCATCCTTGGGCAGTTGGAGGGCCGATGGGATCACTCCCTCTGTGGCTCACGACACTCATTTGAGCTGGGCCCGCGTAGCACAAATTTCACCCCACATGCTCCGTACAAAGTCGTCGAAATCGACCAAGTTGCCATCCTGATCGTAGTACACAGGGGCGCCGTCAGCACCATACCCCCCGAGACGCATGCTGGGGGAGCTCCATAGACCAGCCAGCAGGTAGTTGCCCCCAGGACGGCAGGCGCAGCGCGATGCACGCATTAATGGCTGGCATGCTTTTGCCTGTATTCGGAAGCAATGTCACCGCCGCCGCTCCATAGAGCACGTGCAGGTGCAAAAAAAAGACACCTCCAGAAGTTGCGGAAAAAGGTCAACCTATTTAGGTCCTACATGTTGTGCGTACAGGGGTCAACGCACAAGCAGGATGTGGCAGAGCCACCGCGCCGCCCCCCAAGCCTCACCGTTAGTGTACACGGCGCGAGAGAAGGACCCGCGCCAAGGGCTCACGTGTCTTCTCTGTGGGCCCTCCCGTGCCCCTTACCCGGGGTCTCCGACCCTCTCGGGGGCGCCGACGCTCTCCCCTGCCCCTAAACCCTTGGCAACGTCACGGTAGCCGCCCTAGTGAAGCCAAGAGCAAAGAGGCCGCGTGCCGCAGCTCAGCGGTGACGTCCTTGGGCTGGCACCCTGCTTGCCGTGTTGGCAACCGTGACCCCGCGACCCCGCTTGGGCTTGTTGGGGGGTGGCTCAGCCGGCGCCCAGCCGGCGGCGCGGGGGTGGAGGGTGGGGTTTGTTGCCGTGCCCTCCTGCCCTCCTGGGCCGGGGAGGGAGAAAAGTGGAAGGGGTAGCAGAGGTGCTGCTCCTCGGCTCCCGCTCGGGGAGCGGGGTGTCTGGTGGGAGGGGGGGGGATCCTCTGGCTGTGACCCCCCCCCTCCGCATCCTTGGCTGCCTTGTAGCGCTTCTGCTGGCGTTGGGCTCCGTCCTCGGGGCCCTCCTCCGATGCTCGCTTCCTTCCCTGCCCGGCCCTGACCGATTGTCACGCTCCCAGACCAACGGCGCGTCTTGGTCCCCCAGCTCACGCGGCCGCTGCAGCCAGCCATGCATGCCTCTAGCCACGGAGACCCACTCCGCCTGCGACAGCCTCCGCATGCCCGGTCGTGTGAGGTACGATCCCCAGCTCGTTGGTGCTACCCTGCTGCCCTTGGGTGGCCTGTGTGCCCGTACTGGCAGCAATTGGCGACTCCCAAGCCCGTCGCCCGGCTGCACTCGGATGACGGCGCCCCATGCGTGGGGCAGAGCCCTCCCATGGACCCATGTCGCTTGCCTAGCCCACGCCGAGAAGAGGGAACCCCCTGTGTGGCCGCTGGCTGTGCACCTGGTGGACTCCTCTGCTGGCAGGAGGCAGCCCACCAGCAGGTGCCACTGGAGTGCCCAGACCGCCTGCCACAGGACTGCTGCTCTCCAAAAGTTGCAGAAAGAACACCCTCTGTTGCTCTGATGAGGTTGTTGCTCTCGCAAGCGGGGGAGGGGGAAGTATTGTTCTGCGAGTTATTAAGACGGGGTATGGGGGTCATGACACAGCGCACGATTCTCTACTGCAGCATCTCTCACTGTCAGCGTCCTCATCTTGACTGTCCTCTTCATCAAGAGTCCCTTCCATCGCCGCATCTTGCCCCTTCATCCCCTTCATCTTCTCCATCAAGAACTCCCCCTGATAGGCAGGCAGCACACTGACTGCCTCCAGCTCAACGCCCTTCTCCTTCGTGTTCTGCTGCATGCTGCCCCCCATCTTCTGCGCCAATTTGCCAACCATTAAGTGTGGCAACAGCTGCGTTTCCATCTTGTCGATGACGAACCCGGGAATGAGAGCCACGAAAAGCTTGACAATACGGGACTGCCCTCCCAATTTGACCAGATCCACCCGTTGAATTGTGACCTATTGGACGAGGCGTGAAGCTTGCCTTATGCCGATAGAACCCATGCCACAAGGTTGTGTGTAGCAGTGAGAGTGCCATTGCACTGTGCATATTCTTAGGGAATAACAGTGTGAGGGGGGCTTGGAAATAGTATCACGCTGACAGTGCCTTTGGGCAAGATCCAAAATGGAACCTCCGGGACACAAACAGTTTCGTATGCATACACCAAACACCGAATTTCCTGACATCTCTAGGCATTCTGAGTCCGACACAGAGCTGGACACTGAGTGAAGGCAGATTTATATGAAACCAGAAATTGGCTGAATCTGCATCCTTGTTCCACTGGACCTGAGACCAGCTCTCCATTGCATGTGACAAACAGCTAGAAGTTAGGGTTGCGAAGAAAGCCAATTGTTTCTTCACTTGCCTCTTCCTCATCCCCTGCACATGATTCTCAATTTTCACACGACATTTTGCGCCTTTGTTTTTCACATTAATGGGTCCACTCTGGCCGCCTCCAGTGGCCACTTATCCGTAGCATGCCTCTTGTGGCTGTTACCGCTTCATCACGTCCCCTAGTACTTCTACTTTTGGCCGAGCGTTTTGTGTACCCATTGTCTCCATGATTCACACTACTCTTAGAGGCATTCTGGGACATATAGAGTCACAAAATATGATGACATCCGGGTGAACAGAAAGGGAGGGTTTGGTTGAAATGCACTATGCCATGAGATAAGGTGTGTACAGGCCTCCAAACTAGGGTCGCAGCAGCCGCTGTAGTGCCACAACTTTGTACCATGTGCACATTGCATGAACGGCATTCCCCACGTACAGCTTCAGGCCCTACACTCACCACCAGAAGTGCACCACACTGCACCACACCACACTGCACCGGCACTCCACTACAGCCCAGTCCACTCCACTCCATTCCACTCCCCTCCACGCCACGCCACGCCACGCCACACCACCCCACTCCACTCCACTCCACTGCACTCCACTCCACTCCCCACGCCACGCGACGCCACACCACACCACGCCACTCCACTGCACTCCACGCCACGCCACGCCACGCCACACCACGCCACGCTACCCAACACCACTCCACTCAACCAAAGGTCACGGCAGTAAGCATGATACTGCACGAGATCATACGCCACTTCATGACAGTTAATGTACATTGAACAATGTGAATGCGGACTGAGGTTGGCATCACCTGAAGGACAAAGAAGGGAGGTTTGAGCATGCGGCAAACGGCCACAACCATAATCCCTTTCTTGGAAAGTTTGTCGGGCATTTCATTCGGGAGTTTCTGGCTCAATTGCTTCGAAACCTTTGCAGCATTGGCGACTGTCTTCGCTGCCACATTGGCCACGCCACCACGCACGCGTGACTGAACTTTGCCAATAGCACCCTCAAGGGTAGGGGTGCGGCTAGCAATCTTGCCATGCACTGCATCACGTGTGGAGATCACGGTAATATTGATGAATAGAGATGGCTTCGCCTGGATTTTGCGATGAAAATGTACGGCCAGCCAAATGAAGGTCCCAAGGCAAAAGCAAAAAAGCAAAAGCGGTCCCATGGCCTAAGATGAAGGGGCATGTGCATCAGAATATCACAAGCTCAGCTGTGTCAGCTCAGGGTGTGCGTAGCACAAGGGCGGACACGACTAGCACGGACCAGACTAAACTTAAACCCAAAACTCTGTGCATTCACCATAACACACCCTGTACAATTCTCATTATTCACTCCGAACAATACACCATAATTGTATATCAGGACTACAGCACTCTGTGTGCTCTGTGCCACATTGCAGTATGTTCATCAGCGCTGCAGCATTACCGTGCGAATCCTAAAGTTTCGTGGAATCCTAATTTTTGCGTTGGGTGTTTTGAATTAATAATAAGCAAAAATTTTGCGGCAGCATCCAAAATGGGCAAAAATGGGCAAAACTTTTTTTTGCGATTTTTTTGCGGAACCCATTTTTGCGTAGGGTGTTGGGCCCCAAAAAAAAATTTGCGCTTTTTTTTTTGCGTTTTGGGGATTGGGGTTGATTCCTTTTGTTGCTACTGCAAGAAACTGTGCGTACCTTGGACTCTGGGATTGCAGTCCATTCTTACACAGGCATACAAATGTCCATTGCAGTCCATAGCACAGATAAGCACCAACAAGCATGGTTCAGGTCTACCAGTTTTTCAACAAACCAGTTCCAAATATCCATGTCCCGAACTAGCCCCTTTATCTGCTTTGGGGCACATCAACAGCCGCATTCAAATATCCATGTCCCGAACTAGCCCCTTTATCTGCTTTGGGGCATATCAACAACCACATTCCACTATCTTGACACTTGTGACAATCCCGGATGCATCATTCTCTGAAAGCAAAGCAAGGTGCAGAACGGGGCATAAGACACCGAAGAGGGGGACAAAAAGCAGTTGGGCAAACTCTCCCGCGAGTCTGGCATTCTTGCAAAAAGGGGGGCAGGGGCAAAAGTTATTTTATTTTTGCGATTTTTTTTGCAGAACCCATTTTTGTGTAAGGCATGAAGCCAATAATTATTTTTTTTTGCGTTTTTTTTTGCGGACAACAACACCTTGTGCCAGGAATTAATTATTTTTGCAAATCTTTAGAGTTTGCACGGTAGTCTATGACGCTCCATGCAGCAACTGCTGTCACTTTAGGGCTGTGCCACTTAGCAACTCAGCTCCGAAAGGACCCCTGTGCCCTTGAGCCCCGCACATCATTGAATTCTGGCAGCCATTGAATATGCAGGCAATTTTGCTGCACTGCGGGTGCACTGCGTACAATTCTATCACTAAAGATCTCTTTGCACCCGGACTTCTCGGGCCACACGATACAATTCCCTATTGCTGTTCACTCTCAGTGGCTTCGCAACACCGGGCAGGCCACCTAAGGAGGAATGGCTGGACTTAAGAGGACACCCTTTCAATCCTTTCTTACCACAGGGCTAAGTTGACAATGGCACCCAATGGCAAAGGCATCCTGGAGGAAAATTTCACTTTGACCGTTGAAATTTGAGTTGTTGCCCAACAGGCTCAAACAAGGTGAAACGGGTATGAGTTGTTGTTGATTCCATCACCTATCGAAAGATGTCTGTTTTGTTTTTGGTTTTTTGCATTGGATAAGATGATGTTATCAGAGTGACTTCCATGGTGAGGTTGCACTGAGGGGAGATTGCAAGGGGGGGATGGGGGCAGGGTACCAAAGTCTTTTCAGGAGGGCTTGTATTTTGCTTCTTGTTTCATTTTAAGTTTATGCTTCTTTTTGAAAGTTGTGTCCCTATGAACTGTGTGCCAGTTTTGTGGGTAACTACATTTTCTGTTTTCTTTTTCTTTTTGCAAAACACGATGCTTATTAGTGGTCATCCATAATATCATGTTACGCGATGGTCTCCCGGGGGGGGGGGGGGGGAGACGGTCGCCAAGTGACAGTCTCCCGGGCCATGAGCAACGGATACTGAGCTCGCATACACCCCCGTGACACAGGCATATGGTCGGTCATTGCCACAACTCACAGTGCATTGTATTGCCTCGCAAATCTGCAGCGCAACCCAGGTTCGGACCAAATGTTGCCTTGACACCGCCGCACAACATGGCTATCGAATGTTCCATGGGCCGTCTGGGTCAGCTCATCCCCCACCCATTGGCGCCGGTGAACCATGAACCAGGAACCATGCAACCTTGGGCTTACCCTTAACCTCACAATTCATAAAAGTAGACCACAACAAAAGATCGACCAGCTTCATGCCCCCCGGGATTAGAAACCCCCGGAAGAGCGCCGGCCGTATGCTTAACTACGACGTTACTTGTACCAAAAGCCCTGCATCCCCTGAATCAAAACCTTGCAGTATTTCGGGGACGAGATGTTCGGTGCATCCCCATCCCCCTCAGGGTTCGAACTCCGGACTGAGGGACCGCACACTCGCTGCATTACCTCTATGCTACCCCCGATGCCGCCCAATGGATGACAACTCCCTACCGTTTGCAAATGACAAATTGTCCCGCGATACCGTGCTGTCCCCGCTGGATTCGCTATGGTCCTAAACACAGGCCTACCCCCTATGCACCACCCCCCACAACGGAATCTGGCACATCCCCTCTACCACCAAGCCATTTGCCACTTCATTGCCCTCTAGCCCTACATGTGATGGCGCCCACAACCACTGCAACCTCGGACCTAATTCCTCTATCAACTCCAACAACTCTACCCACATATGCACATTAGAGAGAGGGCCATTAGTACCCATCCACCCCTGTGACCGCCACTTCTCTGCCTTCCCCGCTGCCCCTAGATACACATACTCTGAGTCCGTTACCACACAAACATCAGCCAAAACCGTATTGAACAACCTTAGTCCTGTTATGGCAGCAGTAGCTTTGCCGCATTGTTTGTTTGCCGTTCCTCGTTATCCATTGGGACAGCAATACGGACCTCCTGGCATTGCTCATTTGCCTGAACATAAACCCCCACCCCCCTACCCGTGGGATTTGTCTGTGATGAGTCCGTTTAGATGAGCCGTCAGTATAAATCAAAACAACCCCCTTTTGCACCAATGATTCAATAGATTGTGATACTCCTTCCAACCTCTGTGGATCAACTAACTTACGCTTTTGCCTAGGTCTACCGTTTTAGTGGGACACAGTCGAGGCTTCGGCGGCAAGACCCCCGTGGCCACCATAGTGCAGACTGCAGCACGGAACACTGTGATCTCATCAGAACAATCCCAAGAGTTCCCGGTACTCAACCACTCAGACAACCCCTCTACCCACAAAGACAGCGGGCCATCCACCGACACCTGTGCACCCTCGTTTGCCAACCACCTCACCTTCCAAAAGGCCACTCGAGCGAGCCATATCACAACCCCACGGGGGCATTCCAACAAGAACAACCGATGCCGCGGATAGAACAGGTTCTGAACAGACACCCCCCCCATTCCATCAGGCTAGTATGCATCCATGACACACCTGGCTACCGTGTACATGGGACACATCCGCAATGCATGATCCAATGTCTCCTCCAGGCCACAAATGGGGCACATGCGCGTGCCCAACAACACAAAAACTCATGCGCCCACACACAGCCTACCCCATAGGCTGGCCCGTATGAACTCTCGCGTGCTGACACACACTCTCAGATGACTGAAAGCCTCCCAACCTTCATCCGTCTGTCCGGCGGAGTATGACGTATCCTCAGCCAAAAAAGAGAAGAATACCCCCTTCCCCCATAGCATCCCCCACTAGGAGGGCTGCTCAAAAGCGAGTGGCTTGATTGTTTGAATGCAATGTTGTCTTGCTAGGTAGACAAGCCTCCAAGTCGGCGGGATGGCTTGCATCCGCCGGCAGTGTTCATGGTTCATAAGCTATTCATATGTAAAAATGTGTTCCCTGATGAGGGCAGTACGGTAGTACCTGTGCCTGTGTTCATTACGAAAATAAGCTGAATTCCAAAGAAACGCTTCTTGTGGATTGGTCGGTGGCCATACCGACGGTATTCTACGCCTCACCAAAGAAAAGGATTTTGCTGACCAACCCAAGAAACTCAAACCGCTAGTGCGGACCATCCCCAACCGAGTGGATAGCAGTAGTCCGAACTGCAATGACAACCCTATTTTTTCGGCCCAAGCCCTGAAATTTTGAACCACACACGCAGCATATGTGTCAGGTTGTACAACAGCCTTAACATAGGGGTGGGCAAACCGGTGCCAAAGAAAGACATCAGGAGGGACTAGTCCAAAGCCCCCCCCCCCCCACCACCACCGAGAAGGCGGCTTGGACACAATCGGGAAATAAAGGCCCCAACTATGGAGCTTTTACTTGGTGGATAACCGAATCAGTGGGCAAATACGCATTTGCAGTCCAAGCAAGGACCGGAAGAATCCACATTTTCAGAAGAAAGATACGTTCAGCAATTTGTATCGGCAAGGCAGAAACCGTGTGAGCTCTAAACGGACACACCTACAGGGCCGGTGTGTACGCCTGGTCCACTGTAAGACCCCACTACAATGGATGTCTGGTAGACGCTATTAACACATTACCCAGTCTAATACCAAGGTAGCAAAGCCAATTGCGGACCGAAATGCCATACGCCTTGAAGGCATCCAGCCACGGCTCCACCTGTGAATTTCGCACTACCGCCGCCGTTTTTTTTTTAAGGTTCAACCTTAATCCTGAATATTCACCAGATTCTTGAAGTACCTTCATAACAACCTTCCGTGGGCAATCATGGTAGTCAAACAGAAAGAACATTACTAAGTCACCCGCATACATAAATACAATTGCCCCTGGCACACGTGAAGCTAACAGATAGATTACCTATGAAGACACTGGAGAAAATACAGCCGGAGACAGGGGATCCCCGTGTCCGGTCCCTAATAGGGGACCGTGTCACGTGTGTTTCACATAACCCCATGACACAAAGTATAGGTAGGGAGCCTTCATGGACGACAGAAGAAAACACATGAGTGCTTGCTGTAGCTGGAGAGCCAACAACACCGCCTCGCACAAATCATGGCTCATTGTGAGGTACATGTTTGCAAAGTCCACACTTAGCGCTGCTCCACCTCTGGGGGTCCCATGCTGCACGTGCCCCTCCGTACCCGTCTCCGTCTTCGCAGAGCATCGGTGCGGTGGTGGCTCTGGCTTGGGGCATCGCTTGCCCACGCACCCTCCGGCGTTCCGCCCCTCGGCGGTTGCCGCCGCGGATGCGCCTCTCGCGGCTCTCGTGGGTGGCTCGCGAGCCGTGTCCCTGCGGGACCTGTTGCAGCTGCACACTCACGGTGACAGGGCGCACAGCCGCCACTGCCCGTTCCGCCACGTGCGCTGGCGGAGGGACGGTGTCCACCACCCATTCTGCCGCGCGCCCGTAGCCTTTCGGACGTGAGTCAGCCGTTGTTGTCGGCGGCACGGTTTGCGGAGCGGCGGGGTGCGGACATGTAGCAAGCTGCAGAGGGGGCAGCAGCACTGCACGCCCCATCCACCGACCGGGTCCCCTTTCCACACCTCCAGCCGCTTATCGTGATCCCCCACCATCCCCCAAACCCGACTTGGCCGCTACCTGTAGAGCCTAGCCTTAGCCCTTGCCTCCACAACCATATGGCGCCACCCCCGCCACGCCCAGCGGCTGACACAGTCAGCAGGGTTAAGGGCCCTTTTGACGCACGCACCTTGGCCAAGTTCTTGCACTGCGTGCGCAATGCGTGTGCACTGTGTGGGCACTGCGTGCGCACTGCGTGCGTACTGCGCACGCAGAGGCCGGTATACTCACTCAAGAATACCTGTCACCTGACTGGTTGCACAGCGAAGCAACAAAACCCACATGAGAACGACGAAACTGCCTTCAACTTGGTACTCCACTGTCCCTATGAACAAACCACTTAGCCTTGTAAAGTCCGCTTGCTTCGAGTGTTTTGGTGCCCGTGGCTTCGCTCTTGGAGGCGGCGATGAGATGTCCCTTGACTCGGAGCGCAGGGAATGCGTTGTCCGTGGTCTCTTGGGTGATGGGGACCGCGAATAGGGTGAAGGGGAGGGCGGTGGTGATTCTGAGCGTGAACGCGACACACTTGTTGATGGCGAGTGAGGTCAGTGATGTGGTGGGGATGAAGGCCGTACCACAAACTCCTCAAAGTCCACGGGCTATGTATGGCTACATCACCCCTGCCTTCTCAGGGTCCCCATAGTAAGGAGAGTTCAATATGGGGGATGGAAAATGGGTAAAAATGGTTGACATTGGGCAACAAAGGGTGACAATTCAAATGTGCCACATCCCAAATGCATAGGAAGCTAAAAAAAAACCAAGTATGGAACCAAAAACTTGTCAAAAGGGGCCAAAAGTAGGGTCCGAGTATTGGCCGACATCCAAAACTTCGCACTGCGTGCGCACTGCGTGTGCACTGTGTGCGCACTGCGTGCATGGCATTCCCCTTAACCCTATTGACACGCCCTGCCAACGTAGCCGAGGCGCGACACGTCGCAAGATCCGCTGCTGGGCCACCAGCAATGGTGAGGCACGGCCCCAGAGGATCTAGGCTATCGTGCCTACTTTGTCCATTACCAGATCTACATGCTTGCAACCAGAACTCTGCGCAACATCAAGCGCACACAAAACAACTCAGCCAACTGCTGGCTAATGATCCACCGTGGGCATCTACAGATAACCAGCCCTTCAGAGCTCCAAACCCCTACAAAGAACCCTCCAAGCGCGCATGGAAAAGCGGCAGCATCGGTGTACACGCGAATAGCCGGTCCTCCACCCGGCTGCGGTTCCCACCCCCGACTCCCCGCTGAAATTGCCTCCTACAGGCCCCTCCCTACACACGGCAAATGGAACCCAGTGCGCAAAGGGGGGGTCCGGGCGAAGCCACGCTCGCGCACCCGCGAGGAGACACAATGCCCAGAAACTAGGGCGTGCGAGCCATCCTATGCAGCCCAATACACGCTGCAGGGGCTTGCATGTGTAGCGGGACAGATTGAATGCAACCCAGCGGCCCACTATGTTTGCCAGCCCCTCGGGCTTGTGCGCCGTGCGGGGCCAATGCAAGCTGAGTTGCTTCCCCATCCAAGAGAGGGACTGGGTGGCATTTAGGACGGACTTAGGGCTGCCACGGAAACCTTTACGGGCCAAGTGTGCCGCCGTGTCACGAGCCACGTGAATGGTCAGCAAGCGGTCCCGGTCCACAAAAAGCATATCATCCACATACTGAACAATGACAACATGTGCATCAGGCAGTTCAAATAACAGGGCCCCATTAAGGTGCTGCACCAAGTCAAGTGCCCGGTGCCAGCCAAATGGCACGCGCACCAGGGCGTATGTACCCTTTGCGAACGGCCGTTAAGGGAACTTTTGAATGAGAATGCGAATATGGGTGTCCAAAACAACTATTTTGTGGAAAAAGGCCCTTTTCAATGGGTTGGAATGGAGGATATGGTTTCAAAAATTCTAAAAATATAAAAGGCAGGTCCCTGCGAGAAAAAAACACCCCTTTTCCACACGGGGGTGTACGACTTGTGGGCCGCGGACTTCGCCACTGAGCCCGCAGTGCTGCGTGCTGCGACGACCTCGATGAACTTCCAATGCATTGCGACGATGAGCTTCTCAACCCAGTCCAGTTTCTCAACTATTCTGCCGCCCCAGAGTAGTTTCTTGGGCCCAGCCTCCGACTTGCGTGCAATGGCGAGCAAGTGGTCATGCAGTGAGGTTCGCGCCAATGCTCAAGGCTATCGCTGCAGTGTGTGTGCGAGGCGGTCCAGCGTTGCCGCATACCCTTGGTGTGTGTCTTCTGTGACTGCCGTTGCGTCGTATGTGGCGACGTACTCGTCGTTGCAGACCCACTAGAAGCAACGGATGGCATGCACAAGGGCAACCGCGTCCCCACACATCCGGTGGTGATGGCCAGCTCTGGGATAACCAGAGTAGTGGAAGACGTGCAAGTCCGTCCCGGCTCATCTGTGGTTCCATCGCAGGGCGCAGTGTTGGAGGCTGGCGGCGAATGGGGACGGGTGTCGTGGGGGGATGGGGGCGGCGGGGGTGCCGGCGTGCATGCAGAGGGCGGGTGCCGGCATTTCGTGTGGCTGCCGCCACCCCCCCCCCCCCCATCCCGCGTCCCGTTAGCACTTGCGGGCAAACCGCCCTTTACATCCATGAGCGCCCCCTTGCCAGTAACAGTGAGGATGTCCGCAGACCTTACAAGGAGTCTTGGGTGGCCATGAGCACTTTATGAGATGTCCTGTGTTTCTCGGCCTGAACTCTTGCTTCCTTTATCAATGCCCGTACGTGGGCTTTCGCCAATGCATACTTGTGTGGTAGGGCTTGATCTGCCGGCTCCTCCGCCGTCGGTGTTTCTGTGGACGCGCTGTGATGCGTAGCGGGAACTGTGCCACTCCCGCCAGCTGCTCTGCCTCCCAACGGAGATGTGACTCCGTTGACAAGATCCCGTCTGTGGTCGGAACGCTGCATCAGCTCTACGAAAGCAAACGCCGCTTGGGACTCCTCCGGCACGAGGTCAGACGGGCAACATATATGTCCCAGCGTACGGCCAACGCGAATAGGAATACATCCCTGTAGTACGTGAACGAAGAATTCACAATGGGGACACCGAGCTCTCCGTTAAACAGACACGCGCATTTGGTCGTATTCAGGCCCTCGGACTGCAGCCAGAACATGTATCCATAGTCAAGAACAGCATTGCGGTGTTCGGTCGGCACGTCATCCGCAAATTGTGGCAAAGCCAGGAATTGAGACCATGCTCCATCCAACAACCGCCGATCTTCTGCGATAAGCTTTGCCCACCCCCACTCTACAGCTTCCGTTCCGCGCTTCTTCCGGTTGTTGCAGCCTTGGAGTGGCTTTTGGTGAGCGGAATTCTATTGCCTTCGGCAGTGCACGTCGAAGAGAGGTTGACAGTCAGCCAATCAGTCCCTTAGCCAGACCAGCAGCCAGTCCGACAGAAACACACAGTTTGGGGTTCTGTCAGTGGCAAACACGGCCCCAAGCAGCGGGGAGACCGTGAGCTTCAGACCAAGCAGTGGCCAAACGTTAATGTAGCCGACTGGAGTTTTTTTGGTCGGCGGTTCGAACCCTGGTCAGGTGAATACACCGCCGCCGCCGCCGCCGCCGCCGCCGCCGCCGCCGCCAACAGTCAGCCGACCAGGGTTCACAGTCAGCCGACCAGGGCTCGAACCGCCGACCAAAAAGTATGTGTTGACTGCGTTACCATTCGACCGGCGGATGTTTGGCAGCTGTAAGCTTCCCCACTGTTTGGAGCCTTTTGAGCGAAAACTTTTGACCCCCCCCCCACACACACCCCTCAAAAAAGTGATATTCAGTTTTAGGGGATAGAGGCCTCAGAATCAAAAAATCCATTGGGGGATGGTCTTTTTGGGCAAAATAATGATTTTATAAGGGGTTGGACATCCAATATCATGCCTTGGGGTATGCTACGCGAATGACCCAAAAAAAAGGGGGGGGGGTATACGACGCCCGCGCCTGCGCTTGATCTAACAACCTCTCTTCGAGGTGATTTTCCACCCCACAGCTTCCCACCGGATTCCCAGCTGATTGATGTCGTCGACTGTCAGCATCTGTGGACATTTGTACAGTTGACAGAGGCGCCCAAAAAAGAAAGTGACTATAGATATAAATACATTGATCTGTGTGTAACAGCCAGCCTCTCCCTTTTCCCCCCGCCCTGCCCTTTGCACCAAACCCTCGTTCCTTCGGAACATGAGATGCGGTGCCCGGTTGGGTGAGACTTCCCGTCAATTGCACAATGTCATCGCTACCATCGTCCGTCACAATGGGATTGGGCTTCAAGAAGGCATCCAATGTGGACTGCAAGCTGCGTTTCCAAGGCACATTTGCAGCCACAATGCCTTGTGTGGGCTGTGCTAG
The DNA here is from genome assembly GCA_964036045.1 of Eutreptiella sp. 'Long Island Sound 2002'. Classification (NCBI taxonomy): domain Eukaryota; phylum Euglenozoa; class Euglenophyceae; order Eutreptiales; family Eutreptiaceae; genus Eutreptiella; species Eutreptiella sp. 'Long Island Sound 2002'. The sequence continues at coordinate 20,643,729 of OZ038401.1, read as the reverse complement.
AGTTTGGGGTTGTGAAGCCATGGGGTTAACGTCCGGTGCCTCTGGAGACTTGGGTGATTCAACTCCCACAACCTCTAGCCTTGAGAGTTGGGCGCTCTCATGATCCACCGGAGTGACCCCACTGTGTATGTATCGAATGTGGCAAGCTTGTACCCATTTGGTGAAGGGGCAACAACAGTGGCCAACACATGTGCACCAAATGTGTGTGAGTGGTACCGTACACGACCACCCGGAGAAACCATCTTGGGTCTGAAATAGCAACACAACACATCCATACAACGCCTTTGGAGAGAGAACATCACAGAATACACACAGGTGATTGACTTGAAGTAATGGGAAAGCAACGCAAGGCCATGTGTAAAGCAGATGGGGACAACAAACTACCACAATACATGTTGACCGGAAAAACATGAAAGTGACGGTCTCCCAGCCATGAGGCAACGGATATTGGGCTCGCATACGCCCCCGTGTCACAGGCGCATGGTCATCACCACATAGTTCAGTCCCGGGGGGGGGATTGGAAAGGGGGGGGGGGGTGATTGCAAAGGGGGAGCAGGGTACAAATTCGAGAAACTAAAAAGTACATTGTACCAAGAGCATGAAAAGCAAGCAATGTTTGTACGAGGGGAGCTGGGGGAGGGTATTTTGGACAAAACCCATCCACCCGACTTTGGAGCACGGGGGGGGGGGGGGGGCGCTTGACGCCAACCCCCCCCCCCCCACTCCCCCCCGCCCGGCCTGAAAAGTGGCTGGAAAGTGCCGGACCATTGGCACCGAAGGTGGCGTAAGCAATTTTGCTTGATATGGCAAAGGGAACAAAAATGTGTTTTCACCCCATGTGTCTGTACTCAATATACTCGGAATTTTGAGGAGATTTCAATAATGGACAGAAATTGGCACTTTCTCAGTTCCTGCAAAATCATTATCTCACCTCAGAGCAGTGATGCTCAATGATGGTGAGTGCCCTAGTTGGTGACACTCTGCAATTGCAATGGAAGGTCCTAGGTTCAAATCCCAGTGGTGGTGAATGTGAGGCAGTGGAGGACAGGGGTGGTTGAAGGTTTGACTTTGTTTTTTCCTTTTTTTCCCATGGCTCATCATGAATCTACTTTGCAAAGGCAAGGGTTCCGCAGCTACTTCTCTTTTTGTCCCTTTTTCCGGGGATCCCCGAGAACACAAGGGTAACATAGCAATTCCGCCCATTTGTGGGCCCCCGAGAAGGCACGGGTGAAGTAGCGAATTCTGATTTTGTCCCCTTTTCTGGGGACCCCAGAGCATCCAGGGGTAACGTAGCTGGGGTGCTAAGCCCTCAAACAAAAGTACCACCCCCCTCCCCGTTTCAATTTTTTTACCACAACATACATACCTGAAAATGATCAGCGCGATAAGGCGGTCATTTTAAGCCATATATGTTGGGGTCCGGGAGCCCCCCCCCCCCCCCCTTAGGCTGGCCCCCAGACCCCCGACACAGCCCCCCCCCTCCCTGAAAGTGGCTGGAAAGTGGGAGGGAGTCGGCGTATGGCCCGTTGCTACGCCCCCCCCCCCCCCCGTGCCTTGGACCCACCCAGACCCCCCCCCCCCCCCCCCCTGTCTTACAATTCTTTGGGGGCAATTTTTTGTAAGTCAAAATGAAGCCAAGGCTGAGGCTGGCTGGCACCCTCTGCAGGACTGCTGCTCTGTGCAGCACTGTTGCTCTGTTCAGAACCACCACTCTGTGCAGCCCTGTTGCTCTGTGCAGGACTGCTGCTCTGTGCAGAACTGCAACTCTGTGCTCTGTGCAGGGCTGTTGCTGCTGCAGCTACTAGAACTGGCTGCTGAATTTTCTGTTAGCTGCACTGGGGTCACCTTGGGAAAATTGAGTGGGCGCTGCCTCTTCGTTGCTTGTGCTTCTCATTCTCCAGAGCTTTACACCCACCCTACCGGCTGCAGACCCACCCTACCGGCTGCAGACCCACCCACTCGGCTGCAGACCCACCCACTCGGCTGCAGACCCACCCACCCAGACCCCTCCCCCATTGCAACTTAGCTCTTATAAACATTGCCTAATGAAAAGCTGCACACATTTGGGACAAGCATTTGAAAGAACACCTTTAATTGCAATAGTCAAACCATGATACGGGGAAGGATTTTGTTGCTTGGTTCCTCGTGGCTCAAACACATACAAGAGCAATAAATAATTACAACGCAGTACAATACACCATGCGTATTGTATGGCTTTGATGCAACACATTCGGGGTATTTTAATGTTCCACCCTTGCCTAAAGTATTGCATTTTTCGGTTGTTGCTACACAATACCTCAAAATTTGATCAGGAGAGCTAAAACATCACATTCACCAAATTGATTAAGGACAGTAGATGTGTGCCTGAATGCACATAGAACCATGCATGTGGCCTAGGCGTCAAAAATATTTTTCATAAATTGGCACCTAACACCAATACCAGAAGGGGTGAAACGAAGAAAGCCGAAGAATACTGATGCATCCCAAGGAAAGAAGATGGGTCAGCTTGATGCATATGGCGTGGGCACATATTTGTGGCCAACCTATGGACAACATTACCATGTCTGAGGACAAAAATGAAGGAAAAAAGCCACCCATGCATTGAAAGAATGGGGGCCATTACATGCGTTGTTTGGTAATTGCAAGGCTCCGTTTTTTTTTTGTGGTGCAACACACCAACAAAGAAGGACTCGCCGTGTTAGCAAAGCCCCTGCATCTAAAGTCTGCGGCTACTTTTGTGTCCCCTTTCTACATGACAAATAGAAGCTACATGGTACAAGTAAAATGGGGGGTCGTGACAATCAATTCTCAACAACAACGGTGGGGAAAATCATCCCAATGGATTGCATATCACCCATGCACATGGTTGGATTGAGCAAAATTAGGAAAGCTGAGCCAAATTAGGCAAAATTTGTCGGACTCACAACTTGGGCCTACTGTGTTGGATTGGATGATCCAAAAACCATTTTGCATCATTTTTTCATGAGCTGTCCAAATCTGACCACAATGAGACGAGAATATAGGGGGGGGGGGGGGTTTACAGGCTTTTCATGCTGCATGAACAGTTTTTTGTGGCAAATTCAATTCAGCATATTTCCAGTACTGATCTTTCACTTGGCGGTGCTGAGCAGTTGCACGCTTTTCTGAGTTCGCCATGTGAATGCCTTTGCATTATGCTTGGTATCTAATTTGTTTGTCTCCTTGCCCTATCTCCCACCAGGAAACACAAGGGACGTGTGACACGCAGAGATAACGGGGGCCATTGGCGTGAATTCTCATCAAAACTCCAAAAAAAAATTATTTTGTGTACGCATTTTCTAGCTTGCGCCATCGGTGTAAACGTGGTGGGGACCAATGCTTGGTACCTCTTGCATCTTTGAGGTGGCTGTGCAGCTCATGCTGGCCACCTTTTGCAATTTTTTGATGCTTTTACCATCTTTGTTGTGGTGCTCAAAATTTGTTTCCCATGCCTTTCCTTCTTCACACATACAAGCACACAATAGCAAACACAAAGAAAACATGCAACTGCAACTCCAGAAAAAATGATGGTTGAAACTGATGACCCCAGGCCTGCTTCAAAAGTTTCAGCACCATATACTTCATGTGCGCAACACTGATGTTTTCAAATAGACATGAATCCCATGCAACTGCAATAGGCTGACCGACGGAATGAATCACGGCACTTTGACCTGAGCAAAACATGCTGAAATCTGTGGCCCCAGGCCTGCTTGAAAAAATTTCAGTACTGTGAACCTGGCTGGATGACTCTGCGTTGCAAAGCTCCCGGGAGTTGATCACTATGGCTGTCAAACACTGCAGCAAAGCAGGGGCAGCTGGGTGGCACAATGCACTGCAGAAGAAATGAGCAGTAACAACATGGCTGGACCACTCTGCGTCTGAAAAGAGGTCCCCACTCAGCAACCAGAACACACTGCTTGCCTGTCTACACATGTACTTACTGGGGGATCAATGGTCCGCTCTGATAGACTGAATATCCCTGCCATAGACACTTTCAGCCATTGGTGCGAAAGGGGTGCAGTTGGTGCATCACACCGTCAGGCATGGGTGTGAAACGCAACAAAAGAAAGCCGGGCTGGGGGGTAGGAGTGAGACATTTGCTCCAGCTGCCATCATGTAGGCCCTTCCTCAAACCCGAGACCTTGGTTCCCCTGAAACATGCAATTGTGCACATAGGCTCTGGCCAACATGGCCGAGTTGCAATGCAGGCAAAAGCAAGGGTTTTCCACATGGAAGCCAAGGGAACGAAAAGGCCTTGTTGACCCAATCTCTGTTTTTTTTTTGGTCCAGACCAAGGCACAGCCTGCTCAATGGAAGAAACTAGATTCCAGTGCACGCCGGCCAGTGCCAGAAAAGACCAGATTAGGGGCATGCGGGGAGGAAAGACAATATGTTTTATACGCACAATGTGCACGTTGCATGAGGTGTGAAAGGAGGAGGCTCACAGAGTTGGCATCGCACATCCTGAGGGTGGGCCCACCTGCTGGTGGTGGGCAAAAAACTAGTGAAAACGAGCAACCACCCATTTCAGCTCCTGCAGGGGGGGAGGAAGACATCAATCACGTGTGGAGAGTGTGGGTACAGCAGAGGGAAATGCTACAGGTCCACCAGGGGTCGGCAGCAGGGGTAACTGCATCCAGCAGCACAACAAAATCAGAGAAGCATGCTTGAGTGTAAACCAGAGAAGGTCGATAGACTGGCCTGCACGTGGTGACTTCTGCACTGCACAGGTGCCTGCCGCCAATCCCGGTACACATGGCGATCTGGCGAAAAATGAAAGCCCGGGAGCATGCCAATGAGCTCCGCTTTATATGACTTGGGGATGCCAGGCACACAGCAGACCGCCGTTCTGCCATCCCTTAGCACAGCAGAGGCCCCCAACGCCGGTGGATAAACAATTCACTGCCATCAGTGAACGCTCCATCGGGGAGGTGGTAAGTGGCGGGTTGCATGACTCAACAGGCTTCCCACAACACATTTATAGGCAGCAAGGTGGAGCAACAGGTGGGCCCAGTAGGGAGACGGCTTGTGTGAAAAGACCGTACGGGGACATTTCTGTACGGGGTGGGGTGGACAGGGGGCAGCAGGTGGTGGGGAAAGAGGCTGGGCCATGCCGGTGAAGAGTTGTTGCTACGACTTCTGCTTCAAGTTGCGCTTCCCCAACTCAGCACCGCAGACACCCTTCACACCCACACACGGACTGGGTGTGGGACATTGTGCCATCTCCACCCCACCAAAGTTCGGGATGTCCTACGCCGCAACACCCAGTACAAACACTCACCAGTTGTGTTCCCTTGCAACACAGCAATTCAGTCCATGGGGCACGTGCCATAAGACAAATGAGTGCAGGGCAGAGCAGTGCCTGACAGGACAAGAATCCCTGCAGTGTGCTGAAAGACTGCATAATCTCCGGTGTTGTACTCGTCCCTCTTCACTGAGACAAACATCAGATAAATGGCGCCTGGACAAGAACAATCGCAAATGGTCGATTTTTTCCCTTTGGTTCCGAATACAGGTCCAGACAGGGCAGGAAGGTGGAGACTTCTGTACCCCCCCCCCCTTGTTTCAGCTACGCCAAAGTCCCAAATTAATTCGGTCCCTACGCCTACTGTAGCTTGGACACGGGCGTAGCTTGCGCGCAACATATGCAACTACCGACACACACGTGAGTGAGCACACAGTATGAGTGCACCTCAACCTCCACCCATGTTCCCAAAGGCATGCAAACACAAGAAAGTATTTGAAACATAGAAATTCAGGTTCACACCCATGTTCTCACAAGCAATGAAGCATGAGAAGCTTACCCCCCCCCCTTGCGCAAGCATGGCCGCGGTCCCAGATGTCGGGCCAAAATGGCGGTTCAACGCCCACCCCGTGCTTAGACAAGGCCGTGCATGCGCGTGACACATGTGACAGCCAGACTGGGAATAACAGTGTTAGCCATGGCTGAAAATCACATCAGAAGAAGCAGCATGGGGTTCCAATGTGTAGTACAATGTTTTTATGAACAGAATGCACCATCACAGACATGAATGAGCCCCTCTTTCCCTGTACAAACGCTCTACAGACTCCCAATCCTCCATTCTGGACCACAAAAACAGCGGTCCCAAAAATTCCTCAAAACGGCGGTTCAACGCCCACCCCGTGCTTAGGTAAGGCCGTGCATGCGCAAGGGGGGGGGGGGGGTACAAATGTTCGGCTTATAAACCCTTCTTGCGGTCATACACCATGCAGAACAACTGCACATGCTCACCACTTGAAGATGCCTTTGAAGATGCCTTTGCCTCAGGTTTAGGGGCTGGTCTGGGCTGAGGCAACTTCAAGTTCTTGGTAATGAAATTGCCTTGCATGTGGTCTCTTGTAAAATGCAACTTCCCATCAAAGACATGGGCCCACGGGGGGGCCGTCTCCTCGCGACTCCCCCCCCCCAGTAGAAGTGGGCCGAAGGCCCCTAGGGGGGGGGGGCTTTTGGGGGGGGGGGGGGCTAGCCGCCGAGGAGGGCTTCTCTAAGGGACTTGCTAGTCGCTGCTAGTTGCCGGGGGGGGGAGGGGGGCTAGGGGAGGGGTTTAGCAGAGGTCTAGTTCAGTTTGGCAGAGACGCGGTGGCCTAAGGGCCTACTCTACAACAACGGAGGCCTCCACTCTACCTCCTCACCAATGCAAAGGTGGTTGTAGGCGCCCACACCCCCTGCCTGGGGAGGGCGGTATATATATGCTGCACTCTCCGACACGGCCCGTCACACCGGAGAGCAGCTGGGTGCCTGGCAGGTTGCCCAGGCCTACAAGGCACCCGATTAGTTTTTTTTTTTCCTTCGCTGTACACACAAGTACTGCTCTATGGGAATAGGTTTTTTTTTCCTTCGCCGTACACACAAGTACTGCTCTATGCAATAAGTTTTTTTTTTCCTTCGCCGTACACACAAGTACTGCTCTACAGTAGTAGGTTTTTTTTTCCTTCGCCATATACACAAATACAGCTCGTTCCGTCCCTTTTTTTTTCCATTTCGCCCACGGCTCACTTAAAAAGCTCTCCCTCCGACGATGAGTCGGAATCAGAGACACTTATATTTCGCCGCTTTCGGGGCCGTGTCCATGACAACTCCACTTTCCTACGTTGTCCTACACTCTCCAAAGGGCGTGTGCGCTCTGCACCGGATGACGCCTCTGTGGAGGAGGAGGAGGAGGAGGAGGAGGAGGAGGAGGAGGAGGAGGAGGAGGAGGAGGAGGAGGAGGAGGAGGAGGAGGAGGAGGTAGACGAAGAGGGGTTGGGAACATTGGCAGGGGGGGTCGCCGAAGGGGGGCCCATTGCCACATCCGCCTCCTCGTTCTGTTGCGCATCGTCTCCCGTTTTTTTCTTCTTACATCCATCATGCGCGGTCCAAGCAAGGACAACATCCCGCTCCGAGGGTGGGGCACAAAGGCTACCCGGGGGAGCGACATCGGGATGCTTTGCATCGAAGTGCATTTGCATCCCGTACAACCATACGGTGGACTTACACAAGGTGCAATGCATTGGCCGGTTTGTGCACGGATTGCGTGCAGAAGCCTTCGCCATTGACCCTAGTAGCCATTGACCCTTGGTAACTAAGTGGGCCCGGAGGGCCCGGAGGGGGGGGGGGGGGGAGTCGCGTACCCGGACCGAGGAGACGGCCCCCCCGTGCATGGGCCATTCCCACACACCTCGGGCAGCCTTAGCCCAAACAAATTCATTGGGAGCATCATCGGAAGCAATAGAATCATCACTTGAACCCATGTCTTATGTGGCGTTTGGTACCGAATTAAAATTAGGTACCAAAATTAATACGGTCCCTACGCCTACTGTAGCTTGGACAAGGGCGTAGCTTATACAAGGGGGGGTGTGACCTAATTTATACAAGGGCTATATACGCTTATACAAGGGGGTGGGGGGGGGGGGGGTAACTGCGCAGGTGCCGACACCTGTCGAACCTGTGGGATGCAAACATTCAGCTGGGCTCACGCCCTTTAGGTCTAGCCAATCGGTTTCTCGTGCCGTACCTCTATCGGGTGAGGGGCGTACTGGGGCCGCAATACGTCATGTGTGGACCCGCCACTGTTGCTCCAGCCGTGCCTGCCCCACAGCCTTCATTGCATTCTCAGCTCTGGGAGTGACAACTTGGCCATTGGCATAGTTCATGGCCCAAAGTTCTGATCCCTACCTCCCTGGGGCAGGGGTGCAGGGGATCGTGCCGGGTAGGGCCCGAGAGATTGACGGCGGGCGTGCATGTCAGGAAGGACGAGAAGAAGGAGCGCCGTTCGGCACTACGAGAGCCGTTGGTCCCCTGCGGCGAACCTCCGTCCCCGACCCCGTGCACCCCCCCCCCCCCCCCATTTGGGGTGCCTGGTGCAGGATCATCCCCCGCGCCCGGGCCGGCCAACACGCAGATGGTCACGTGGAGCCACAGAACCCCCCGCCCCTTTCATGCCATGGTCCTCACTGCCGCGGCAGGGGAGTAGCGAGTGTGACGGCGGCCCTGTTTTTGTTGCCCCGTCCTCGTGTTCCCGTCGCCGCTGCCGCCCTCTTCCGGGTCTTTGTTGTGGCTGTGGACTCATGGTTCTCGGCTTTACCACCTGGTTACACTGCTGCTTGGGTCTGAGTCTGGGTAGCGCTTATTCTGCGTTCCATGTGCTGGCTGTTTGGTGTTAGCAAACCATTCAACATATAGGAGGAGGAGGAGGAGGACGAGGAGGACTACTGCACGGTAATCGGCCGTCCACTGCGCCGAAGGCTGGTCACGTCACGGACCTCCGACTCACCCTCTGCGCTCCACCTCACGCATACCCTGTAGTCACATGGGTGTACGACACATTACCCGGGAGACCCGCCGGTATCACGTGCCCCATGTGACTGTCCCCCAGGCGCCCCAGTTGAGAGTGCTGCAGTTGAATGCTGCGGGTTAAAATGGCGGGGCAGGGGCACCAACAAAGGCTGCCCATGTGCTGCTGTGGAATCCAAAATCGCTCAGTTATCACTCGAAATAGCGAAGCTGAGACACCAAGTGGCATGCCGAGTGGCAGAGCTGTCACCGGCGGACAAGATGTGCAATTCCTCTGCCACGCCTACACTGTGCACAGACTGTGCAGGCACTTCCCCCATGTATCACAGGACACCTTTTCTGCCCCGTCCTCTGGGGCTGGGCAACCGACCCGAGCTGTGGAGAACAGCTATGCTGTGTACCGCGGGGGGGGGGGGGTCAGGATGTGGACCTGCCATTAGTAATGCCACATGAACCGGGATCCGCGGCAGATGTACAGAAGTCTCCACCTTCCTGCCCAGAATGATGAACCAGCGCACTCAAAACGAATACGAATTTTCGCTCAAAATGGCCAAAATGTACCGGCTGAGAATAAAAAACCCCCAGCCGGTACATTACCGGCCAAAATGTACCGGCTGAGAATAAGAAAGCCCCATCCGGTACAGTCACAACTGACTACCCCTTGGCATTCGGGCACCCATTTTTCCGGTCCTTGTCGCCCTTGTGCCGTGTGTGCTGCGTGTTTGTGTGTTGAGCGCGTGTGCGTCTGCCGCAAGGAGACCCCACCCTGCCACACTCTGAAACGACCAATGCTGATACACGGCCTGAAACAACTGGATGGCCCGGATGGCCTCCTGGACCACCGGATGGAGGTACTGTACCAAGAATTGCCAGAGTGTGAAACCCCCCCCCCCCCCCCGCACAAGGAACGGGGAGTAAATGAATGTTGGCGGAGCAACACGGCGAAAATGAATTTTGGAGGGGGTATTCGGGGGAAGTGAGTTTTGGCGGAGCTACCGGAGGAAAATGAATTTTGGCGGGGGTAGATTGGGGGTCAAACTTGATGGATGTGGACAGGCGCCGGCTCGCCCGCAGCGCCGACCACATGACCAGGGCGTACTGGGGGGAGGGGCGTTCGCCATAAAGGCTCGGTAAGTATGCCGGTGGGGCCTCCCGCGGGTGCAGGGGGAAGGGGGGATGGGGCTGTTCACACATTGTCCACGGTCCAAGGGATGTCCAGCAAGTTTTGAGAGGCCGTGTGCTTTGTGTAAGCGTGTCCCAACAGCTTGACCTTTTCGCCCCATGTCATATCCTTGTCAACAGCGCAATGGGCGCCACTCTTCAAGTATTCAGCCATGTCCTTGGCAGTGCAATTGGCGGAGTGCACACATACTAGACCCGTATATCCGGCGGAAACAAGTTCTTTAATCAAATCCGTGCCCTTGATGTCCGCCCCAGGCAGGCTCAGATTCTGGTCTACAATCGCGATATCGCACTGCTCTGCGACGGCTTGCTTAAACAACGCCACATCACTGACTGTTTTGCCAAACACTTTGACCACAGCCCCTGGGATTCTCTGGGGCAAGACGCGGTCCAGACATTTACGTGTAATGGGACTGTCGTCAACGCACAGAATATGGACATTAAGTGGGAAAGTGGGGTGCACACCTTCCGCTTGGCTGCCATCAGACACTGTTTCAGCGCCAGGCGAGACCTCAGTGCGCATGGAAAGCCGAAAATGCACATATACATCCTCTTGCCATAGCTCCACTGCCATACCACATTCACGAGCGGCCACAGCAATGTGCTGTAACCCAAGCCCTGTGGAAACGGAGTCATATCGGTCTACAACAACAGATACTGTATCACTGTTGGAAGCGTGCCAGTGAGCGAGCTTTGGCCTATCTGCTTTGGCCCTGTTGATCAACGTGAAGGAGAGTTCCGCGCTTGAAGCATGCTCCACAACTTCGGCTTTCAATTTGATCTCTGGGTTCTCGGTGTCGCCGTGTCTTATGGCGTTGGCGACCGCATTCTCCAGCACGACGTTGCAGGCGACGGGGTCCAGCGAGGCGGTCATGGAGGGGCAGTCCAGAGTGATTGCTGGGCGCCCCACCCGGAGATCATTGCAAAACTTGGACAACGACACATTTTGCGGTCGTTTTACATAGGTGCCCTGGACCAGTTGGACCACTGCCTCCCGTAGCCTGCACCACCACATACTTCTGAATAAGATGGCCTTTGCATGCGACAGGATGTCCCGGGACTCTACATCATCAAGAAATAGGTCGATGGAATTTTTGGCGTCGATGATGTTATTCTTCAAGATGTGACTGAGCACGCCATCAGCCTGTTGGATGCCCCGTTGATATGCCAGCTCCCGCTTTTGACTTTGATTCAGGAGCTCCTGAGATTCTTGGACCTTCTTGAACTGCAGTGTCAGCATGACACTACTGGGCACTAGAAACAGCTGAGTGCCGATGGCTTGTAGAACGATGTAGAACAGTGAGCCGTATGTGTTGGCCGACAGCCATGGTCCCCCGAGAAACACCAGGAAGTAAACTACAGTGTGTACAGCCGTGGGCAGAATACCGATACATCTCACAAAAGAGGATTGCAAGGCCTCACAAAGAAGTGCCACTGCGAAAAACCATGCTCCAAGAAGCTCTTCCGGTGTTTGGAACAAGAAATCGACCACTGTAAACGTTTTGATCGGCTCCGATGTCGTTGGCCATGCCTTCAGACTCATCGTCAACAATCCGTCCAAGCGACATGCAATGTAGCAAGTTGTTAGACATGTCCCACATGTCAGCAGGATCGGTGAGTACGCCCTGGCGCGCTTGATAAACACCAGGACGCATAGTATGACGCTTGCAACAAGCAGCATTGCATAATTCATCCATTGAGCAGGCGAAGGACTGTTGTCAGACGAGATGGCGTCGAGAGCCACCATCGCAGCGCATGTGCAGATTAGTCCCAGGCACCAACAAATGGCCGGTGTGTACCCCAAGGGACGCCCATTCTGCGTTGCGGGGCTTTCAATGAAAGCCCATGATCTCGCCAACAGTGAAGCACCGTCACTCCGGTGCGCTCCGGTGGGGAGGGCGTCGTCATCGCCTTTGGACTGCCCGGGGCGCATACTCCTGCAGATAGTCGATTCGGCGGTTCTTGCGGTAAATGCAACACGCCGGGTTCATCAAAATCAAGGGACTGCAGCACGCACAACAGGGGGATGCAAGCTGCAAGCACCCCTCAGGGAATCCACCCACTCGGCACACACCCAGCGTGCAAATATCCCCTGCCTCCACCCCCCCCTATGGGGGAATGTTTGCCCGGCGCGCGCCTGGCGCGCTACTTTTCTATTAACTATCCCGACTTCCGCCCCAGATTTTCCCTCTCATGGAGAAGCCCCCCAAGTAGACCACGTTGCACTGCACACCTTCCCTACAAAGCACATTGCACAATAAAGCAATATCTGTGAATTCAACAACTCCAAGTGTCATTTGTATTGTACTTAACAAACAACATTGGTCCCACAAGTGTGGGTGTCAATACATTCAGTACAATAGTGCTCCTTACACTCATCACAAACTGCAACAGTGGAGCGATTCTGGCAACACAACACACACACTTCTGCCTCATCCTCTGCCTCATCTTGTGTGGCGGCCAAGTTGCTTTGGTCAGCCAAAAATGAGGCGGGACATGCTCCCATGGTCCGTAGGGGGGTTGACGGACTTGCCTCTGGATGCAAAATTGTGTGAAATGTAACAAAATACGGACTGACTGGTGCAACTCATTGGGGCCGCCACGCCAGATGTTCCTAACCAAACCTCAATGCCACACAAACAGACAGCCAACAAACAGCTGCTCAATGTGTGCCCTATACCACCCGTGCACGTCATTGTAACATTGTTGGCGGACTGTCAAAGTGCCATTCTTTCTTCCAATGAAAGGCACAATGACATCACCATGATGAACCTAGTATCTCAAAGTATGGGTCTCTAGTACAGCCAGACGCCCAAATAGCTGCACTGCGCTAAGTGCGCCCCCTTAGTGCACCCCCTAGAAGGCCACCGGTGGGGCACGGGTCAAAAAAGATGCCCGGCGCGCGCCTGGCGCGCCAATGTTCCCCCCATGTCCAGCCCCACCTCAGGGAGGCCAGTCCATTATGACCTCCCCCCGACCTACCACCAATGTTTCTAGGGAAAACTATATCCACCTACAGCCAGACACCGAGGTCACAGCACGCGGATCAGCCAAAAGAAGAAGGGTAGCAGGGACGGGGCATGGCGCCTTGCGGGCGTGTTTTCCCTGTATGATCAATCATTTGGTATGACAGTCAGGCCGTTGAAGGCCTACGCACATGGCAACATTCGCTGGTGGGTGGGTGGATTGGGGTGATGGCCATGATCAAATTCAAAAATTAGGCAAACTGCAAGGTTCAACTCCTAATTCCTACTATTTGAGGCTCATGGGGGGAGGGGTGTTCAGCAAATAAGGCGCCCATCACTTGCCAAATTATTGGACTGCGCAACAACCAGCAATGTTTCACCGCTTAACCCACGAGTGGCATAGTGTTTTCAGACAGAAACGCACAGTTCACCAGGGGTAGTTGTTGGAAAACACTGGAGGCACGTTTGCAACCCAGAAAAAAACAGTGTCTAGTGCACAACAACCAGGGTGTGTGACCAAATACCTTTAAGGAGCAGGGTGTCTATACTCAATATACTCGGAATTTTGAGGAGATTTCAATAATGGACAGAAATTGGCATTTTCTCAGTTAGTGCAAGATCATTATCTCACCTCAGAGCAGTGATGCTCAATGATGGTGAGTGCCCTAGTTGGTGACACTCTGCAATTGCAATGGAAGGTCCTAGGTTCAAATCCCAGTGGTGGTGAATGTGAGGCAGTGGAGGACAGGGGTGGTTGAAGGTTTGACTTTGTTTTTTCCTTTTTTTTTTAGCCTGGCTCATCATGAATCTACTTTGCAAAGGCAAGGGTTCCGCAGCTACTTCTCTTTTTGTCCCTTTTTCCGGGGATCCCCGAGAACACAAGGGTAACATAGCAATTCCGCCCATTTGTGGGCCCCCGAGAAGGCACGGGTGAAGTAGCGATTTCTGATTTTGTCCCCTTTTCTGGGGACCCCAGAGCATGCAGGGGTAACGTAGCTGGGGTGCTAAGCCCTCAAACAAAAGTACCACCTACCATGCCCCCCCCCCCCTCCCCGTTTGAATTTTTTTACCACAACATACATACCTGAAAATGATCGGCGCCATACGGCGGTCATTTTAAGCCATATATGTTGGGGTCCAGGAGCCCCCCCCCCCCCCCCCCTTAGGCTCAACGGAGAAGCCATTCGGGTGTGGTGCCCTTTGGGCCCCCTCGTCTACACGGGCTGTAGCGCCGCAGCCAGTGCAGCTAGCACCGGTGGCACCCAGGGCAGGGAAGCACTCTCTGCGCCCTGGTGCCCCTCCACCTGCCCAGGGTACACCCTCGGCCGTGGGGAGCCGGACCCAGCCCGCGTGGCAGCACCACCTGTGCCGAAGGCAGTCAAGGAGTGCGGGTCTGACCCCAGTCGTGCCTACCACCGCCTTCCCGTGCCAACAGGCAGTCGTGGAGTGGTTGGGTAGCATGTCCTTGTGACGTGGAGATTGCGAGCCCAAGCCCACATCTCCCCCGGCGGGCTCGGAGTCAGGCTCTCCACCCTCCTTGCCGGGGCCTGGAGCACTAGGCACACACTTCCCCGCGCCATGTGCGCCAACGCCGAACAACAATGGAGCAAGCAGGTGTGCCACAGCCCTCCCCCCGTCCCCCACAGACACACAAGGGCACATACACACAGGCACGGCGGCATCTCCCGCCCGCGAGCGCCACCGCGGGGCCACCGCGGGGTCTGGGGGCGGTCAGCAGTCCGGTAGGCCTTGTGACCGGACAACCGGGTACAGCCGCCCAGTCGGGTCTGGCAGGGAAGGCGGCGCGGACCGTGGGTAGGCGACCAGGTTAGGCCTTCACCCAACCCAACCCAACCCCCCCTTAGGCTGGCCCCCACATCCCCCCGACACAGCCCCCCCCCCCCCTCCCCCCCCTCCCTGAAAGTGGCTGGAAAGTGGGAGGGAGTCGGCGTATGGCCCGTTGCTACGCCCCCCCCCCCCCCGTGCCTTGGACCCACCCAGACCTCCTCCCCCCCTCTTATAATTCTTTGGGGGCAATTTTTTGTAAGTCAAAATGAAGCCAAGGCTGAGGCTGGCTGGCACCCTCTGCAGGACTGCTGCTCTGTGCAGCACTGTTGCTCTGTTCAGAACCACCACTCTGTGCAGCCCTGTTGCTCTGTGCAGGACTGCTGCTCTGTGCAGAACTGCAACTCTGTGCTCTGTGCAGGGCTGTTGCTGCTGCAGCTACTAGAACTGGCTGCTGAAATTTCTGTTGGCTGCACTGGGGTCACCTTGGGAAAATTGAGTGGGTGCTGACTCTTCGTTGCTTGTGCTTCTCATTCTCCAGAGCTTTACACCCACCCTACCGGCTGCAGACCCACCCACTCGGCTGCAGACCCACCCACTCGGCTGCAGACCCACCCACCCAGACCCCTCCCCCATTGCAACTTAGCTCTTATAAACATTGCCTAATGAAAAGCTGCACACATTTGGGACAAACATTTGAAAGAACACCTTTAATTGCAATAGTCAAACCATGATACGGGGAAGGATTTTGTTGCTTGGTTCCTCGTGGCTCAAACACATACAAGAGCAATAAATAATTACAACGCAGTACAATACACCATGCGTATTGTATGGCTTTGATGCAACACATTCGGGGTATTTTAATGTTCCACCCTTGCCTAAAGTATTGCATTTTTCGGTTGTTGCTACACAATACCTCAAAATTTGATCAGGAGAGCTAAAACATCACATTCACCAAATTGATTAAGGACAGTAGATGTGTGCCTGAATGCACATAGAACCATGCATGTGGCCTAGGCGTCAAAAATATTTTTCATAAATTGGCACCTAACACCAATACCAGAAGGGGTGAAACGAAGAAAGCCGAAGAATACTGATGCATCCCAAGGAAAGAAGATGGGTCAGCTTGATGCATATGGCGTGGGCACATATTTGTGGCCAACCTATGGACAACATTACCATGTCTGAGGACAAAAATGAAGGAAAAAAGCCACCCATGCATTGAAAGAATGGGGGCCATTACATGCGTTGTTTGGTAATTGCAAGGCTCCGTTTTTTTTTTGTGGTGCAACACACCAACAAAGAAGGACTCGCCGTGTTAGCAAAGCCCCTGCATCTAAAGTCTGCGGCTACTTTTGTGTCCCCTTTCTACATGACAAATGGAAGCTACATGGTACAAGTAAAATGGGGGGTCGTGACAATCAATTCTCAACAACAACGGTGGGGAAAATCATCCCAATGGATTGCATATCACCCATGCACATGGTTGGATTGAGCAAAATTAGGAAAGCTGAGCCAAATTAGGCAAAATTTGTCGGACTCACAACTTGGGCCTACTGTGTTGGATTGGATGATCCAAAAACCATTTTGCATCATTTTTTCATGAGCTGTCCAAATCTGACCATAATGAGACGAGAATATAGGGAGCGGGGGGGGGGGGGGTTTACAGGCTTTTCATGCTGCATGAACAGTTTTTTGTGGCAAATTCAATTCAGCATATTTCCAGTACTGATCTTTCACTTGGCGGTGCTTAGCAGTTGCACGCTTTTCTGAGTTCGCCATGTGAATGCCTTTGCATTATGCTTGGTATCTAATTTGTTTGTCTCCTTGCCCTATCTCCCACCGGGAAACACAAGGGACGTGTGACACGCAGAGATAACGGCAGAGCCACCAAATGACCAGGCAATTGTTTGTTGAAATGCGCGTTCAGGTCAACTCAGAGCCGCACCCCCCAGCTCTGGAGTCGCCCTTCAGTAGTGTGCCTGTTCACTGTCCTTTCGTCGTTTGCATGCATGTAACAGCGTTGAATTGGGACACAAGATCTTTGGGAAGGCCATACCCCTCACGGCTTTCCATATGGAAGCCAAGGGAACGAAAAGGCCTTGTTGACCCAATCTCTGTTTTTTTTTTTTGGTCCAGACCAAGGCACAGCCTGCTCAATGGAAGGAACTAGATTCCAGTGCACGCCGGCCAGTGCCAGAAAAGACCAGATTAGGGGCATGCGGGGAGGAAAGACAATATGTTTTATACGCACAATGTGCACGTTGCATGAGGTGTGAAAGGAGGAGGCTCACAGAGTTGGCATCGCACATCCTGAGGGTGGGCCCACCTGCTGGTGGTGGGCAAAAAACTAGTGAAAACGAGCAACCACCCATTTCAGCTCCTGCAGGGGGGGAGGAAGACATCAATCACGTGTGGAGAGTGTGGGTACAGCAGAGGGAAATGCTACAGGTCCACCAGGGGTCGGCAGCAGGGGTAACTGCATCCAGCAGCACAACAAAACCAGAGAAGCATGCTTGAGTGTAAACCAGAGAAGGTCGATAGACTGGCCTGCACGTGGTGACTTCTGCACTGCACAGGTGCCTGCCGCCAATCCCGGTACACATGGCGATCTGGCGAAAAATGAAAGCCCGGGAGCATGCCAATGAGCTCCGCTTTATATGACTTGGCGATGCCAGGCACACAGCAGACCGCCGTTCTGCCATCCCTTAGCACAGCAGAGGCCCCCAACGCCGGTGGATAAACAATTCACTATGGGGCACGTGCCATAAGACAAATGAGTGCAGGGCAGAGCAGTGCCTGAGAGGACAAGAATCCCTGCAGTGTGCTGAAAGACTGCATAATCTCCGGTGAAAAAAGCTTATACTCGTCCCTCTTCACTGAGACAAACATCAGATAAATGGCGCCTGGACAAGAACAATCGCAAATGGTCGATTTTTTCCCTTCGGTTCCGAATACAGGTCCAGACAGGGCAGGAAGGTGGAGACTTCTGTACCCCCCCCCCCCTTGTTTCAGCTACGCCAAAGTCCCAAATTAATTCGGTCCCTGCGCCTACTGTAGCTTGGACACGGGCGTAGCTTACGCGCAACACATGCAACTACCGACACACACGTGAGTGAGCACACAGTATGAGTGCACCTCAACCTCCACCCATGTTCCCAAAGGCATGCAAACACAAGAAAGTATTTGAAACATAGAAATTCAGGTTCACACCCATGTTCTCACAAGCAATGAAGCATGAGAAGCTTACAAATGTTCGGCTTATAAACCCTTCTTGCGGTCATACACCATGCAGAACAACTGCACATATTCACCACTTGAAGATGCCTTTGAAGATGCCTTTGCCTCAGGTTTAGGGGCTGGTCTGGGCTGAGGCAACTTCAAGTTCTTGGTAATGAAATTGCCTTGCATGTGGTCTCTTGTAAAATGCAACTTCCCATCAAAGACATGGGCCATTCCCACACACCGCGGGCAGCCTTAGCGCAAACAAATTCATTGGGAGCATCATCGGAAGCAATAGAATCATCACTTGAACCCATGTCTTATGTGGCTGCACTACGTTTGGTACCGAATTAAAATTAGGTACCAAATTAATACGGTCCCTACGCCTACTGTAGCTTGGACAAGGGCGTAGCTTATACAAGGGGGGGTGTGACCTAATTTATACAAGGGCTATATACGCTTATACAAGGGGGTGGGGGGGGGGGGGGGTAACTGCGCAGGTGCCGACACCTGTCGAACCTGTGGGATGCAAACATTCAGCTGGGCTCACGCCCTTTAGGTCTAGCCAATCGGTTTCTCGTGCCGTACCTCTATCGGGTGAGGGGCGTACTGGGGCCGCAATACGTCATGTGTGGACCCGCCACTGTTGCTCCAGCCGTGCCTGCCCCACAGCCTTCATTGCATTCTCAGCTCTGGGAGTGACAACTTGGCCATTGGCATAGTTCATGGCCCAAAGTTCTGATCCCTACCTCCCTGGGGCAGGGGTGCAGGGGATCGTGCCGGGTAGGGCCCGAGAGATTGACGGCGGGCGTGCATGTCACGAAGGAGCGCCGTTCGGCACTACGAGAGCCGTTGGTCCCCTGCGGCGAACCTCCGTCCCCGACCCCGTGCACCGCCCCCCCCCCCCCCCCCCATTTGGGGTGCCTGGTGCAGGATCATCCCCCGCGCCCGGGCCGGCCAACACGCAGATGGTCACGTGGAGCCACAGAACCCCCCGCCCCTTTCATGCCATGGTCCTCACTGCCGCGGCAGGGGAGTAGCGAGTGTGACGGCGGCCCTGTTTTTGTTGCCCCGTCCTCGTGTTCCCGTCGCCGCTGCCGCCCTCTTCCGGGTCTTTGTTGTGGCTGTGGACTCATGGTTCTCGGCTTTACCACCTGGTTACACTGCTGCTTGGGTCTGAGTCTGGGTAGCGCTTATTCTGCGTTCCATGTGCTGGCTGTTTGGTGTTAGCAAGCCATTCAACATGTAGGAGGAGGAGGAGGAGGACGAGGAGGACTACTGCACGGTAATCGGCCGTCCACTGCGCCGAAGGCTGGTCACGTCACGGACCTCCGACTCACCCTCTGCGCTCCACCTCACGCATACCCTGTAGTCACATGGGTGTACGACACATTACCCGGGAGACCCGCCGGTATCACGTGCCCCATGTGACTGTCCCCCAGGCGCCCCAGTTGAGAGTGCTGCAGTTGAATGCTGCGGGTTAAAATGGCGGGGCAGGGGCACCAACAAAGGCTGCCCATGTGCTGCTGTGGAATCCAAAATCGCTCAGTTATCACTCGAAATAGCGAAGCTGAGACACCAAGTGGCATGCCGAGTGGCAGAGCTGTCACCGGCGGACAAGATGTGCAATTCCTCTGCCACGCCTACACTGTGCACAGACTGTGCAGGCACTTCCCCCATGTATCACAGGACACCTTTTCTGCCCCGTCCTCTGGGGCTGGGCAACCGACCCGAGCTGTGGAGAACAGCTATGCTGTGTACCGCGGGGGGGGGGGGGGTCAGGATGTGGACCTGCCATTAGTAATGCCACATGAACCGGGATCCGCGGCAGATGTACAGAAGTCTCCACCTTCCTGCCCAGAATGATGAACCAGCGCACTCAAAACGAATACGAATTTTCGCTCAAAATGGCCAAAATGTACCGGCTGAGAATAAAAAACCCCCAGCCGGTACATTACCGGCTCAAATGTACCGGCTGAGAATAAGAAAGCCCCATCCGGTACAGTCACAACTGACTACCCCTTGGCATTCGGGCACCCATTTTTCCGGTCCTTGTCGCCCTTGTGCCGTGTGTGCTGCGTGTTT
This sequence comes from Eutreptiella sp. 'Long Island Sound 2002', assembly GCA_964036045.1. Classification (NCBI taxonomy): domain Eukaryota; phylum Euglenozoa; class Euglenophyceae; order Eutreptiales; family Eutreptiaceae; genus Eutreptiella; species Eutreptiella sp. 'Long Island Sound 2002'. The sequence goes on along the minus strand of OZ038401.1, from coordinate 20,623,677 downwards.
GTGTGTTGAGCGCGTGTGCGTCTGCCGCAAGGAGACCCCACCCTGCCACACTCTGAAACGACCAATGCTGATACACGGCCTGAAACAACTGGATGGCCCGGATGGCCTCCTGGACCACCGGATGGAGGTACTGTACCAAGAATTGCCAGAGTGTGAAACCCCCCCCCCCCCCCGCACAAGGAACGGGGAGTAAATGAATGTTGGCGGAGCAACACGGCGAAAATGAATTTTGGAGGGGGTATTCGGGGGAAGTGAGTTTTGGCGGAGCTACCGGAGGAAAATGAATTTTGGCGGGGGTAGATTGGGGGTCAAACTTGATGGATGTGGACAGGCGCCGGCTCGCCCGCAGCGCCGACCACATGACCAGGGCGTACTGGGGGGAGGGGCGTTCGCCATAAAGGCTCGGTAAGTATGCCGGTGGGGCCTCCCGCGGGTGCAGGGGGAAGGGGGGATGGGGCTGTTCACACACTGGTAACGGTCCAAGGGAGGTCCAGCAAGTTTTGAGAGGCCGTGTGCTTTGTGTAAGCGTGTCCCAACAGCTTGACCTTTTCGCCCCATGTCATATCCTTGTCAACAGCGCAATGGGCGCCACTCTTCAAGTATTCAGCCATGTCCTTGGCAGTGCAATTGGCGGAGTGCACACATACTAGACCCGTATATCCGGCGGAAACAAGTTCTTTAATCAAATCCGTGCCCTTGATGTCCGCCCCAGGCAGGCTCAGATTCTGGTCTACAATCGCGATATCGCACTGCTCTGCGACGGCTTGCTTAAACAACGCCACATCACTGACTGTTTCGCCAAACACTTTGACCACAGCCCCTGGGATTCTCTGGGGCAAGACGCGGTCCAGACATTTACGTGTAATGGGACTGTCGTCAACGCACAGAATATGGACATTAAGTGGGAAAGTGGGGTGCACACCTTCCGCTTGGCTGCCATCAGACACTGTTTCAGCGCCAGGCGAGACCTCAGTGCGCATGGAAAGCCGAAAATGCACATATACATCCTCTTGCCATAGCTCCACTGCCATACCACATTCACGAGCGGCCACAGCAATGTGCTGTAACCCAAGCCCTGTGGAAACGGAGTCATATCGGTCTACAACAACAGATACTGTATCACTGTTGGAAGCGTGCCAGTGAGCGAGCTTTGGCCTATCTGCTTTGGCCCTGTTGATCAACGTGAAGGAGAGTTCCGCGCTTGAAGCATGCTCCACAACTTCGGCTTTCAATTTGATCTCTGGGTTCTCGGTGTCGCCGTGTCTTATGGCGTTGGCGACCGCATTCTCCAGCACGACGTTGCAGGCGACGGGGTCCAGCGAGGCGGTCATGGAGGGGCAGTCCAGAGTGATTGCTGGGCGCCCCACCCGGAGATCATTGCAAAACTTGGACAACGACACATTTTGCGGTCGTTTTACATAGGTGCCCTGGACCAGTTGGACCACTGCCTCCCGTAGCCTGCACCACCACATACTTCTGAATAAGATGGCCTTTGCATGCGACAGGATGTCCCGGGACTCTACATCATCAAGAAATAGGTCGATGGAATTTTTGGCGTCGATGATGTTATTCTTCAAGATGTGACTGAGCACGCCATCAGCCTGTTGGATGCCCCGTTGATATGCCAGCTCCCGCTTTTGACTTTGATTCAGGAGCTCCTGAGATTCTTGGACCTTCTTGAACTGCAGTGTCAGCATGACACTACTGGGCACTAGAAACAGCTGAGTGCCGATGGCTTGTAGAACGATGTAGAACAGTGAGCCGTATGTGTTGGCCGACAGCCATGGTCCCCCGAGAAACACCAGGAAGTAAACTACAGTGTGTACAGCCGTGGGCAGAATACCGATACATCTCACAAAAGAGGATTGCAAGGCCTCACAAAGAAGTGCCACTGCGAAAAACCATGCTCCAAGAAGCTCTTCCGGTGTTTGGAACAAGAAATCGACCACTGTAAACGTTTTGATCGGCTCCGATGTCGTTGGCCATGCCTTCAGACTCATCGTCAACAATCCGTCCAAGCGACATGCAATGTAGCAAGTTGTTAGACATGTCCCACATGTCAGCAGGATCGGCGAGTACGCCCTGGCGCGCTTGATAAACACCAGGACGCATAGTATGACGCTTGCAACAAGCAGCATTGCATAATTCATCCATTGAGCAGGCGAAGGACTGTTGTCAGACGAGATGGCGTCGAGAGCCACCATCGCAGCGCATGTGCAGATTAGTCCCAAGCACCAACAAATGGCCGGTGTGTACCCCAAGGGACGCCCATTCTGCGTTGCGGGGCTTTCAATGAAAGCCTGTGATCTCGCCAACAGTGAAGCACCGTCACTCCGGTGCGCTCCGGTGGGGAGGGCGTCGTCATCGCCTTTGGACTGCCCGGGGCGCATACTCCTGCAGATAGTCGATTCGGCGGTTCTTGCGGTAAATGCAACACGCCGAGTTCATCAAAATCAAGGGACTGCAGCACGCACAACAGGGGGATGCAAGCTGCAAGCACCCCTCAGGGAATCCACCCACTCGGCACACACCCAGCGTGCAAATCTCCCCTGCCTCCATCCCCCCCCCCCCCCCCATGGGGGAATGTTTGCCCGGCGCGCGCCTGGCGCGCTACTTTTCTATTAACTATCCCTACTTCCGCCCCAGATTTACCCTCTATCTATATAGATACACTATCTCCTGATTGGGGCGTGTGGCAGGCACGGCAAAGGTGCCGTCACTTGAGCGTGTATTTTTTTCTTTGGCTTTTTGATCACCTTTTTTTTTCCTCATCGTTGCCGGAAAAATTCTTACTTCACCGCTTTTTTCTTTATCACCGCCGTCACTTGGGCCACAAGTAGAGTGGGAAGGAGGCACTGTGTGGTCACGAGTATGGTCTTTTTTTTCATTCTCAACATCAACTACAACATCCACATCAATAGCCATCTTGTTGAGGGACGGTGGAATTGAAGTGTCGTGTAAAGGTTCACAATGGGTGCTTCCATGCGAGCGGGCATCTAGCAGACTCGGGTCGGCAGCGGAAGAAGGGGAGGTCGAAGACATGGACGGTAAGACAGATGTCCGAAATGAGGGGGAAATGGAGATAACAAGTAAAAAGCGGTGAAGGAAAAAGGCCAGCAGGCAAAAGGCAAAAATTCGGCGTCGATCTGAGATCTCAGTCAGATCGTCATCAGTCACACGTGCACGTCGGATGGACTCTTGTGGGACAGTTTCCGCTCATCAAATTTGTCACTAATCCAGTCACAATGTCGTTGATACATCCACCTGTCAAAATTACCACTTATCCCAACCTCGTCACTCCGGCAGCAGCTGAAGCTCAAGAACTGAGACGCAAAATATGTACAGAGTGCCTGAAGGCTGCTCTGTTACCCCCCCCCCCCCCACACCTTGTCCAAAGCAACGGTAAATGACCAGAACTTGACGGAACCAACACCTAGTGTTGCTTGGACAAGGGTGTTGCTTACGCGCCGCAACTTGCATGATGCAGGTGTAGACCGTCCTCAGGGGGTTTGAAACGGAGATGGTGGTGCACAAGCAAAGGGTTGATATGCAACAAAACACTCATGAGCAGTGATCATTGGTGACCAAAAACTGGCACATACAGTTCGAAAACATTGAACATTATGGGTCCACAGGCTCCGAAATGAAGCCCTTCTTGGTCAAGGTATGAGGGTGCTGAAACGCACCGCACCGCGCGCGTCAGAGGATGCAACGCTTTAGTGCAATGCACACCATTTCGGAAGGTAGGCAAGGACACGGAGAAAATACATTGAAACGGGAAACTTTTGTGCATGCATCATCACCACGTCCCCACAGATAATGCCCCCAAAGCGTGTTTTACCCATGCACACCAATAGTGTCACCCAACCATTGCATACAGTGCACACTGGCCACGTTTCAGCAACTTTTAGTGTGAGCATATGTGGTGTGCGCAGGGCTGACGCCGCACCGCGCACACCGTGCGCACCGCGCGGTCAGCACCCTCTATAACGCAGAGTGAACTGTTGGACGTGCTTCTTCTTCTTGCCCTGTGCATCACCCTTTGCTGGAGGTTTGGGTGCAGGTTTTGGGGCTGGTTTTTGGGAAGAAATTTGGGTATAAACTGCAGTTGCAAACTCCTGATGGTCTGGGCAAGGGATGGGACTCTTGTCGGACAGTTTCCGCTCATCAAATTTGTCACTAATCCATTCACAATATCGTTGCATCATCCACCTGTCAAACTTACCACTTATCTCAACATTGTCACATGTGGCAGCCCTCTTGGCCAACAGAGCTGCCTTGACACAAAATATGAACAACGTGCATCTCAAAACCAAAGTATCAGGAAGCACACGTGGCACATAGTAGAACGAATTGAAAAATGCACCACGAAAAATCAACGGTGCAAAAATTGACGGAACCAACGCCTAGTGTTGCTTGGACATAGGCGTTGCTTGGCCATAGAACAGTGGAATGTTCAGCAATAGGTCCCCACCGACAGACCTATGCCCTCATACGACAGGTATCACGCGGCGGAGCCGCGACACACATGGTCCGTGATGTCCAGCAAGGCGCCGTCAGGCGCCGTCACAAATTGTCCCTTATGTCCAACACAGGTGCGGATTCCAGGTCAGGACTCGGCCAGGTTTCAGAAACCCCACATAGGCGTTGCTTGGCCATAGAACAGTGGAAAGTTCAGCAATAGGTCCCCACCGACAGACCTACGCCCTCAATCATCAGGTATCGCGCATTGTCCCATCTGTCCAGCGAAGCGCCACAGCTCATCCTCGGATACGGCGCCGGAGGCGCCGCCACAGTTCGTCAGGATAGGTCAGGTCGCCCCCCCTACCCCTCGGCAAGGATTGGGTTGAGCTGGCTGGAACCTCCAAAAAGTAAAACCGCCCCCCGTGTCGACCGCTATAGGCGTTGCTTGGACAAGGGGGGGGGGGGGGACTTGTATCCTTGTTTTGGCGACGAATGTGCGGAGGCCTAGCAGGGCCAAGGAGTGTGAATGAAGGCCTGGGCTCAAAGGAACCCCCCAGCAGGCCGCAGGCTGAGGGAGACATACAATTACATTGCACCACAAAGAGGAAGGCATCACATGGCGGCGTCAGCCTGCCTCACTGACGTGTGTGTGTGTGTGACGCCCAAATCTTTCAAATCATGCTCAAAATGCAAGGTTCAACGACTAAATCCTACCACTAGGCGACCGAACCATGAGTTCTGATGTCCATGTGCCCCGTCGGTGGGCTTCATACATTGTACCACAAAGAGGAAGGCATCACATGGCGGCGTCAGCCTGCCTCACTGTGAGGAGAGAAGACGTGCGCTCGCGCGCGCGTGTGCGTGTGTGTGTGAGCGAAGGAGGAAGTACCGTTTTTACCAGGTCTTCCCGGTTGGACCTGTATGGCCACACTGGTGTCCTCGGGTCGGGTCGCTCCCCATTATAGCAGGCCTTCGGTGCAGGCCAGGGTGCATCCCTCCCTGTATTGCCGCTTGACCAGTGCCATATGCACTTAGGCCAGAACCTGGCTTGCGGCCCCAGGAGCACCCTGGAAGTGGGGTGGTAGCTCCGTGGCCTCCGCCGGGCCACTCCACGGTAATAGTTCAACGAGCCCGTCATCGCCATGTTGCCCCGTGTGGTGTGTGTGCATTGGGGCTTTCACAGCTGGTGGTGCTCGCAGCAGCGAGGCGGCCTCCACGGCCTACTCAATTGGGCGATTTCCCCAGAAAAGATGCCCTTGACGCACCGCTGCCACCGCCCGCCTCCAGACATGCCCGATCCGGGGATCGATCCCACAACCTTTCGGTTGCGAGACCTACGCTTAGCCCGGTTGAGTAGGCCGGGGATCCTGTGTGTGAGCGAAGGAGGAGAAAAACAATTTTAAAGAGGGAGGCCCGCATGGGTCCAGGGCCCCCAGCGGTCGCCTAAGGCGCCAGCTTAGAAGACAAGTGGTGCAGTCTTGAAGGCCTGAGTCCCTAACTCTGTCTCTGGTGCCTGCTCGGATCGCGGCGGGGGGCCTCGCCTGGGCCAGAACCTCTGGGGTGTGTGGGTTATGTCACCTCCGTCCCCGCCTGTCCATGCCGTATGGTGTCCGGCAGCTGCGTGCATACTTTCTTGGCTGGGGGGGGAGGGGGGCTGGATCCACCCTCCCTCACTGTGAGGAGAGAAGACGTGTGTGTGTGTGCACTGTACTATTAACGAGGGTTGATGGCTTTTAATGTCCTGGCCGCTCTTGCGACGACTCTGTACTATTAACGAGGGAGACCCATATGTGGCGGTAGTGCAATCGGCATATTTAACCCGGCAGGTGGGCGGGGCTGTGCATATGCTCGTGTTTGCGTTTATCCACGGAGTCAGAACCTCTGTGGTGTGGCGGGCTTAAGTAACTTCCGATGACGCGCGCCCGTGTCCCATGAAAAACAGGGCCCTCACCACTTCCGTGTCGTCATCATCCACCTGCATCCCCTGCGGCCGTGGGGCTGGGGGGGGGGGGGGGGGATCGGGGATTTGGGTCTCCGTCGCTTGGGGGCTGGCGGTGTTGGTGGTAGGTGTGGCGAGAGTAGTTGCATCTGCGAATGTGCTGAGGCTACTAGCTGCAGCTGGGGTCGTTTGTTGGCGCCTGCCGGGGCAGGCGCTGCCCTTTTGCCTAGACCTTTGTGCGGGGTATTAACCTTGTGGTGACCACGTTGGCAGCAGTGTCGTACACCCCGCTGCATTAGGGAGCAGTGCGGGCACGGCGGCAATCCGTGCGCCTGGCAGACCTTGGACAGCGGTCTATGGTCAACATACCCTGGTGCATGGTGGCCTCTGGGACAGCACACGGCCGCCGACTGGCGCAGCCGTTTACACGTAATGCACGCCGGTAGTTTGTGGGCTGGGCACGCGTGTGATGAAATAATGGGTGAGGGGGCCAGGTCACACGTGGCCGTAGCCGTCGGTTGTGGCGCTCTCCTGCGCATGACTGTGTACGGGGCTTAGGCAGCTTTGCCTCCCCCCATAACCGGGTAGAAATCCCCTGCAAAATTTGTCGCGCCCGCCCCCCCCCTTCGCGCAGAGGGAAGATGGGGGCATCAGCCCTGTGTTCAGGCGAGCCCGACTTGACTAGTTTCTGAAGTGTGCATAGTGCCAGGCGCAGTACTCTGGCCCTCTCTTGCAGTGGTAGTGTGTGTCCCTGAAACTTAGCTTGGGGCGCCGCAGGCAGTGTGCGTGCCGCGTGCTCTTCAAAATGATGAAGGACACTGTGTCTGTGTCTTCCGTCCATTGTAGCGCCCTCAGCCATGCCAGTAGGTCTGCCAGAAAGGGCTTTTCCCATGGCCAGGTGCGTGCGGTGGGGTTGTGTAGGCATACCGGGCGCGCCGGGGGGGGGGGGGGGGGAGCGGCATGGGGCCCACCAGCTGATGGTAGGGATATGCGCTGCGCGCTTGCGGGCGCACTGTGGGGAAAAGTTTGGGTGCCTGTTGGTCCCGCAGCTTGCGCGCCGCCAAAATGGCCACAAACATGGCATGGAGGGCCCGTATGAAAGGTAGGTCGTGCTGTTCCACCTGCCTGTTCACCGGTGGTTCGATTTCGGGTAGGTGACCGCTGATTTTCAAGCATGGGGGCCATCTGTCAAACGGTGGCAGGTCTGGAACTTTCGCCGCCAATGATGATAGTGCATGCCCGCAAATTGTCGTGGCCGCCTGGCTATAAGCTGGGTGATTTGCTGTGACCGTAACTGTTCCCTGATGTTGTGCTTGACCAGTTTAAAATCTCCCGTCAGCTGCAGAGCGCCAGTAGCACCCGGCACTGTCCATTCCCACCAACCCGAGAGCGGGCGCCATCCCCAGTCGTGTAAGGTTTTCAGCGCCCGTCCAAACGGACCCGACTTGCGTGTGCGCGCTTCCTCGACTTCTTGCTCAGTTTTTCGGCGTCGATACTCGTATGGTCTGTGTGCGTTTGTGCGCGTGTGCGTGCGCAGCGTCCAGGTGGACTCACAGTAGGAGTTGTACGTGCGTGTGTACGGCATCACGGCATGCAAAATATGGGCGGCGATTGAGGCCTGCCACAGGCGGCCCTCCCAGCGGCACTAACGACGTGGCGCGTGTTATGACTTTGGAGCCCCTCTCTTTTTCCGAAACCCATAGGCGTGGGGGTGTACCCATTTTTCTTGCCAGATCATGCATTCCTCCAGCCTGACGCCCGCCCACACTCTGTAGAGCTGTGAAAGCACCGAGAGTGGACGTTGTTGCATAGGGAGCATGCCCTTCCCTTTCCGAATTAAAGAAACGAAGCCTCGGGCTAGCACACGGGGCCACAATCCTGTGGACTCAATATGCGTCAGCAATTGAGCCAGCATGTCAAACAGTGCGTTGGGCAAGCATAGCAAGTCCGCTACACACCAGCCGTCCAAACTTGTGGCTGTGTGTACTCCCATTTTACCAAAACGCTTGCGTAATCTTGCGCCCGTGAGGGGGGTGGCGTCCATGTCTGTATTGCTTTCAATGAAGCTCCGGTACTTTTGCACAAAACCATCCGGGTCTGGCTCGGGGGAGTCTGCGTACTTGCGCATGACCTTGTCCCGGGATTCATGCAGGATTTCGTCCATGCGGTTCACATTGGCCGTGGGCCCCCCTGTCTCGGGGTCCTTTAACATGACCAGGGGTGCTTGGTAGTCATTCTTCATCCATTTGTATACGTCCTTAGGCTTGTCTAACCACGCCTGTCCCATAGATTGGCGCCACTGTTGCAGGCGCTCCAGTTCGAGTGCTCGTGCGTGCTTTCTGCCCATGGACTGCAGAGAGTCCTGCAGGGTCATGATGTCTTTTAGGGGGGGGGGGGTCCCCGCGGCACTGGCAGGTGTGGATCTGGGGCCAAGTGTTGTAGCTCCTGGAGAGACGGGTCGTTACGGACCAGTCGCGCGCGCGTGTGTGGGTGGGTGCGCGTTGTACTATTAACGAGGGTTGATGGCTTTTAATGTACTATTAACGAGGGTTTGAAGGCTTTTCATGTCCTAACCGCTCTTGCGACGGGAGGGTTAGCGGGTTAGCGGGTTAGAGCCTGCGTGTGGTGTGCCCTATCCCTCCCCCGGCCCCCCCGGTGTGTCGCGGCGCGGCGGAAGGACGTTCCCCCCGCGGTCAAGTGACATCTCCCGAGGCCCTCCCTTGCGTCAAGACGGGCGCCGTGCTCCCCCCCTGATGTGCCGGCACTCGCACCTTAATCCGCCCTTCCAAGGGTTTAACCCCCCCCCCCCCCGCCCCCTGCTGTGGTCCCTCCTGCGCCACCAGTCCGGCGGTGGTCTGTCCTGCCCCTTGGCGGGCGGCTGCGTTAGCCGGCCGTCCCATTTTCAGCCGCACGGGGAGGGGGTGATTGTGATCCCCCTCCCCCCAACATAGAACCCGGGGCACAAAGACACGCGGGGGGGACAGCCCTGCTCGGGCCACTGAGTGTGCCCCTTTGCTGGATGAGAGGCCGGCGGCTGTCGCAACCGGCAGGGCCCCCCCATTTCCACCAATGGTGGGTTGTGCCACGACCTATGGTCCGGCGCCCCTCAATACTGGCGGTGGCCTCACCGCCCCATCCCCTGTCCCTTGGCCCTGGGTCTGGGGGGCAGGGTGTGTGGGTATACGGGGCAGGGGAATGGGGGGGGTGGGTGTAGCCCCATCCCTCTGTGCTGCCTACTGAACCCTCTGTGGGGGGGGGGAGGGGCAGAAAAAATTGTCCCCCAAGGCGCCGCACAGGGCGGGCGACCTGGGGGAGGGTCAGCGCATAAACTGATAGGCCCACCTGAGGGCACAGCATTGCACACAGAGGGGGGGGGGCAGATAGCAGCCCCTCCACCCAGAAATCCTGCAGCAGCAGCTCCAGCAGTGCTGCATACAGCTCAGCAATGCACCTGCGGGTGCATGCCTCCTCCTCCTCTAGCGCCATCCATGCGCACCCAGAGCTTGCCGAGGGACAGGCCGGGCCTGCAAAGGTCACGGGCGTATAGACGCCCCCCACCTTCCCTCGGTTCCCCTGGTGGCACTGGGGGACAAGGGGAGGGGACTCTGGCAGGCTGCACTCTGGAAAGTCCAGCCCAGCCTGCAAGGGGGGGTGATTAGAAAAAAGGGGCTCTGCCCTACACCCTCCCCCCCCCTCAACTTCCTTTTTTGGCCATTTTTCCGGCTGCATCGCCCGCAGCTGCCGGCTCTGCAGCTGCCTTACCTGCAGCCGCCAGCTCTGCAACTGCAATGGCTGCAGCTGCCAGTTCTGTAGCTGCAGCGTCTGCAACAGCCACTGCTGCAACTGCCGAGCCTGCAGCTGCCATTGCCGCAGCTGCATCGCCCGCAGCTGACACTATTGCAGCTGCAATGTCCGCAGCTGCCAATTCCACACCTGCAATGCCTGCAGCCGCCACTGCCACTGTAGCAGCTGCCATGCCTGCAGCCGCCATTTTTGCAGCTGCAACGTCCGCAGCTGCCAGTTCTACAGCTGCATCATCCGCTGCAGCCACTGCTGCAACTTCCTCGCTTGCAGTTGCCTTTTCCGCAGCTGCATCGTCTGCAGCTGTCACTGGTGCAGCCGCAATGTCCGCAGCTGCCAGTTCCACACCTGCAGCCATGCCTGCAATTGCCCGTGCCGCCTTTGCGGCAGCTGCGGGGGTGGTTGCCTCCAGCTGCGCAGCCACTGCATCTGCTGCCACCGGCAGCTCAGCTGCCACGTCTAGAGCCGCCCCGGGTGCAGCTGCAATGCAAACATTGGCACATTGCGCAGCAGCATCATCTGCTGCAGCCGCCTGCACCTCCACCATGTCATACAGGGGACAGGGCTCATCCGCCCATACCCCCACTGGGCCCCACAGGCCCAGGGGGTCATTGCGCTGCAGGCATACCATGGCCCCCTGCTCGATGAGGCCCAGACCACTGCACGCTGCCGCCGTCGACTCCACGGAGTCCAGGGCGGCGTCGGCTGCCGATGCCGCCGCCCATGTTGTGTCCGAGACCGACACGGCGATGGTTGTTGCCGCTACCACTGCTGCCGTGGTCGCTGCCGCCGTGGACGCCGCAGCCAACGACGCGACCGCTCAACGCACCCTGGCGCGGGAACGCCCCTGGGCCCTCCGGCCCGGCTCGCCCCGGGAGGGCGTCGTGGGCCGCCAAATGACCAGGAGACTGCTGTTGAAATGCGCGTTCAGGTCTACTGAGAGCTTGAGAGCTGTATTCCCAGTCTCTGCAAATGCCCTTTAGCAGTCTGCCTGTTCACTGTTGCTTCGTTGCTTGCATGCGTGTAAAAGCGTTGAAATGAGAAGATAAGATCTTTGGGGAGGCCATACCCCTCAGGGTTTTCCAAATGGAAGCAAGGGAACCGGAAGATTTTGTTGAAATCCTTATACAAGTGATATAGACGGCATTGGATAGGAGCATTCGGGCCACCATATCGTAGAAAAATGGCTCGAAAAAAATTGACTCCCTGGTCTGTGTGTAACACTTGAGCAGGCATATGTTAGACATGGGTGGTATGTGTCCTGCCCATTGAAGAGCAAAATTGTAAGGTCCCAGGTTCAAACCCCACTGGGTACATTGTTATGACTGCCTCAGACCGACAAACTCATGGAAAAACTGTCGTTTTCATTCAGAACAAAGCCCAGCACAACAGTAGGAAGACATTTGCACACACAGAAAAAGCAAAACATGGGTGGACATCCAAATTGTTACCTCCAAGCACGGCGCAGAAGGTCTCAGCAGGATAATGTGCCGAACTGCTGATGATCATTAGGAGAGAGCGGCTGCACGGTGTGTGCATGGTGCGCACATGCCGCAAGGGAGAACAGCAAATGCCTCAAGTTTGCAGCCGAAATCCAACCTCGCGAGATTTTGACTCGAAATCACTAGGTAGAATTGGCAAGCAGCAAGTTGGAACAACGTGTGGAGTTCAAGGGCCAAGGACATGGGAATGTTCCGTTGCTGCGCGCACCGTGCGTGCTCCATGCAGCCACTCCCCCTAAGAGTCGAGATAGGGTAATACCTGGAACCTGCAAGATCCAGCAATCCAGCAAGATCCAGAACCCAACAAAACAGCAGAACAGATCAGCAAAATCGGCCAAAGTGGGCCGCTGATGCGGGGAGCCAGGAACGAATGGATACTTCGCTACCAAACGCCCCCTGCTACCTGGGACCTACTTCCCTTTGCAAGGTACGGTAAAGTCTGTCAGAACGCTGGTGGAGAGGCAATAGTCCACTGTCCCTCAGGGTTGGGTCAGTCGATCAGAATGGTTTTGAGCCATGTTAACATCTTTGCGGGTCCGTTCCAGTTCGGCACTATACACAGTGGTATGTACACGGGCTATGTGGCCTGAAGTGGCTGACTGGGGTCCCCTGCGAAAGCGGGTGGCTCCATGCAGCACTCCGTGGCCTTCTACCCATCGCTTGTACCTCCGGCAGCAGCTGAAGCTCAAGGACTGAGACGCAAAATATGTACAGAATGCCTTAAGGCTGCTCTGTTACTGGTATCCTTGTTTTGGTGACGAATGTGCGGAGGCCTAGCAGGGCCAAGGAGTGTGAATGAAGGCCTGGGCTCAAAGGAACCCCCCAGCAGGCCGCAGGCTGAGGGAGACATACAATTACATTGTACCACAATAAGAAACTCGAGACCTCTCGGAATCAAGGTTCAGTGCTGTCCTGCTCTACAGCGACCCAACAAATGACTGTGGTAGCAGATCTGACATGCACTGAGGATTAGCTGAGTCTGATACCAGGACATGCAGTGGGAGACTGCTACGCCCGCAGGCTTCCCAGTGTGCACGAAAGACTGTAGGCTGAAAGAGACACCCAGTCATCCGATATCATCCAATCCCACTCATACGGTGTGTGCAGGGGGGACAAAGGAAAAGAAAATAGAAGCAGAAGCAGAAGCAGAAGAAGGAGAGAGAGAGAGAGAGAGAGAGAGAGAGAGAGAGAGAGAGAGATCAATGGTGTGTGGAGAGTGGGGGTCCAACAGAGGGAAATGCTACAGGTCCACCAGGGGTCGGCAGCAGGGGTAACTGCATCCAGCAGCACAACAAAACCAGAGAAGCATGCTTGAGTGTAAACCAGAGAAGGTCGATAGACTGGCCTGCACGTGGTGACTTCTGCACTGCACAGGTGCCTGCCGCCAATCCCGGTACAGATGGCGATCTGGCGAAAAATGGAAGCCCGGGAGCATGGCAATGAGCTCCGCTTTATATGACTTGGGGATGCCAGGCACACAGCAGACCGCCGTTCTGCCATCCCTTAGCACAGCAGAGGCCCCCAACGCCGGTGGATAAACAATTCACTGCCATCAGTGAACGCTCCATCGGGGAGGTGGTAAGTGGCGGGTTGCATGACTCAACAGGCTTCCCACAACACATTTATAGGCAGCAAGGTGGAGCAACAGGTGGGCCCAGTAGGGAGACGGCTTGTGTGAAAAGACCGTACAGGGACATTTCTGTACGGGGTGGGGTGGACAGGGGGCAGCAGGTGGTGGGAGAGAGAGGCTGGTCCATGCCGGTGAAGAGTTGTTGCTACGACTTCTGCTTCAAGTTGCGCTTCCCCAACTCAGCACTGCAGACACCCTTCACACCCACACACGGACTGGGTGTGGGACATTGTGCCATTTTGGGAAGAAAATTGCTTTGCGGGGGGGGGGGGGGGATGGCACGGAAGCCCATTTGCCCAACCCCCCCCTCCCCCTCCTTGGTCGCCGTGCCGGGAGGGGGGTTTGGGCTGGGGCTGCCCTTCCTGCCATACCGGGGGGGGGTGGGGTCCGACCCCAACATACATGGCTCAAAATGATCCCCACGTCACGCTGATCATTTTGACTACACATATGTGGGGGAAAATTTTTGGGTGAAAAAAATTTTCCAGGCCAAAATTTGTGTTCCGGCGCCTTTGGTGGCAACAACCATCCTTACACAAAACAAAGGGCCCGGCACGGAAGCCCATTTCTGGAACCCCCCCCCCCCTCTCCTTCGCCGGGCGCCCATGCCATCCCCCCCCCGCAAAGCAATTTTCGGGCCGCCCATCTCCACCCCACCAAAGTTCGGGATGTCCTACGCCGCAACACCCAGTACAAACACTCACCAGTTGTGTTCCCTTGCAACACAGCAATTCAGTCCGTGGGGCACGTGCCATAAGACAAATGAGTGCAGGGCAGAGCAGTGCCTGAGAGGACAAGAATCCCGGCAATGTGCTGAAAGACTGCATAATCTCCGGTGAAAAAAGCTTATACTCGTCCCTCTTCACTGAGACAAACATCAGATAAATGGCGCCTGGACAAGAACAATTGCAAATGGTCGGCACAGCATGCCTTCTGCCGGTCCGTCGAGGCGCACCGGGGTCTGGGGCCCGCTGCGGGGCAGGAGGGGGTTCACACTCTGGCGGTTCTTGATACAGTAACTCCATCGGGGGGGGGGGGGGGTCATCTTCGTCCGGCATCGGGGGCCGCGCCGATATCTGCTCTCAAAGGAGCGGCGATCCCCGGCGCCCGTCATCCGCCCGCGAGTCCATTTGTTTCAGGCCGTGTATCAGGGTGCAGGGGGAAGGGGGGATGGGGCTGTTCACACATTGTCCACGGTCCAAGGGATGTCCGGCAAGTTTTGAGAGGCCGTGTGCTTTGTGTAAGCGTGTCCCAACAGCTTGACCTTTTCGCCCCATGACATATCCTTGTCAACAGCGCAATGGGCGCCACTCTTCAAGTATTCAGCCATGTCCTTGGCAGTGCAATTGGCGGAGTGCACACATACTAGACCCGTATATCCGGCGGAAACAAGTTCTTTAATCAAATCCGTGCCCTTGATGTCCGCCCCAGGCAGGCTCAGATTCTGGTCTACAATCGCGATATCGCACTGCTCTGCGACGGCTTGCTTAAACAACGCCACATCACTGACTGTTTCGCCAAACACTTTGACCACAGCCCCTGGGATTCTCTGGGGCAAGACGCGGTCCAGACATTTACGTGTAATGGGACTGTCGTCAACGCACAGAATATGGACATTAAGTGGGAAAGTGGGGTGCACACCTTCCGCTTGGCTGCCATCAGACACTGTTTCAGCGCCAGGCGAGACCTCAGTGCGCATGGAAAGCCGAAAATGCACATATATATCCTCTTGCCATAGCTCCACTGCCATACCACATTCACGAGCGGCCACAGCAATGTGCTGTAACCCAAGCCCTGTGGAAACGGAGTCATATCGGTCTACAACAACAGATACTGTATCACTGTTGGAAGCGTGCCAGTGAGCGAGCTTTGGCCTATCTGCTTTGGCCCTGTTGATCAACGTGAAGGAGAGTTCCGCGCTTGAAGCATGCTCCACAACTTCGGCTTTCAATTTGATCTCTGGGTTCTCGGTGTCGCCGTGTCTTATGGCGTTGGCGACCGCATTCTCCAGCACGACGTTGCAGGCGACGGGGTCCAGCGAGGCGGTCATGGAGGGGCAGTCCAGAGTGATTGCTGGGCGCCCCACCCGGAGATCATTGCAAAACTTGGACAACGACACATTTTGCGGTCGTTTTACGTAGGTGCCCTGGACCAGTTGGACCACTGCCTCCCGTAGCCTGCACCACCACATACTTCTGAATAAGATGGCCTTTGCATGCGACAGGATGTCCCGGGACTCTACATCATCAAGAAATAGGTCGATGGAATTTTTGGCGTCGATGATGTTATTCTTCAAGATGTGACTGAGCACGCCATCAGCCTGTTGGATGCCCCGTTGATATGGCAGCTCCCGCTTTTGACTTTGATTCAGGAGCTCCTGAGATTCTTGGACCTTCTTGAACTGCAGTGTCAGCATGACACTACTGGGCACTAGAAATAGCTGAGTGCCGATGGCTTGTAGAACGATGTAGAACAGCGAGCCGTATGTGTTGGCCGACAGCCATGGTCCCCTGAGAAACACCAGGAAGTAAACTACAGTGTGTACAGCCGTGGGCAGAATACCGATACATCTCACAAAAGAGGATTGCAAGGCCTCACAAAGAAGTGCCACTGCGAAAAACCATGCTCCAAGAAGCTCTTCCGGTGTTTGGAACAAGAAATCGACCACTGTAAACGTTTTGATCGGCTCCGATGTCGTTGGCCATGCCTTCAGACTCATCGTCAACAATCCGTCGAAGCGACATGCAATGTAGCAAGTTGTTAGACATGTCCCACATGTCAGCAGGATCGGCGAGTACGCCCTGGCGCGCTTGATAAACACCAGGACGCATAGCATGACGCTTGCAACAAGCAGCATTGCATAATTCATCCATTGAGCAAGCGAAGGACTGTTGTCAGACGAGATGGCGTCGAGAGCCACCATCGCAGCGCACATGCAGATTAGTCCCAGGCACCAACAAATGGCCGGTGTGTACCCCAAGGGACGCCCATTCTGCGTTGCGGGGCTTTCAATGAAAGCCTGTGATCTCGCCAACAGTGAAGCACCGTTACTCCGGTGCGCTCCGGTGGGGAGGGCGTCGCCATCACCTTCGGACTGCCCGGGGGCATACTCCTGCAGATAGTCGATTCGGCGGTTCTTGCGGCCACTGCAACACGCCATGTTCATCAAAATCAAGGGACTGCAGAGCGCACAACAGGGGGACGCAAGCTGCAAGCACCCCTCAGGGAATCCACCCACTCGGCACACACCCAGCGTGCGAGTCCCCACTGCCGCCCCCAATGTTCAGCCCCACCTCAGGGAGGCCAGTCCATTATGACTCCCCTCCCCACTACCACCAATGTTTCCAGGAAAAACTATATCCACCTACAGCCAGACACCGAGGTCACAGCACGCGGGTCAGCCAAAAGAAGAAGGGTAGCAGGGACGGGGCATGGCGCCTTGCAGGCGTGTTTTCCCTGTATGATCAATCATTTGGGATGACAGTGAGGCCGTTGAAAGCCTACGCACATGGCTGCATTCGCTGGTGGGTGGGTGTGCTGGGGTAATGGCCATGACCAAATTCAAGTATTGTGCAAACCTGCGAGGTTCAACTCCTAATTCCTACCATTTCAGGCTCATGGCCATGAGCAATGGATACTGAGCTCGTATGTACCCCCGTGACACAGGCATATGGCACGCATCCGCACTAGCCGACACCGAACTCACCGACGCACCAAACGGGATTTTCCAAGCTCAGAAAAATGGGGGAAATGAGGGGAAATGGGGGGAAATGGGGGGAAATGGGGGGAAATGGAGGGAAAGTGGAGAAAAATGGGCAAAAATGAAGGCAAAAGAGCAAAAATGGGGGATTCATGAACACATTTAGGTAGAAATTTACGTAAAAACTTCTGAAATTTGGAGAAGATGGGGGAAAATTGGAGAAAGGACGGGTGAACTTGGAGGAATATTGGAACAAAATGCAAAACAGGCAGAGTACCAACACATGTGTGGATGACAATCACGGTGGTGGTACAACACCATTGAAACAGAACGTCACGTAGGCTTTGTGTGTGCCGCCCTCGTTATATTGCTTATCGGAGCGTTCCATACCTCTGCCACTTCCATGGGAAACGAACTATGATGCACCAAATCCTCTGGGGTGGTACAAGTGAGCAAAGGCACAGCCTAATGGACACCCATGCAAATCCTAAGACGCCGAACAAATTTCGCACAGAAATTCTATTGCCTTCGGCAAGTCACCTCGAAGAGGGGAGAGGGACGACCATTCTTGAGCTACCGAGGCTCGAAAACTACATAAGCAGGTTGTGCCCAAGCCCCCTTGGGAGCCCCCCCCCCCCCCCACACACACATACCCAAATAGGGTGAAAAACACATGAAGAGGGGCTAAAACATGCTTTATGTAGAATATTTGATCATTTTGGATGGTCAGAATATCAAAAAAATCAGTTTCGAAAATTTCCATTTTTGAGCTGCCCAGGCTGGAAAACTGCATGAGCAGGTTATGCCCTAGACCCCTTGGGACCCCCCCCCCAACACCCAAAAAGGTGAAAAACACATAAAAGGGGGCTAAAACATGCTTCACATAGGATATTTGATCATTTTGGATGGTCAAAGTATCAAAAAAATCAGTTTCGGAAACTTCCATTTTTGAGCTGCCGAGGCTGGAAAACTGCAGAAGCAGGTTATGCCCTGGACCCCTTGGGAGCCCCCCCCCTCCAACACGCAAATAGGGTGAAAAACACACAAAGAGGGCATTCGTCTTTTAACGTCGATTGGTATATGTACAGAGGTCGAGGGGCGGGGAGGTGGGCCGAGTCGAGTTCAAGCGCCCGTGGCCTCCCCTACTGGCCCCCGCCTATGCCTGCACGGCAGCCAAGAGGGACGAGCTGGATGGGACTAAGTCGCTTCCAGGCTCGCCCACCCGTGCGCTCTGACAGGCGCCATCCAGCCCTCATTGCCCAGCCCTGCTGGCTTATCGGCCACCCCGCCCCGCCGGGGGGTTAGGAGGCCAAGGCCACCCCGTTGTGCGCTTGCACGCCCCCTTTGGGCCGGCCGCAGGCCGAGGCCCCGTCCCGCTCCCACTGATTCTCCTTTGTCGGGGGTGGGGTGGTTGTGGTCCCCCTCCCCCCACCTGAAAACCTCCCCCTCGCCCGGGCCCTCCCGCTCGGCAGGCGGGGCCGGGGTGCGCACGTGCCTGGGCCGGCCATAGGCCGAGGCCCTGCAGCGCACCCTTTATCCCTTTGATCGCCCTATTTACCTTCCGTGGGACACACTGCGGCGCCTTTGCACGCGCCTGTCCACCCGGAAGGGGGAAGTTGTGGTCTTCCCCCACCACCGCCGCTTGGGGGGGGGGGGGGGGGCGTTGGGGCGCTCCGGGGCCGGCAGGGGGAAGTTAGGATCCTTCCCGGCCGTAATATTGGGGGGGGGGGGTTCCCCAGCCCTCCCCCTTCCCAGCTCTCTGCCCTGCCCCGCCCTAGTGTAAGGTTAGGGGTAGGGAGAGGAGGTTGGCATGAGGGCCTCTCAGTCGGCCCATGTCTCCTGGCAGCGCTGCGACACTGAGCGCTGCATCCACAGGGCAGGCGGTCAAGCCTGCAGTCAGCGCACTGGCTATGGTCTGCAGCAGTGGCAGAGCTGGTGGCCGCAGAGGGGCGGCGGGGGCCCTGTCACGCCCCCGTGGACCCTACACTGGGCAGTGGAGAGGAGGGGTAAAGCCCCACCCCTCCCCACAACAAGCAGGTGCTGTCTCCAAGGGCGCTACACAGGGCACGCACCCCGGAGGAGGGCTAGCACATAAATCAACATGGGGGGGGGGGCAGTGCAGCGCAGCCCCCGCTGCCGGAATTCTTGCAGCAGCAGCTCTAGCACTGCTGCTTGCAGCTCTAGGATGCACCTGCGGGTGCATCTCTCCTCCTCCTGCACGACCCCAAATTGGGGTGGGGGGGGACTGTTGGTCGTTGTTCATCCCCCCTCCTCCCAGATAACCTGCAGCTGCAGGTGCAGGTACAACACTCTGGGCACTAGGGGCGTTTCCCCGCCAACCCCAGGTGCCCCGAGAGCGCCACTAGTGGCGCCACTTGCAGCCCAGTGGCTGCCAAGAACTTCGTGAATGGCGCTCTGGGCGCTGGGGGATGCATCCCCACCAGCCCCAGGTGCCTTGGGAGCGCCGCCGTCGGCGCCGCTTGCAGCACGGCGGCTGCCAAAGAGTGTAGGCACAGCACTCTGGGCACTGGGGGATGTATCCCCGCCAGCCCCAGGTCCCCGAGAGCGCCACCAGCGGCGCCACCTGCAGCCCGGTGGCTACCAAAAAATTTCAGGAATGGCGCTCTGGGCGCTGGGGGATGCATCCCCACCAGCCCCAGGTGCCCTGAGAGCGCCAACCTCGACGCCATTTGAAGCGCAGCGGCTGCCAAGGGGTGCAGGCACAGCAGTCTGGGCGCAGGGCGATGTGTCCCCGCCACCCCTAGGTGCCCTTGGCGGGCCATTGACGGAGGGGCTGAAGCCCCCAGAGCGCCCAGGGACGTTGTGCCCCTCCACGGCGCTCACCTGGGCTATGGCTGTATAGACAGCCTCTAGGTGGGGGGGCAGGTCGGCCCCCGGGCACCCCAAGGGCATGCGCACTGCGTACCCCATAATACCAACGGTGCTCTGTAGAAAAACGCAGGGCTCGTCAGCCCAGGAGACTATCGCGGTCCCCCAGAAGTTAAGGGGGTCATGGAGTCCCATGCATTGTGGAGATACCGCGCCCGTGGTGGTGAGGGTTGCCTGCCCCAAGGGCGCTCCGCCAAGTGGCTCTGCGGGCGTCACTGCGTTGCGGCAGCCAGCAGCAACAGCTGCAATACTGAGTACAACTGCTGCACTTAGCACGACCAAGGATGGCCCTGTGCACCTCGCAATATCTTCAGGCGAGCCCTGGCGCCGCTCGCCACGTCGATCACGCCGCCGCGGTTGCGGTGGCCGCCCCGTACCCGGTGGCGCCGCATCGCACTGTGAGGGCCTCGCCACACCTGCCACGTACATGGATGGCGACGATGACGCCAAGCCAGTGTTAGTGCTGCCTGCATTGCTGGGGCGCCCCTGGCAGCGTCAACGGGGCGGAAGCGAAGGCTGCCCAACTAGGAGCCCAGACGGGGGGGGGGGGGGGCGGGCCACTCATCCTGGTCACCAGAGCCCGCAGTGCGCGGCGCCTACCTAGCCGGGAAGGAAGCAGGGCACGGACCGTCCTCAACGTCGCACAGGACAGAGTACCACCCTCTGTGGCCCGGACAGAGAATGTCAACCGCGCCGCCGCAAGAAGGGTTGCGGCAAATTGAGCAACGCTGGGGGAAAACCCCCTCCTCGTTGATAGTGTCTCGGCCTCCATTGTGTGGAAGGCCGAGGGGAGCGCCACTAGCCCGGCAGCGCTCCCCCTTGACCCCCATGTGAAAACAGTGATACCTCGAGAAGGTTTCACAACAAATCACCTAAAAAAACACACAAAGAGGGTCTAAAACATTCTTTGAATAGCATAATTTCATCATTGCAAGTGGTCACCATATCAATATCAAAAAAAATGTTTTGCAAAATTTTCCATTTTTGACCTATAGAGGGTCGAAAACTGCTGAAGCAGTTCGTGAACACACCAAATGCCATTGAACCACCTACAAACAGCAGTTCTATTGCCTTCGGCAAGTCCACCTCGCAGAGAATCTACACCGAGCAACACGTACCCAAAATAGGGTGGAAACTACATAAATACGGCCTAAAACATGCTTTACATACCTTGGATGGTCATTTTAGGTGATCACGGTATCAAAAAAACAAGTTTCGAAAACTTCGATTTTTGAGCTCTCCACGGTGAAAAACTGCACAAGCAGGTTGTGTACCAATCCCCTAGGAGACCCCCCCCCCCGACCCAATACCCAAATAAGGTTACAAACACGTAAATACAGCCTAAAACATGCTTTACATTGCTTGAATGGTCATTTTGGGTGATGACAATATCAAAAAAACAAGTTTCGAAAACTTCGATTTTTGAGCTGTCCGGGGTGAAAAACTGCATAAGCAGGTTGTGTACCAATCCCTTGGGAGACCCCCCCCCCCTAACCCAATACCCAAATAGGGTGAAAAACATGTAAATACGGCCTAAAACATGCTTTACATACCTTGGATGGTCATTTTAGGTGGTCACAATATCAAACAAACAAGTTTCGAAAACTTCGATTTTTGAGCTGCCCGGTTTGAAAAACTGCATAAGCAGGTTGTGTACCAAACCCTTGGGAGCCCCCCCCCCCCCCCCCCCGGACCTGATTCCCAAATCGGGTGAAAAACACGTAAATACGGCCTAAAACATGCTTTACATACCTTGGATGGTCATATTGTGTGGTCACAATATCAAAAAAAGAAGTTTCGGAAACTTCGATTTTTGAGCTGTCCGGGGTGAAAAACTGCATAAGCAGGTTGTGTACCAATCCCTTGGGAGACCCCCCCCCCCCCCCGCGGGACCTAATACCCATATCGGGTGAAAAACACGTAAATACGGCCTAAAACATGCTTTACATACCTTGGATGGTCATATTGTGTGGTCACAATATCAAAAAAACAAGTTTCGGAAACTTCGATTTTTGAGCTGTCCGGGGTGAAAAACTGCATAAGCAGGTTGTGTACCAATCCCTTGGGAGACCCCCCCCCCCCCGGACCTAACACCCAAATAGGGTGAAAAACACGCAAATACAGCCTAAAACATGCTTTACATACCTTGGATGGTCATTTTGGGTGGTCACAACATCAAAAAAACAACTTTTGAAAACTTCGATTTTTGAGCTCTACATGGGGAAAAACTGCATAAGCAGGTTGTGTACTGGCCCATTCACTAAGCCAATTATTGGTGGAAACAGTCATTTCGCGTCTTTGGCACGGGTTGTGGACGGCCCCAGGCAAGGCTAGAGACTGCAAAAAACGTCCTTCCGTATCCTAGTAGGCATATACTGTCACAACATCCCCACTTGCACCCCTCAGAGTAGGTACCACAGGGTCACCGAGGTCGACGAACATAGCAAAAATGGCTGAAAAGTGCATAAGCTGCATAAGCGCTCGTCCCACTCCGCCCCATACAAACCCCATAGAGTCGGGAGCCGGAAAAACTTTTTCGGCTCAAAATCGAAAAAAACCAAAAGATTCATGATTTTCGACCCAAAAAAAGGGGGGGTCATTTTTTGACCCCCCCCCCCCCCACCCCCCCCCACCCCCCCCCCCCCTCCCTCAAAACCTGAAAAAAGTGGGTTTCAAGTGGGGGGGGTCTGGGGGGGTCCGGACCAAAAACTCATTGGGGGATGCGTTTATTGGACAAAATAATGATTTTACAAGGGGTTAAACTAACAATTCAACCCCTTGGGGTAGGGTACGCGAATGGCCCCAAAATGGCCAAAATGGGGGGGTATGTGGCGTTTTCCCCTATATACGCCTGCCTGGCTTTGATCTAACAACCTCTGCGAGGTGATTTGAAGCTTTGGGGGGGGGCATGGCTCGGGCTAGATGGGCCCAATGGCCACTACGTGGGTCCCCATGGGTGCTCAAGTACCCGTGTTGTGACCGAATGATCACCCAAACCCATCCTACAAACCCATCCTAGGGGCAACAGAAGGGTTTCGGAAAAGTGGAACTGTGAAAATCTTTCAAGTGTCACTAAACAGCCTACGCAACAGCAATTTTGGGGCTTTCGGAGGGCCCATGGCACAGGCTACATAGGCCTAGCGGCCACTGCGTGGGTCCCCATGGGTGGTCAAGTACCCGTATTGTCACCAAATGATCACCCAAACCCATCCTAGGGGCAACGGAAGGGTTTCATGGAAAATCGAACTTCAAAAAACTTTCACATGCCACTAAACAGCCTCTCCACTGTGAAAACGGCTAAGTCCTCACTGGCAAGGGGCCATATGCGGGGGGCCGACTGGGGGTACCTGGAGTTGGGACCCGGGACCCCCGCCATGGGTTAGGGGGTCCATATACAAGAAAAAGGTTCTACAGGACCCAGGTCCAAATACACACACAGCGGCCACAATACGCAAAGAAGTTTTGACCCCCCCCCCACCCCCACCCCCCCAAAAAGGGGTACCCAGGTGCGGGGGGGTACGGGGGTCAAAATCAAAAAAATCATTGGGGGATCATTTTTGGTCCTAAAATGATGATTTTACAAGGGGGTTAGACGTCAGAAACCATACATTGGGGTATGCTACGCGAACGACCCCAAAAAGGGGGGGGGGGGGGGCTATACGACGCTCGCGCCTGCGCTTGATCTAACAACCTCTCTTCGAGGTGATTTGGCACAGAATTTGTGGCACACACATTCTACCCTGTGTAATCCCCCTACCAGTATGCTGAAAAACATGCAGAAGATGCCAACAAAGCGGTAAGTCTGCCCACACCCTGGTCCCCGAAGACAAGCTCCTACCCACCCTCCGCCCTCCCATCCACAAGGAGACATGCCAGTTGTTGGTGTGTGCTGATCAGTTTGGTACGGAATGGTCAATCAACTCGCCAGGCCGTTGGCTGCACAATAGAAGCTTGGCTGGGAACAGGCCCCATGCGTTCAAGTACCATAGCACTCGGGCATCACAACAACCTCAGCGGAGGAAGCTGAACACAGATCTTGCCTGGCCCTCCCATGCTGCAGCAAAGGCGGGTGGCGGACAGGCGGGTGCGCACGGGCAGGCGGTGGTCGGTGGCGTGCGGACGGGCGGGCGGCGGACGGGAGCGTGTGGACGAGCAGGCGGCGGACACGCAGCATGAGACGCCGGCCCTGCCTTGCGTGCGGAAGAGGCCCGGTGGGCGGGCGAGCAGCAGAGACCAGAGGACTGCCCGATGGGCGGGGCACAACGAAGAGGGAAACCCACGGACCAACCTCCAACCGTTTGAATGTGGCCTCAACCGCTCAAGAACCCCCACTGTCGTCGCCCGGTGGTAGCGACGCGATGTGGCCAGACAACCTGCTGCGTCGCATGCGCGCGAAGGCATTGCGCAGAGCCTCGTTCGCTCAATTCGCTCATCTTGACGGTCGGTCGGCTGGACATGTAGACCCCAATGGCCGGCAAAGGGCTGGTACTCAGCAATCGCCGGCACCAGCTCCGGCGGGTCGACTCAGACGCGTGCCTGGCTGGACGAGGCACAGCAAACGGCGCTTGGGGCCAGGCTCAAGGGGTTCAGGCACCCGGAGGCTGCTGCAGCTCGTCAACGGGTGCAGGGGGGCAGCCCCGAAGACTCGAAGCTGGAGCATCCACAGCCGTGAGGCCGACGGGTATTGCATGGGAATCCTCAGACTCATCCAGCACATGCGCGCGGTTGGGGGTCATTCTGCCGGGGCTGGTGCGGGTCACGGGGATGCAGTTCGCGCTGGCTTCAGGCGCCGCCAAGATTGTGGCGGCTTTTTCCTTCTGGTCGGCCCGCAGCGCAGGGAAATTAGCGACCGCCTGCAGCTTTGCCGGAGCCAGCACCAAGGCCAAGGGGGAAGGGGTGCGCCACTCCGCCTTGTCATTGGGGGTGCGCCAATCCGCCTTGAGATTGCGAGGCGCCACTAGGCCCGTTCTAAACAATACTCAAGCTCCGGTGCCCGTCATCGTCACAGTAAAGGCCTTGCACAGCAGCAGCACATCCGGGAGGCCCGCGCTCATGCAGACAACCACCGCCAGTCATCCGCCAACAGCAGACCAACTGCCAAAGCCTGGGCAATGCACCTTTGGGCAGACAAACAAGGCGGGGGGGTCCGAAGGTGAGAGACTGAAGAGGGTGCCTGTTTAGAGAGGTAAAGGGTTCCCTTGCTGTACCGCGTTTCACACAACCGTCCCCTCAAGAGCTTTAGGCACTGGGTCACTCAGAGGCACGTGACTGTGGCACCCCCCGACACGCCTTCACTTGGGGGGGGGGGGGGGGGGGGGAGAACCTCCGCAAACCCAGAGCAACGCACTTCAGTCAAGCCGCCAACGAAGCAGCAGGGGTCAGCCGGGGCAGAGGTCCACCGCCGGCCTCCCTCTTGTGCCGAGGCTGGGGGCAGTGGCAAGCCCTTGTTTGTGGACTGTGCCCCCCTCTCACCCCTCAGCCTACCAGCTCCAGCAGGGACACGAGGGAGCGCCCCTCGCCCGGCAAAGCCCAACGCGCTTTGATCCCGGGGACGCATGCCTGTCGTATACAGGAAGAGGGAAGGCGTAGTTCAAGTGGTGCAGGTCCACGTCACGCTCCATAGCACACGCCACTTCCTCCATCAGCGGGCGGTGCAAGAGCGACGCGTCACAGTACTTGGACCCTGCAACAAGACGCCCTGGGAAGCGAGAGACCAGGCCCCTCGTTTCGCGTTGAGGGAATTGTACGCAACCCGAACCCAATTCCCGTTTGTAGAGACGGGCTCGTAACATTCTTTCAAAGACAGGCACAAAAAGAGGGCACCCCCCTGCCCCGGGCGCAAGCACACTGCAAGCCAGAACAACGATGGTCATAAGCATGACCCAGTCCCGTTTGCCCTATACAATGGGAACACAACCGCATCACGTGACATTCCTGACCACGAAAATTGCAGTCAAAAAAAACAAAAAAAAACGATGGCCAGACTTAGACAAGCATGTGCTTGCGCAGGGGCGGGGGGGAGGGGGGGGGGGGGGGGGCTAGCCTTTTCCCCAAGTGGTCACATGCCGAGGAGAGGCTTCCACTTCTCAACAAGGTACCAGGCCTGAGCACTCAGAACGGACCTCCACAGCCACGTGGCCGCAAAAGTCACAGAGCCCAGATACATGGAGACTGCCACTGCTGCGACGGCTTTGACCAGAGCCCTTCTCTCCGGCGAGGCTACGGGCTGTTGCTGCAAGTGGTGCTCGTAGCCGTGCTTCAGATGCAACGCCAGGATCGGCAGGCGCGGCGTTACTGCGGCTTGCAAGGGCTCGAGGCAGTACCAGAGGAACACGAAGAGGAGCCCCATGAGGATCTTTTTCCACGTTGCGAGGCAATTCAACACCCCTGAGCACAGCAGGCAACCCATGGCCCACTGCACGTTACGCCCGTTGAACAGGATGTCCATCACCGACAACAGTGCGACTGTGGCAATGGATGACCACACATAAGACCACCACGGCCACAGTCCGACGAGACCGTTGGACAGCAGCCGTTTGATTGACAATCCGATGTAGTGGAAGCGGATTTCACGGCCTCTTCCGCTGTGGCAGCCCAGCACCTGATACCAGCCGCCGGCAAAGCAACACGCGAGCCGATTGCCTCTGGCCTCTTTGAATGTTTGTTCCTGCTGAAGCTCCCGCAGGTACGATCTTCTGACGGTGAGCTCCCATAAGAGTGGTCGGAGTGGCCCTGGTATCCTCTCTTTTGCCGCATGGAAGTGAGACCTCAGCTTGTGTGCCACTGCAAACATGACCCTGGACCTTAGCTTGGCCCTTGCCGTCGCCCTTGCCCAAACTGTTGCCCCTGCCCCTGGAGTGCTTGCGGAAATCATCTGAACCAACTGCGTCTCCTGGTGGGCCAGACATTTGCATGCGGCTTCGTCTACAACGCCGTGTTGTAGAAAGGTCCACCAGAGGTGTGCATGCTGCTCCACGAGGTGGTCCATGTATGTCCAAGCCATGGAAACCAACTACAAGGAGCAACAAACCCGCAAGCACCACATGTAATTGCAGATGAAGATGAAGAGTGGCGGTGTCTGCCTCTTTTTTTTTTAAGGGTGAGGCCGGTTGGGGTTGCGAAGGGGACTACTATTCCGCCGGTTGGGTAGTGTGTTGCTGTGTTTTGGTAAAGGCCTTGATAGGCCGCTTGTGTTCTCGTGGCTGCTGTGTTTTGTCGACCACAACAACTCATCTGCATCTTGATTACCGTGGACAGCTCCTTTCTACCTATTCGACCCCGCACTAAGGCTGGCACGCAGTTGGCCACGATTCCGTAGGTTTGTCCAGCCGCTGTGGGAAGAGAGTGGAAGCGTCATCCTAAGTCAGTGCCCACGTTGCCTTCTTAGTAATACAGTGCAACAACATGCCCAGAGGGCAGAAGACCAGGCGCTGGCGGCAAAATAGTATGTATATGTGTTTCGTCTCCACTATGTAGCGTACTTTTCCCTACGAAGGGGGGGGGGGGGCTGTTTGGGGCCCTACCCCTGGCCTGCCCACCCACCCACCCCCTATTATAACAACTTTCCTCATGGGAAACCGAGATTTATTGAAGAGGCCAGGAATTTGAGGCTGATTTTAGTTACACAACCTGTTTTTTGGCCTCCAACCCACACACACAGACCCACCCCTGAGGGGGAGGGTGTCCACCACACTAAGCAATAGCCTGATGGCCACTGCAACACCTGCCATGCTGTACAGCGTGCCATTGGGGGGGGGGGGGGGCATGTGCCAATTGGGGGGGCATGTGCCATTGGGGGGGGGAGGCATGTCCCATTGGGGGGGGATGTGCCAATTGGGGGGGGGGCAAGTGCCATTGGGGGGGGGGCATGTGCCAATTGGGGGGGCATGTGCCATTGGGGGGGGAGGCATGTCCCATTGGGGGGGGATGTGCCAATTGGGGGGGGGGGCAAGTGCCATTGGGGGGGGGGGGGGCATGGGCCATTGGGGGTGCTACTCATGCATGGCCATGACAGGTGCTGAGTGCAGAGGGCGGGCCCTGAATCATATATCAGTGTTAGTCATTTCGCCTGTTCCTGTTCACATGCCCTAAATTGGGTACATATGCCGACCTGCCCTGCTTTGTGCCCTTTGGGGGATGGTCGTCATTATCATGATCAAGCACATGTTTTGTTGATTATGATTTGTTGAATGTGCCTTCGACCCTCTCTCTTCAGTGCTACGGACTCGTGATGGTGGTCAAAATCTGATGTGGGAAGTGCAGCACAGGCCCAGGGGGTTCCGGATCACTAGTGTCACCCACTGCATATCCAAACCCTTTGCTCTTGATGCTGCTGGCGTCGTGTTGTCCACCGCCTGAGCTCCAGCCACCGTCAATCAGGCTCCTGCATCCTTCTGAAAGACCTAAGCCCTGCCACAGGCCCTTGCAATAAGAGCCCCCCCTCCCCCTTGTCCAAGCAACAGTAAATGACCAGAAATTGCCAGGACCAACGCCTAGTGTTGCTTGGACAAAGGTGTTGCTTACACGTTACACTGTGCATGGTACGTGTGGAAACACATGGTGTACTATTCTGAAAGGGGCACAATATACTACACCCCCCCCCCCCGGCGCGCGCACGTCCAGCGAACAATAAAGTCCACAGAAAATACGGCCGAAACAGGAGTGTTTGTTGGACATGCCTGTTGGTACCTGATTAACTCAGTACCTAAACCCGGTACCTAATTAATCAGGTCCCAAAAAATACGGTCCGAACGGAAGTGCATGTTGGGCAAGACATTCATCGACACTCGGGGGGGGGGGGGGGGCATCGTGCCCAAACCAGCTTCCTTGACAAAATATGAACATCATGCATCTCAAAACCCAGGTATCAGACAGCACACATAGCACACAGTAGGACCAATTGAACAATGCACCGCCAAAATCCACAGTGCAAAAATTGATGGAACCAACGCATGGTGTTGCTTGGCCATAGAACGACGATGGCTGTCACCCTCCAGAATCACTCTGGCAATCTCAACAGTACGACATGCATCAACGCACCACAGCCGCAACATGAATTGTCCCATGTGTTCAGCAAGGCGCCGTCAGGTGCCGTCACAATTTGTCCTGCAGGTCCTGAGGGTGCCACCGACGCCCAAAGTTCGGTGGTCGGGTCAGGATTAGCACCCTATACCCCTGCCCTGCGCCGCTTCTTCCGGGTGTCACTAACGTCCGTGCTGAACCCCTCATTGTCGCTCTCGGATGCCCAGCCCAGTCCTGTGTCGCTGACGTCTGTGCTGAACAGCTCCTCACCTCTGAGCTGAACTGCAACGCCACGTCACTCAGCTCTGAGTCATGGCTCTCGTCACTACTTGAATCGCCCCCTCCCGAATCCACATCTGAGCTCACCCTCAGGTGATTGGTCTTTGCCATGGGCTCCACACCAACGGCATCCGACTTGGTCACTCTAGGGCGCTTTGACAAGGGTAAGAGGTTACTGGGGTGGAACCCACTGCCCTTTCCCACTAAGGGGGTGCAGGTGCACGGTGTGCGCACAGTGCACCCACGGTACACAGCTTTCACCCCCCAAAAGGATCCTCACAGAAAGGTACCGGATAGCATTTCCGAATGGGCTCTAGATAGTTATTGTTATTTCCTGATGGGTTATGGATGGATGGATGTGGAACTCAAAATGGTGGAGGGCAGCAGCATCATGAATCACCACCTTCCCATTCACCTCATATTGTATGCGTAGGTAATCAATCACCAGGGCACTGTGAGGGGCCCAAAATAGGAGCAGGAACCTGCTCATTTGCACTGCTGCGGTCGTAGAAGACAGGGGTACCAGCTCAAACCCAAGACAATGACGTTGTGTTGCTGGCCAAGGGATAACATGTACAATGCAGTCCTTAGGGCATGTAGGGTGAAATGGGGTACCAGCTCACAGTACCAACACAGCACCTCATGCGCCAACAACAAAGCAGAACAACGGTGTCAAGTAAATTATCTAAATAAAACAGATGCACAGTGCGCGCACGGTGCGTCCCGCTCCCCCTTAAAACATCAACCACCTCACTGCCTGCTACTTTCAGGTGGGACGGCACCCACTTCATCTGCAACATCTCCCCCACCCCCTCTCCGAGCCAGAGTATTTGCTACCACAGAACCTGCAGTCCCACCTCCCCTGATGACGACCAGTCCACGATACCTTTATACATGTACTCCGAATCCAAGACCACCACTGGGCGTTCAATGTCTCCCCTGGCATGAGTACTCCGCGAAGTTCCCCTGTGCTAATACTCTGGTGCTCGAGTGCTGGGACATGGACTGAAAAAATTGCGCTCGCTGCCTTGCCCAAACCACACCCCATACCCCACTTGCAATCACCCCCTCACTCGCTAGGCGGAGCCGTCGGTGTATGCTACCACCCACCCCTGGCCCTCAGCGCCGCCAACTCCTACAGCGGCCTTTCTGTCTTGGCCCCCCACTTCGCTTCCTTGGTTGATACCGAAGACATTGTGCTATTGGCTTCCGCTTCATCGGCGGGCACCTACGTCATGCGGGAATCAAACCACACTTGCAGCTGCGTGATCAGGTGGTGCAGGTCCACCCTACTGCAGGACATGCTGCCCCCCAGGGACTTGCTTGAGCGGGG
The DNA here is from genome assembly GCA_964036045.1 of Eutreptiella sp. 'Long Island Sound 2002'. NCBI lineage: Eukaryota > Euglenozoa > Euglenophyceae > Eutreptiales > Eutreptiaceae > Eutreptiella > Eutreptiella sp. 'Long Island Sound 2002'. The sequence goes on along the minus strand of OZ038401.1, from coordinate 20,593,119 downwards.
GGGGAGGGGGGGAGGGGGTCCAGGGGGGAGCCGCCCCCCCCTCGCCGGAACATACCTAATCCACAGGGAACAGAAAAATTATTGGAGAATGAACAACTCAGCACATGGGGGGAATGTTTGCCCGGCGCGCACCCAGCGCGCTACTTTTCTATTAACTATCCTGACTTCAGCCCTAGATTTACCCTCTCATGGAGAAGCCCCCCAAGTAGACCACGTTGCACTGCACACCTTCCCTACAAAGCACGTTGCATAATAAAGCAATATCTGTGAATTCAACAACTCCAAGTGTCATTTGTATTGTACTTAACAAACAACATTGGTCCCACAAGTGTGGGTGTCAATACATTCAGTACAATAGTGCTCCTTACACTCATCACAAACTGCAACAGTGGAGCGCTTCTAGCAACACAACACTCTGCCTCATCCTCTGCCTCATCTTGCGTGGCGGCCGAGTTGCTTTGGTCAGTCCAAACATTAGGTGGGACATGCTCCCATGGTCCGTAGGGGGGTTGACGGACTTGCCTCTGGATGCAAAATTGTGTAAAATGCAACAAAATACGAACTAGCTGGTGCAACTCCTTGGGGCCGCCACGCTAGATGTTCCTAACCAAACCCCAATGCCACAACCGAGCAAACAACTACTCAATGCGTGCCCTATACCACCCGTGCAAGATTGTCCTGGTTTCCTCAATAGCACCGGAAGGTTGAAGGACCGCATAAAAACTAGAGTGTAAAGTGTTGCATTGCACCGTGTGCATTCTCCAGGATCCCCAAACAAAGGGGAACAAAATCAAAAGTGGCTGCCTCACCCCTGCCTTCTCCGGGGCCCAAAAAAGGGTGGAAATGCTATGTTACCCCTACATTCTTGTGAATTGCGAGTCCCGAACCCCAACTCAAGGGGCCACACAACAAAGCGTGGATTGCGAGTCTCTAACCCCAACTCAAAGGGCCACGCAACAAAGCGTGGATTCAAAGATTGCCCCGGTTTCCTCAATAGCACCGGTTGGGGCCCAAAAGAGGGCGGAAATGCTACGTCACCCCTGCATTCCTAGGGGTCCCCAACAAAGGGGACAAAATCAGAAGTCAAAACCTACGCTAGGGGTCACGATGATGCCCCTAGTATCTCAAAGTATGGCTCTCTAGTACAGCCAGACACCCAAATAGCTGCACTGTGCTAAGTGCGACCCCTCAGTGCACCCCCTAAAAGGCCACCGGTGGGGCACGGGTCAAAAAAAGATGCCCGGCGCGCTACCGTTCCCCCATGGAAATGTCATGTTGTCGGCCGTAAACAAAGGAAGTTCATCATTGAATGTCAATTCAGGGTTCCCACATCTCACCAATACACAACAACTACCACAAAGCAGGACATTCACCATCTCATGCCAAATGACAGTGATCTTTCTTGTCAATCAGAACTGGACTCGCCTAAACTGGAGCCTCCATCAGAAGTGGAACTGGAACCTGATGATGATGGCAAACCTGTCAATGTGGCCATTGGTACGCTAAAAAAAAAGTGTACACATGCCTTTTGTGCCTCGTTGTAGGCTTCTTGTCTTTTCCGACCGGTGGTCCTATCTTTGAACCTAAAATAGAGCAGCGCGTCAATTACATCTTCGCGTTTTGCGCGTGGCGACGGTTGGACCGGGGAGCTGAAATACACTGACAACGAGCGGTGAGGCATGGTGGTCTGCAAGACAAGGTATATGGAGCACACATGGAGCAAAATGTACACAGTATATGGCATGCGCCAAAGGCGCCGAAAATTTTTTTCCCATGACTTAAAAAAGTTCCCAAAACCCAGGTTTTCAGGTGCACTTGAGCTGAGGGGGGAGGGGGGGGGGGTCCGTGGGGGACCCCCCCCCCATGCCGGAATGAAAATTAAAGCAAGCCCCTTCCCCCCCAACCCCAACCCCCCCACACACGCCAAGTTTCCAAAATGCCCGCCCACAGCGCCACAAAGTCCTCAAGGGATGCTGTCCGGTGATCAGTGCTGCCCACAGGACTAGCCCCCGGGTGCATTGCAGCGATATTTCTGTCTCTTCCGGCTCCACTTTCTTCCCCCCCCCCCCAGTCCACCAGCCCAGACGCCCTTCCTACTGCACCAAACATGAAGGTCTGGGGGGGGGGGGGGGGGTGTACCTCCAGCCAACCAGATCACAAGCAATGGCACCAACACGGCTCATGAATACACTCGACTATCTCCAACGCATGCTCCAAGCGTCCCTAGTGTCGAGGATCTGCTGGAAAACGGTCGACAATGACTGTTGCGCGGTGCAAACTGCACACAAAGTGTGCCTGATGCCCTTCACGTTGGAGGTCTTCTCCCTCCACCAAACAAACTTGTTCCCTTCCCGGTCCATTGAGCCCTGCGGCCGGGCCCCCGGCCCCCACTTTTTTGGGGTTGCATTGAATCCCCGCCCCTGCCCTGCCCTCAAATGGGACCCTCGATAGCTAGACCCTCAGCCCCCGCTATGGGGATGCAGATATCGAATGCTAACCTGCACGCTGCAAGGCACAAGGCTGCAAAGCAACATAGTCAGAACAAAAAGCTCTTCAGTGACATGGCCATAGGCGCATTTTGCAAAAAAAAAAAAAAGGCGGGGGGAACTCAGAACGTCTCGCCCCCCCCCCGCACTATTTTGGGGCCTGGACCCCCCCCCCCTTGCAAAAGCAACACAAAGGTCCCAAAATTTGACGGAAAAAACAACTACTGTTGCTCTGACACCGGCGTTGCTCTTGCAAAGGGGGGCGGGGGGGGGCCTAGGCCTGGGAGAGACCTCCCCCCCCCCGCCCGCCCGCCACAACAAAACATCCGTCGTGCTGAAAGAGACTCTCCGCTCCCTCCGCGGGGGACCCTGGGGACCGGGGGCACCATGCAGCAGCACATGGAGCGACCCCCCCCACACACACCCTTCGCAGTCACGGCGCCGGGCTGCACTGCCGGCAGGGTGCTGGTGCCAGGGGGTTTGGCATGTCGCCTTTGTGTGTTCTCGTCTGCAGCTGGCGGTGCCCTGGGGGGGGGGGGGGGCGCACATCAAAGGATGCGACGCCCCCCCCCCCCGAGGCATTGGCCCGGGGAGGCCCCGTCCGCCTGCGTCGGGCATGGGAGTGCCACATCATGGTCTGGGCCAGGGCAGGGGCCTCCAGCCCCGAGGGCACCTGAACATTGGCAGAGCCCTCGGAGCATCGCGGCAATATATAAGCCCTCCGAAACATTCCATATCACCCCCTCCTCCCCCCAGGGAAGCAATAGAAGGGGGGGGGGGAATGGGGGGGGGGGGGGGGCGAAAACATTTGTGTACCAAAAATGGCCCGACAAGTTGGTCCCAACGGTAAATTTTCGTTTTTCCCAAAATGGTCACTTTGGTCTGGGAGGGGGGGGGGGGGTCCAGGGGATATTTTGGATGGGGCAATCAATAAAAGTCGAGTTGTTCGGCGGCTGCTTTGGAGGGGGGGGGGGGGGGCGGTTGGGTAGGGGCGAAATGTGGAGGCTCAGCACACAGCGCCCGGAGCCCCCCCCCCCCCCCCCATGTAGCCAAACATCCACACAAACACCCCTTCATAGGAGTGTCCAATTTTCAACCATTTCCCCCTTTTCTCGGCGCTTATTGCGGGCGGTAGTGGGGTCATGAAGGTCAAGAAAAATGGGCGGGGTAGAGCGGTAATTGGGAGACTCATCCGACCCGCGGACAGAGGCTTGGCTGTTGCCTGGAGTGCATCCCTTGTAGGTACCTGTCGTTTGGGCATAGGCACCTATTGTTTGGGCATAGCTCAGGCCCCCTCCTCCATCTGTCCTGTCACGTTACTGCCCTTCTGACAGTCATCACCCCCCCCCCCCCTGCCCCGGCGGTGCCACACACTCCCGTCCCCCTCCGCTGCGGCGGCTGCGGCTGCTTTCGTTTGGGTGCGGCCGAGGAAGAGTTGTTGGCCAGGCGGACTGCGGGTTTGGGGGATCAATGGTCGGTTCCGATAGACTGAATGCCCCCGCCATAGACAATTCCAGCCATTAGTCCAGCAGTACTGCGAAGTCCCATCAATGCACGTGTCCCCTTCTTGGTTGGGGTGCTCCACTATGTAAAGTACAGTGAGGCGTTTTTTGCGGTTAGCTCTGCAGGTCACTTGAGTGCTTGTCCTTAGCTCTGCGGATTTGGGGGGGGGGGGGCACAGAGCGATGGATGGTGCACAGCGGTCAGGCGGGGGGCCGGCCAAAGCGTGGGGTGCCGGTGCAGGAAAACGGGCACCGAAAACGGTGGCGAGGCCTCGCAAAACGGACGGGGGCGCGCCCAAGAGTGTGGGCGGGCGGTGCAAAACCGCCGGTCCACTGGGCACCGTGGGTCCATGGGCCCACACGAAGAAGGCGGCGGGTCGTGCAGACGGGTCAGGGAAGCGGACAGAAGCTGAACCGAAACGGGGTCACGGGGAACTCATTGGTCCGCGGTTGGGCAACAAAACCGGGGGGCGCTCTGCCCGCGCGATGTACAGAGGGAATTCGGGTGTTCCGGGGCAGTGCGGGTGCGTGGCCTCTTGGGTCTGACCCGCCCCTCCCACGTCCTCTCTGTATCCCCCCTCGCCCCCCCCCCCCCCCCCCTAAGTCCCTCAGGTTTGAGTCAGGGACTGTGTCCCGGTGTCCACCATCGATGGAGGTGCATCCTCCGGTGGCTGAGCCGGAGGGTGGGGGGGTTGCCATAACCGCCGAGGGGTAGGGGGCGAGGGGGGCAGGGGCCGTGAGGTCAGGTTTTCAGCGTCACCACCAAGGCCCTGACCCTGTGCCAGACGGATCCCGTTCGATGGAATGGGGTGTGGGAGGGGGGGAGGTAGGGCACGATGTACGGTCCAGCACAACACGAGCGGATGTTGCTCACCCTCTTGCCAGACGTTTGGTTGTGTGTGTGCCTTATCACATGGACGGGCCCATCAACCCCCTCCTCCGTCATATGTCTTATGGATGGGGCACCCAATCAAAATCGAGTCTCCCCCTCTCACCGCCCTGACGCAACCCGCCCCCCAGAGGTCGGCGGCCCGGCCAGGGCGCACCCCTGCGTATATGTACATATGGACATGCGAGGCTCAGAGCCGGGCCAACGCTGCACAGGCCTGGCTCTGAGCCAACGCCGGCCGATGGTGCAGCTGGACGGGACCCTGGGCGGAAATCTCGGGGGGGGTTCGATGGATTCACGATCCTGCACCCTCTGCAATCGGCAGGGGAACGGGGTCACCCAAGAGGCTTTGCTTGA
>OZ038401.1:20560385-20582885 GCA_964036045.1 Eutreptiella sp. 'Long Island Sound 2002' | reverse complement strand
CCCGTGCGCTGGCTTCGCCTCTCGCACGCCATCCTCGGCGTGCCACACCCATCGAACGAGCCCGGGACAACGCGCGAGGGCACAGCAGCCCCTGGCGTACCATGAGCAGAGCGTAGATCGTCCGCTTCAGCTCCAACACGAATTTGTAGTTGACGTCGCCGTTGAGCTGGTGCCACGGGACGATGGGCACAAAGTTGCGCGGGTCCTCGTCGACCACCACCGAGCGATGCCCTGACCACACGCGCTTCTGGCCCAGTCGCTTGCGGCTGTCCGTGACGCCGATGTTGCGGTAGTTCTGCCCCTGCTTCAGCGGGCCCTTGGCCCTCTTCGCAGAGGGCGGCGCGGTCACATCCGCATTGCTCAACGCCCGCTTGGGTCTTCCGGGCTTCTGAGCAGCGACCGGGAGGACTGGCGGAGTTCAAAATGCTCCAGTCGCAGTGATCCGCCGGAGGTATGGAGAGGGTGGTACGGCGGGAGGGGGCTTTGGACATGGTGGAAGATCACAGAGGGTTGTGGAGGGCCGTAGAATGTGAAAGAGCGTTGCAGAATGTTGAAGGGCATTGTAAAGCGGTTTCGTATGGTTCACGCATGGCCTTGCCAAATCCTGCGTTTGATACCACAATTCCCCGGTGGCGGCCTGGGACACCAGCCGCAGGTTGGGGCTTCTACCCTATAGCACTTGCCCTGTTTTGGCGTTTGTGGCGAGAATCGGCCAAAACAGCCACACAAGGTCGTGACTCGACCAAACGAGCTTGCGTACCTTGTGTCAAGAAGGTTGTTTCACCTTGTCACGCTACGATGTATCCAAGCAATGCCCCAAAAATGGCTCAAAATGGCCTAGAACTGCTACATAATGGCTACAAGCAGTGCAGCAGCCTTAGGCTATATCCCAAGCTTTGTGGCTCGAAATCCAACTCTGAAGCCACCCACGCCACCTGCAACCCCTCCTACACCCCCAATTTTTGTGGCATCCACCCCATGAAAATGCGGCAACCGGACACTGGACCCCCGTACTCGTGCACGCTTGGACGGGGCCCAGCCAGAGTACATTACCTTTTTTGGCCAAAATCAGCTAAAACCCGGGGTCGGTACCGAATGCGCCAACTCGGTGGGTTTTGAGTGGTCGTCGTCATTGTTGCCTGATTTGTGCCCACTGTGTGTCCCGTAGGGGGGGGTATATGGGGTATGTTCGGAAAGCCCTTGAAAAGGGCTATTTGGAACACCCGGGTCTGTATGCTGTACTGACAACATGTTTGAGCTTTTCGTCCTTTTTTGACGGTGCCTGCGTTCCTTGCTGCCTCTTTTTGTCAACAGGCTGCTACCATGTCTGCATACAAATTGACACCATGGGCAGGGATGACAAGATTAAATGGTTGGATTTTGGTACAACCCCAGACCCTGAGAACCTGCAGCCCCATCCTGGCTTTGTCAAGGTGAAATGAGGGTACAGCGAGACCATCGCCTGGCGCAAGGTCCAGCTGACCAAACAGCGCAACGTGGACCTGACAACTGACAGTCTGTGGGCCATGCCTCTCAACACGGGGTGGGTGCCAGTCAAAGCACACAGGCTGCAGGATTGGGAAAAACTGAAAAAATATGTTCCAATTCACAAGCAGGGGGATGTGTGCCCCAATGGGGTCCCTGCCCGTGTGGAAAGGGGCAACAATGATGACGATTCAGATTCAGAATAATCTGTCCTCGAGCATTGCCCTGTCTTGTGCATCGTCCACTTTGCAGCTCCATTTGCTCCAAAATGTGATCATCTACCCCCCCCCAACCCATACATTTCTGAAACGGCCTTTTCTCACAGATTTCAAAAAGTATACACATACCCCCCCAGCGGGACGAAATTTTGGCACATTGGACAAAAAGTTCATAAACCCCAGGAAAAGTGCCAAAACCCACCGTGTTGGCGCGCTATGAATGATCCCGAGAGATGTGCTGTGCAGCACACCCACTACCAAGTGGAGTGTTTGAGACAATTAAGCACACCTCGCCCGTTATTTAGGGGTGAGAAACTGGAAAAACATGTTTCAGAAGGTTTTTAGATGGTTGGGATATAGTATGGAATCCACCAAAGGGTACTAGGGGACAAAAATAGGGTATCACATGGCTGCTGGCAGGATCCTGACCAAACTATTAAAAATCAACAGTGTATCCTAAACATAAGCCCACCATCCCAACATACACGCAACAACATAGTTATCTGGAGTCGCATCCTTGCTCAATTTAATGCGGGCCACACTAGTATTTGGGTGCAAAAACTAGTTGCAGGGTTTTTGGATTTTGGAATTAACCTACTTTTAGTACCCTATTTCGGATCCTAGCAATACTGATGTTACACCACCCTGGACAGCCCTTGACAAGGGGTCCTGAATGACTACAGTGCCCCATTCCGAAAACACCTCATGACTTGGACTTGGATCATGTCATGTCATGTTGGTTATTCTCAGGAGGTATTTCTCAGCAGGTGCCTCACCAACGGGAAAGCACCGGGCACATTGCCATGTGGCTGACACCCTTGCCCCTCAGTCTGGCAGACCTGGGTACTGGGAAAACAGCAGCTTCATGCTCTTCTGCCTGCAGGTGCGCATTGAGTTCTGGACCTGAAATGCTTGGGACCTGAGACCCGTGCGTCTTGAGGCCATTATCCCGGCCGGCACGGCCCGTGGGGCTCGTTTGGGGGTGCGTAGTGCTTCTGCACACAGTCTTCTTACTCCCCTCCCCCTTGTCCAAAGCAACAGTAAATGACCAGAAATTGACGGAATCAACGCCTAGTGTTGCTAGGACAAGGGTGTTGCTTACGCGCCGCAACTTGCGTAATACACGTGTAGACATGATGTACTGTTCTGAAAACCAAGATGTGCAACACGCTACAAATGCCCTCTTGGCCAACAGAGCTGCTTTAACACAAAATATGAACTTCGTGCTTCTCAAAACCAAGGTATCACAAAGCACACATTTCACAGTTGAGCGAATTGAAAAACGCACCACCAAAATCAACGGTGCAAAAATTGACGGAACCAACGCCTAGTGTTGCTTGGACATAGGCGTTGCGTGGACAAGGGGGGGGGGGGGGGTACACAGACTACGATGCATAAAGGGGGCATACACCCGATGTTCACGCACACAGTGCTCAAGCGTTCAGGCAGACTGCAGCTTAACAAAAAACAAAACAGCACTCCATCACGCTGCCACCCGAGTCAATGATGGTGAAGGCAGGGTACCGAGCGTGCAGCTTTAGGGGCTTCGACAGGCGGCGTTCTTTCTGCGGGAGTTGAGCTGTTGGTCTCCAGAGGAACACTCGGGGTCTCCCATATCGGGTTCTTCGCCATGCTTTCAAGCTGGGCCAATACCGACACTTCATTGTCGTCGTCGTCGCTGCTGCTGCTGCTGATGTCGCCTGCACCCTCGTCGCGGGCGCTTGGCACGGGGGCAGGGGCTGGCTGCTGCAGTGGCTGGGCCCCACTGCTTGGGGTACTAGTGTACTCAGCACTTGCTTGTGCAGGTGCAGAATGGACGGCAACAGAGTCACACTCCGACGCAGGTACCGTTGCTTCCGATGGGGTGGTGGTGGTGGAAGGGGAAGCGGAGGATCCGCTGCTGGCTGCGGGTGTTGAAGAAGAGGCCAATGTGGAAGGGGAGGTGGAAGAGGATGAGGACGAGGATGCGGCAACAGAAGAAGATGAAGTGGTGGTACTCGATGAAATGCCAACAGGCCCGAGTGGCAACTCCTCAGCTTGCGGTGGTGGGATGATCGGGGATGGTAGTGAAGGGACAGATGCTGTGGGGAGATGAATGAAGGGAGAATGGGTATCATGAGGGCAGGGGTGGGGGGGCAGAGGGCAAGGAACACAGCGGGACTTAATTAGACTTCTCGCAGGGTGCACCTAACGGCCCAACACAGTGACCAATATCAACCACCTCCCAAAAAGTGTGCACACAGCATTCAGTGTGCACAGTGCCAGACACAACACAAATCACCCCCCAACACACGCACGCACACACACACACACACACACACACACACACACACACACACACAAATCCAATGCCCACTGCCCTGTGCAGTGCGGCAGTATCCTGGAGGACTTCCACTGCCCATTGCCCACTTCCCCCTACAGTGTGGCAATGTACTAAAGGGTTCCACAATGCACTGCCCCCTGCAATGTGGCAGTGTATTGAAGAAGTCCACAGTCCACTACCCTCTGCGTGTGCTGATGTACTGAAGAATTCCACCGCCCCTTGCAATGTGGCAGTGTACAGAGGGATTTCACTGCCCAATGCCACTTGTAGTCCAGCACTGTACTAAGGGATTTTTCACTGCCAGTTCCCCTGTGTAGTGTGACAGTGTACTGAAGGATTCCACTACCCAATACCCTCGACAGTCCGGTAGTGTACCGAGGGATTTTTCACTGCCCACTCCCCTTGCAATCCTTTAGCACTCAGCAACGGCAATAGCCACCCTATCCATGCCCCTACGCATAGAGAGCACAGACCCGCAATCCCTGGGGACTGAGTTTGGGGAGTGTTTGCCCAGCATCTGCCCAAGGCACTACGACTGTACCAAGTATCCAAACTTTAACCCCACTTTTACCCTCCCCTAAAGCACGACAAAGTGTGGTGGTGTGCTTCTGGTAGCACAATGCACAACTCTCAACCTCATCCCTTCCATCATCTTGCATGGCTGTTGAGTTGCTTGCATTAGTAGTCTTCCAAACATGAGGGAGACCATGCTCCCATGGTCCATACCTGCCTCTTAATACAAAATTGTACAAAATGCAACAAAATACGAATTGGCTAATGGAACTCGTTTGGGTTGCCATGCCAATGAGCCCAACCAAACTCGAATGCCACAAATGAGCAAGCAATTGCTCAACTCATGACCTGCACCAGCCATGTACATTGTCACACAGTCAAGCTGTCAAAATGCCATTCTTTCTCCAATAAAAAGCACAATGAATCAGGAAAAATCGAAACGGCTATGCAACCTCCACCATCTTTGGGACAACATAAATCATGTTGGTCACATCCCTTTCGGCATAAAAAGATGCCCAACGCACACCCGGCACACTAACATGACCCCTTTGTGCGCCAGATGCCGGACAAAACCATGCTGGTCTGAGGGCCAATGCGCCCACAAGCCTGAAAGCATAGGCAGAACCTTGGGGCACCTTGGCATGGGCACTCCAAGAGTTGGTTCCACTGGCAGGTGGAGAGGCAAGGGCTACACCGAGTTCAGGGCCCAAGCCTCGTCTCGCACACGCGCACACACACAACCCCACCCCGCTCCACCCCACGCACGCACGCACGCACACACACACAACACACGCGTGGGCAGGGGGGAGGGGGGAAGACGTGGTGCACCCACCACCGACCACACACACACACACACACACAAACACACACACACACACACATGTTGAGAGCCGCGAAACAAGAACAAAGCAAGAAAAGCGGTCGGAGATAACTCCTCTGGAACAGCAGAGCTGTTCACACACACACACACACACACACACACACACACACACACACACACACAATGAGAACTGCAACAACACAAACAAAAAGCACAAAAGAAAAGTAGTTGGAGAGAACTCCGCGGGAGCTGCAGGGCATCCCCAGGGATCTTTTGCTCTCTAGTGGAACATGTGCACGTGTAAAGCGCACACACACGCACGCGCGCATGCAGGGGATGTGGAGCACCCACCGATACACACACAAACACCCACAAATGTAGAGCCCAAATCCCAAACACAACAAGAAGAAGCGCAGAGTCCACTCGAATGCCACGGACATATCAGGCACGTGTCAAAGGCAAACACACACACACACACACACACACACGCAATAGGACGTCCCGCAGTTTGTGTTCATGACCCTCATAATACAAAATGGCCCCAGGTGACTCCCGCCCACTGCCCCAACACATTTTGTTGTCAATGGCCCTTGGCAAACCTGGACATCAACTGCAGTCACAGAGTCAGGGACTGGGCCGACTCAAACGACGGGAGGGGGCACAGCAAAATCTCTCGAAAAAGGGGGGGGAGGGCAGATCAACCACAAACCCATGCGCTGCAAAAAATACTTCATGGGTTGCCATACAAAACAATCTCCCAAGGTCTGCCAGTGCGCCAGTGGGCAACAACAGTGGGCGGGATTGCAACTTCGGGGGGGGGGGGGGGGGCGGGTCAATACAGCTCTCAGGTTAGGACCCCCCCCAAAAAAAGAGGGCTCAATTGACGGGCCCCCAAAAATCATACTGAGACCGACCACTGGGTCCCAGAGGTGACCCGGACTCAAAATTCGGCAAAAAAATGGAGTTTTTGGAATCAGTGCGTCGAGGGGGTTCAGAAAAAGCATCATTTGCCGTGTATTTGGTGGGGGGGAAATTGAGCATTTTCAACGCTGAAAACTTTTTTCGGTGAATTTAGCGCCAGATTTCATAGTAATTGAATACCGGTCCTGTCTATTGAGCCCTTTTCCGCAACACCCCCATTTTGGGGGCTCTATTGACCCGCCCCCCGCCCCCCCCCCCCCTCCCCCAAACCCGACTTCCCCAACGGTGCGGAGTCACGAGCGGTGATACCCGTGGCTGGAGCTTCCGTGCTGGGCCCTACAGCAGCCAAGTCAGTCTCCATCATGGCCACCAATTCCGCTGTGGAGACCCCCGCCTGCGCGTCGGCGGTTTCCGGGGCTGAGTGTTGCCTGACCAGCGCCGCCAACTCATCCTCGTCCTCGGCGTCCGTACTGACAATCACGTATGGCTTCAGGAAGGAGCCCTGGTGGTACAGCGTGGTCACGTACTGCGTGGAGTTCTGGTGGTAGACGGCCCTCAGGAGGCCGAAGTTGCACAGGTGCGTGAACGCGGTGTCGACCACCTCCAGATCCTCCATCGTGTCGGACGCGCTGCAGTCCTGCGGCGGCAGCGGGGGTCATGCGTGACGCACAGCCGTGGCCTGCGGCGCGGTCGACACACCGCCTGCCACGCGGCACACCACCATGCGCATCCCCATGCCCCGCCACGTCGCGGGTGCGCGACGCGGATCGGTCTCTTCAGCCTCCCGCTCAGCGCCTCAAAACACACCCCTTTACTCTGCAGGGGGGCACTCAGGTCGCAGCCCTCTGTGCCTTTCTGTGGCTGTCGTTTTTTGGTGGGAACCAGTGTTTTGAAGGTCGTGGGGCGGACCCATTGTCGAAAATGTATGCCCCCCCCCCCCCCCCCCAAGAGATGTATGAGAAGAGAGGCGGTGGGGGGTCTGGATCCCAAAATTTTGTGTACCAAAAATTAGCGCAAATCAATATTTCCGTTTGTAAAGTGTACTTTTTCCCGCAATAAAATCTGGGTCCAGGGGGGAGGGGGTCCAGCCGGGGTGTGCCCCCCCTCCTCCGATGGTTGTCAGCCGTTCGAATACACCCCTGCCCCTCCCTCCGGGTGCGTACACCGGGAGGTACCGACTGGCATACGTACTTGGCCTTGGTGGTGACTGCCCCCACGCGCACGCCACAGCGCACGCCACTGTGCACACTGCAATGCGGAACAGACGTGACGTTAGTGCGCGGCACACCGCACGGCGGCACACGCGGGAGCCCGTGCCCGCCAGACGGCGGCACACGCAGCCACCCCCACCCCCCACCCCTGCCAGACGCCGCACCCCGGCTCGGCGCCCTATCCCGCAGCCACGGCGGCAGACGGGACCACCGCGGGGGTTCAACGCCGGTGAAGTGCAGACAACAAAGCCACACGGGGCGATAACAAAAAAAAATTGCACGGCACATCCGCCAGACGTCCGCACACGCAAGCCCAACCTCCCGCCGCACACCCACGCCAAGTCTGATGCGGAATTCCGTTCATGCGACCGATGCTTTTGGGGCGTGGTTCTGCCTTTTCCATCGAAGGTTTTTCCGCGCACCCCCGCCCCCCCCCCCCCCCCCGTGGCGGGGCCCGGCGGTGGTGGTGGCGGGGCCCGGCGGTGGTGGTGGCGGGGCCCGGCGGTGGTGGCGGGGCCCGGCGGTGGTGGTGGCGGGGCCCGTGTCCCGGTCAGGGGGGCTGCGGACGACCTGAATCTGCTGCATCGTGAGCCCCGTCCCGCCGGCCGCGCGGAGCAGCTCGTACAACTTGCACATGCACCAGACGACGTCGTTGGTGGTGTCGGCCCTGGGGCCCAGGAACCGCAGCACGTCCGCCAAGTCCTCGTGCGCGGCGCTGGGGATGACGACGGGGATGACCGGGGCTGGGCGCTTCGCGGGCTGGGGCTCATCGTCTGAGCCGTGGTGGTCGACGGAAGAGGTCTCCATCAGGTCCTCCTCGTCTCCCTTGAAGCTGGAGGAGAGTGGAACGGGGGCACGGGAGGAGGTGCAGGAGGGGGGCGCAGTGGCAGGGCAGTGTTAGGGGGGGGGGGGGGGATGCCGGCCCTGCCTTGCGTGCGGAAGAGGCCCGGTGGGCGGGCGAGCAGCAGAGACCAGAGGACTGCCCGATGGGCGGGGCACAACGAAGAGGGAAACCCACGGACCAACCTCCAACCGTTTGAATGTGGCCTCAACCGCTCAAGAACCCCCACTGTCGTCGCCCAGCGGTAGCGACGCGATGTGGCCGGGGGAGCGGGCGTATGGGACCCAAACGTTTGTGTACCAAAAACGGCCCAACAAAAATTTCCCTTTTGTAAGTTTCAGTCTTCCCCACGATGGTCACTTTGGTCTTTGGGGGGAGGGGGTCCAGGGGGGGGTACCCCCCCTTCTCCTGCGGTGTACGGCCATTCTACCACTTCCCTGGTGCAGTGGGGACTGCAATGCAAATTGGGCAGGGGGCTGCTTGGGGTGAGTGCAGGCAGCACAAACGGAGGAGTGTAGAAGGGCATCAGAGGAATGAACACCTTCACCGCGGGCGGACCGGGGGGGGGGGCTACGTGTGTGGGTCAGTGGGTGGGGGGGGGGGGGGCGGGTAGGGGGGCTGCAACAACCGCATTAAAAGGGGCCCCGGCAGTCCCGCCTCCCCCACAGAACCCCCCAAACCCGCCCCGGGCCGCGCTTCAGTACCCGGTCAACACAACCGATGGCCCTGGGGCCACGGGCTGTGGTGTGCCTCGCTGTTCCCGTGTGTCCCATGGCGGAGAGGGGGGGGGGGGTGTGTGGACTGCACACCGTCCCGCACCACGGCCAGAGCGCTGGCAGGGCCCCCCTTTCGGTGGCAACCCCCGCCGCCCCCCCCCCCAAAACCCCTTCCTCTTCCTTCCCGAGACCGAGGGGCTGGGGGCGCCCACGCGCGACTTGACGACACCCCGTCCCTCTGGCGACGGCGAGGACCGTCGCTTGCGCATCGCCGGAGGGCCTCCGGTGCACGTGGGCGAGGCCTACCTCGTGCTACGCGGGGGCCGGCGACGCCCGGCAGCGCCCCTTTGCGGCGTTAGGCCTCCGGCGCGAGGGTGTGAGGGGGAGGGGGCGTGCGGAGGACCGGCTTTGGGGGTGTGGCGGGAGGCTCAGGGCAGCGCCGAAGGTGCCCCGGGAGTGCCAAAGGGGGGGCGGCAAAGCGTTGACGGGTGATTGGGAGTGCGGTTGGGTGGCAGGGGACTGGGAGGTACAAAACGGTTGATGGGCCGTCGGGGTGGACAGAAGCGGTTATGAACTGTCACCCTGAAAGGGCAAAAGGGGGGGGGGGTCCTAATTGATACTGAAAGGGCAGGGGGCACGGGGGCTCATTTGATAGGATCCGCAAGCAAAGCATTCGAGCACTCCAAAGGTCATCTCTCGCAAAAAGATGTCGGCGTACAGGGGCCGAGGGAACTTGGTGCCTCATCAATTCGGCGGTAGTGAACTTGGCGGAAGCAAGGAACCGGAATGAGGCATGGAGCCTGCAAAGCGCAAGGGGATGGGAGGACAAAGCAGGAAGCCCCTGGGTTTGGCAGGGGAAATTTGGCGGCCCACCCAATCCCGCCCCCCTCCCCCAAATGTGACGAACCACCATCACGTTCCTTGTTCATTCACCATCGTGGGCAAGGGAGCGGCGTTGGGGCTGGAGGCGTGAGGGTATGGTATGGTATGGTATGCCCTAGGGTATCGGGAGTGGCTGGCGGGCCGCTCCCTCACGCTCCCCGTGTTTAGGGCTGGGGTCAGGGGTCAGCTGGCCGTGACACTCGGCTGCTGCACTCCTGGCTTTGGGGGTGGGGGGGGCTGCTGCTGCGCTCTCCCCATCGACCTGGGAGGCGTGAGGGGGAGGGGCTTTCGGGGTGCGGGCATGAGACGGGGGTGTGGATATCCCCCTTCGCCCAGCCCCCCCCCCCCCAAACTGATGACGAACTACGAGTTGCGAAATTCGGCGGACCAAAAGAAAGGGCCCCCAAGGGGGTCGCAGGGGAGGGGGGGGGGGGGGGGTGCCTGAAACACGAACTCAGACCCTCAAGACTCATCTTGAGGACGAGCTGATCATTTTGAGGTACGTGTCATGAGGGAACGTTGTGAAATGTTTCGGGGCCGCTTTATGAGTCATCAACGGTCCTCAGACTGCACTGTTCTGAAGCCCCCCCGTGTGACATTCCGTCGGGTTGTTGCTCCTTTACGGGGCCCTGGACGGTCACCCGTTCTTCCCTTCGCATGTTGCGTCGGGTCGCTGCTTTCTGTCGGCCGCTGCGGCCGGTGCTCCTGCTGGTGTCGTTTCCGCGTTCGCGGAGCCCAGTAGTTGGTGTGTTGGGGCTGTGCTGAATGTGGCGTGATGTGCCGTTTGCGCGTCAGCGCCCCCCCCCCCCCCCGCAGGAGCGACACTGAAGTCCCGAAATTTGACGGACACAACGCCTACCGTTGCTCTGACGGGGGGAGGGGTCTGTGTAAAGGGCAAAGTAGGACACGGTTCCAAAAGGTGCAGCAACAACACCGGCTGTGGCTCTGACAAGGGCGATGCTCTCGTAAAGGGGGTGGGGGGGGGGGGCACGTGGGGGAATGTCGTAATTCGTAATCGTCATCACAGAAATACGTCGGTACTCCATCGGCCCCGCCATGAGGGGGGGGTTGGGTTGGGTCAAGGCCTCATCCGGACCTCCGGAACCACGGACTTCGCCCTTCCCTGCGCGTCACAACTGGTCCGGTGGGTGCTCGGTTGTCCGGTCGCAAGGCCTACCGGACTGATGACCGCCCCCGTAGCCCGCGGTGGCACATGCGGGAGGGAGATGCCGCCGTGCCTGTGTGTATGGGGCGTGTGCTGGTGGGGCCACGAGGCACGTCGGGTCCATGAGGGGGGGGGGGCGGTAGAGATCCACTGCAGGACGCACCTGCTCGAGGGGGGCACCCAAAGGGCATCGGGCAGCACGTCCGGACAGCGCAGCGACGAGGTGCTGTCCACCGACAGCGTCATGCTGAAGGAGTTGTCGGGGCAGTCCACGCCGGAGGTCCAGAGCGTGTCCCGGTAGCGGTCCCAGTGCGTCGCGACGTCGACGGACTTGGCGCGCCGGATGGACACGTCGCAGAGGGAGTCCATGACGGACACCGCCTCCACGTCGGCGCTGCCCTCGTAGTCCCCGTCGTTCAGGAGGCTGGCAACCTTCGGGGGCGACGGATGGAACTGGAGCACACCCGCGTCCGCGAGCGTGAGCAGCCCCGCCATCTGCCCCTCGTTCACGAATGGGTCGAACTTGGCCTCTTCGGCGTCGCGCCATCTGAACACACACACACACACACACACACACACACAGACACACACACACACACGCACACACAGACACACACACACACACACACACACACACACACACACACACACACACACACACACACACACACACACACACACACACACACACACACACGATATACGCAACAAACGGGCACCAGCCAAGACGCGGGCTGCATTCAAGAAGGCCTGTTTGCACAGATTCTCGTCAGGCACAGTCAGCACAAAAGCATGGCCATTGTCTGGCTGCGCTGGGCGCCTTTCGAGAAAAAAAATAGACACTCAGAAAGATACACAAACACACACACACACACACACGCACACACACGGCGTGTGCGCAGGGGGTGGGCGGGCGTTCAACTTGGGGGGGGGGGGGGCATCGATGCAGCCCTCTAGCTAGACCCCCCGAAAAGGGCTCAATAGACGGGCCCCTCAAACTCCCACCGAGACTAACCCCAGGGCCCCGGAGGTGACCCAGACCCGAATTAAATGGGATTTTGGGGATCAGCACGTCGAGGGGGTTCATAAAAGTCATCATTTGCCATGTATTTGGTGGTAAAAAAAATGGACCGTTTTCAATGCTCAAAAAAATTTCCGGTGCCTTCGGCACCGGAGTTCATAATAACTGATTTATGGTCCTGTCAATTGAGCCCTTTTCCCCTGCCCTTCAGGGAGTAGCCTGTGGGGGTAGACTAGAGCTCAGGAGGGAGAAGGTGCATGCCCCGCAGCCCCTGTACGTGCAGGCGTGGGGCGGCCCCCTCCCCAAACTAGGGGGCAGGTGCAGGTGTGGGGCGGCCCCCTCCCCAAACTAGGGGGCAGGTGCAGGTGTGGGGCGGCCCCCTCCCCAAACTAGGGGGCAGGTGCAGGTGTGGGGCGGCCCCCTCCCCAAACTAGGGGGCAGGTGCAGGTGTGGGGCGCCCCCCTCCCCAAACTAGGGGGCAGGTGCAGGTGTGGGGCGGCCCCCTCCCCAAACTAGGGGGCAGGTGCAGGTGTGGGGCGGCCCCCTCCCCAAACTAGGGGGCAGGTGCAGGTGTGGGGCGGCCCCCTCCCCAAACTAGGGGGCAGGTGCAGG
The DNA here is from genome assembly GCA_964036045.1 of Eutreptiella sp. 'Long Island Sound 2002'. NCBI lineage: Eukaryota > Euglenozoa > Euglenophyceae > Eutreptiales > Eutreptiaceae > Eutreptiella > Eutreptiella sp. 'Long Island Sound 2002'. Next base: position 20,570,157 of record OZ038401.1, on the reverse strand, counting down.
TGTGGGGCGGCCCCCTCCCCAAACTAGGGGGCAGGTGCAGGTGCGGTGCATGCCTCCCCTCTCCCTCTCCCTTACCCTCATGTGGGGCACTGGCTTTGGGCCCCTGTGGCTTGGGAACACCGGCTTTGGGTCCCGAGTTTGCGTGTCACTGTGTGGGCCACCGGCTCTGGGCCACTGTGGAAGCGTGATGTAGACCCATGGCGGTGAGCACCGGCTTTGGCTCTTGTGTGACAGGGGGGCACCAGCTTTGGGCGTAAGGGGCCGTTCACATGCCAAAGCCACGGGCCCAGTTGACTGCATGGCCTGTGACCCCGGGATGGCCCTCCCAGGAGAAAAGGCTGCTTGCCCTGTTTGGGGGTTGGGGGGATGCGACATGCGGCCCTGTTCAGTAAGCGAAAATCGACAGGAAGGGGGGCTTCATACAAGAGATCCACAACGAGCACGGATTCACAAATTAGTTGCTCATAGTTCCCAGTTGCCCAATATTTCCACTCCATACTCCATCTCCGCGTGTTTGTATCAGTGTTTCAGTGCCTTCCATCAATTTTGGTAGTATTGTGCTCTGTTGGGCACCTGGACGGCTGTGAAAGCAGGTTTTCCAGCTCTGCTCCAGTGACCTAGGCCCTTGCTTGTGTGTGTGTGTGTGTGTGTGTGTGCGCGCGCCAAGGTATCAATTCTATTCATGCTCAAACTGCGAGGTTCAACAATCCTACTTTCCTACCACTACTGCAAACCATGATGTGTGTGTGTGTGTGTGTGTGTGTGTGTGTGCATGCGTGTTTGTGTCGCACCCATCTCTTTTTGTGGTCTGACAATATGCTACGCAGCTTGTGGTTGAAAATGTCTGCACTGAATTCAAACATGTTGTACCCACACTTTATAAACACCATATTGCCTGTTTGGTGGTGGTGGCTTTAACAACTTCAATTCCGAATTTTGAATTCACTTGCAGTGAGCCAAATTGTTTGTGTATTTCATGTGCAACTGTATTGCAATCTCGGACATTTGCTTCGAACTCAGTGAGACCTTATCCAAAAAAACAAAAAGTGTATTGCATGTTGTTTGTGATTGATCTGGAAAGTGCATGCGTTGCCAACCTTCTCTAGGAAGTCTTGTAACGGACGAAGCAAACCAAAACAACACACGTGGTCCATGGTGCCAAGCCAAGTGCATATGTCCTCAATCTGCTCTACAAAGTGATGACACCCGACCAACATGAGTGGTTGCAAGGAAACTGCATCCATGAGGGCCTACAACGTAAAAAAAAAGTCCCAAGATGGAGGTTGAAGTGTAACATGGTGAAGGACAAGCCCATCGTCAAGGTTTCCATGGGTATTCTAGGGTTGGGTGGGGGGTTATTTGGTTATTTAGTAAGGGCGAAAATGGCTGTGAAGGGGGGTCCATTTCGGTGGAGGTGGGGGGGGACCCAACATTGGTTTAGTATGCACTCCCTTCCGTTTTTTTTTTGGGGTTGGGATGGTGATCGTCGCTGTGCCCTCAGCCGGTGCCCCCTGTGGCAACGTAACGGTGGTGCCGGTGGTGGAGGACAGGGCCGGCGGCAGCCGCTGCCGGGGGCTGACATCATCATCTCCGGCCCTGGACGCCCCCGCGCATCACCCGGCCATTGGAGCACGCCCCCCCCCAACACACTGTCAGGCATTCTGTGCGGCCCAAACCTGCTGCCCAGGTGGCAACCAAGTCTGCAGCTAAAGAGCCCATACCTGTGGCCCCTGTTGAACATGTGCAGCTCTTCAGAGTCGAATACTCCCGAAAGAAAAAGTGGCAGGCAGAGCCTGTTTCTAAGCAGAGCTGAACATGCATCCCAACGTGCAGTTCCTGGCTCATTTTGTGGTTCATATGCCCTTGTGTCTGCAGACATGATTTGTTTCTTGTCGCGCATCCTTTGCATAGAAATCGGGGGGGGCGAGGGAACCGTCACTTGGGGTATGTTCCCTCGGGGAAGCGAGGACACCGTCACGCGCAGGCGATTACCATGCAAGGGGGGGGGGGGGGGCTACTGTCCGTACTTCATCCTCCACCGCAAGCGGCCGCACCAACGCGACAACCCAACAACCGGAGCCTCTCCACGATTCGTGGGTCACCGGTTCACTTTACCTGCTTTTGAATCGCAAAAATGCCCTTCAAACCAACGCTCAAAACCGCTGCTGTCTTGTCTGTTTTTTTTCGGGGGGGGGGGGGGGGATTTGTGAGCGCCCCAAATAGCCCTGCAAAGTCCCCACATCCGCACCGCGTACCTTGTCTCACACTGGACCGCCTGGTCGAAGAAGTTGGAGGAGTACTGCTGCGGGCAGCACCGCTCCACAAAGCGTTGGGCGATGTGGAAGCCGCGCAGGCGGCGGAACTCCTCCGCGTGGCGCTTGGTCTTGACCAGGACGCCGTCCCGATTCATGCGCTCCGCCATGGACGGGCACGTCTTGGCGAAGGGGAGGATGGTGTCAAAGCCGCAGCGACTGTCCCACGATGCCTCCGGCGTGAGAATTATAAGTTTGATGATGTCTGCGAGTCTGATACACGCAGCGGGGCCGATGACGACAGTTGGAGGGTGACTGACAGCGGTTGAGCAACTATTTAGAGCGCGCCCTAAGGGCACTCCTTAGTGCAACAAAAAAAAAACAGGAAAGAAGAGGTCATAAAGGATCGCCCTACTTGCAAGGCCAGGGCTCCCCAATTCCAACCCCCCCTAAGGGGCCCAACAAAACTACAAGTGCCTGAGGGATTTCAGAAGAGAAAAACTCTTGGCAGGGTCTACCTGTGGTTCGTCGTTGGGCATCAAAATGTTGGTTCGTCGCTGTTCGTCGCTGTTCGTCGTTGTTTTTGGTATCACAAATGGATGCTATTGAGCATGTAGTAGACCAAAGGGATTTCAAGGGATTGTGGGGTTTACAGATCCACAACAAGGCCAACAGTGATCGCTCAACGCCTCAAAGCGCCATCTTTTATCATCCCGGCTGGTCCCCAATCAGTTTTGAAAAAAATGGTCATAGGCCCATTTCTTTACCTGTGACCCATGCAAACTACCTGAGCATGCACAAATGCACCATTCTTGAGTGCCAATGGTACGCTGAAAGATGTATGTGTTGTGCAAGTTACAAATGCTCCTTTCCAGCATTATCTATCACCAAGAAGGTCATGCAGGCAATGCATGGCGTTTAAATCCATCCAGAGTCACCAAATATTGGAAATTTGCGCATTTTGGATCACTTCAAGCACCTTGGAGGCCTTTCAGGGCTCAAAAATGGGTCACCAAGGGTGTCGGCCGGTCAGCAAGGTGCCAACAGTCAGTGAAAGAGTACTGTTATCATGTAAAAGCATTTGAATGCGCATAGCACTCACCACAGGCCTCTTCCATACCTGGAACAGTGAAAAAAACAGCATTTCTCGGCCACCACGTCCACAAGTTTGTGCAATTCAACTCCATACGATCAGGTATCATCCCCCAACACTCAGGCAGATCGGAGCCAGTCGCGCGGCGGTGGGAATTTTTTGCCATTTCGCGCCGCCCTGCTTTGCTTGCTCGAGCACCGTACACCCCATAGAAGGTTGTAGAAGGCAGCTCGGTGACCATTTCCCCATCTGCGCCCGAAAGGCCGGATAAAAAACATTGGTGGACTGCTAACGGACTGGACTTCTCTGAAGGAACTGCCACTGTACAATCCCCCACGGAAATGGACGTTGCGAAGAGCAGGGGAAGCCCCATTCTCCTTCTACAGTCCACAGCCTGTCTAGTCAGCAAGGGGAAAAAAGCAAAAAAAGAGAAAAAAACGCGAATCATCCTGCAATTGTGGAGGTGCGCGTGCTGCCTGCACATCATCTGCTTTGTTGTGTGCAGCAGCCGGGTACTGTACCTTGTTCGGACAGCAGACGGTCTGAGGGCTCATGGCTTTGCCCTCCAAACCCGATGGCACAGCGTTCTCGACACTGTTCCACCGTTCCCAGAGTGTTCCCGTGTTCCCGGTCCGCCATCCTGAAGGGTCCCTGGGCACGGGGGCACGACGAAGCATCCAGACCTGGCGTCCAACGGGGTCATAGGGGTCTGTTGCGTCGTACTCACCTGGCCTTTGAAGACGCGATACCGCCGTCGCAGTCGGCGGAGGTTGTTCGGCAACGGCACAATCAGGCCCTCCCTGCAGACGTAGCGCAACGGCGGGGGTGTGACGCACTCCTGCCCAACGTAGACCCCGGATCGGATGCAGCAACCCCCCCCCAAGGGAAGTAATAGAAGGGGGGGCGAGGGGGGCAACCATTCCCAAAACAACTGAAGTATGGGGCGGGGAGTTTAGAATGGCCATACACCACAGGAGGAGGGGCCCCCTTGGACCCCCCCCCTCCAGACCACAGTGACCACAGTGGGAAAAAACGAAATTTACAACAGGGAATATGTGGTCGGGCCATTTTCGGTACACAAACTTTTGGGCCCCAGATCCAGACATGGGTATTCAGAATCCCGCGGCATAAATATGCGAGAATGCCATGATTTTGGGGTTCGTTTCCTGAATCTACACACACGGTGGGATGAGCGGTCCAGTGAGCCAAGCGGCTACCCACGATTTGGAGGTTCCAGCGTCGAACCCGACTGACCTGCGGTCGGGAAATATCAAAGGGGGGCACCGACCTCCCTTGCGTTGCATCTTTCGGTTTTGTGTGTGTGTCACAGACGTGAAGTACACAGTGCGCTGTCTCGTGGTGTGCACAGAATTGAAGTTCTGAGCCTTCAATGACAACGTTACAAGGAATTATGATTAAAAGGATGTGCTTCAGTGCCAATCCATCGGGAAATTCGGAGATGCACAAAAAAGGGGCACAAGGATGGGCCGAATACTGCAGCTGCGTGCCCTGCTGGTCTCTGCTTCCGTCGTCGGGAGCCTGCCTGAGGGTCTGAAGATCTGCCATTTCCTGGCCCGAGGGTGCGAAGTATGATGCGGGGGAGGGGGCAATTCAGTGTAGCGCATTGAGGGGGGGCAGGGAGGGCAGGGAACGGCTGGGGGCACAGTTCTGGGCCCATTCTGTGTTTCCCACACCCGGGCAATAGGGGGCTGACGGGTGTTCGAGCCGGACCCATGGCCTGTGACATAAGTGTCCCTCCCTCAGGCAGTGGCCGGCCGCCGCTCGACCCCACGATCGATCGAATTGCCGTCCGTGGCGGCATCAGAATGCCTCTGTGGCATGTCAATGTCGCTCTGAAAAGGCCACGGGAGCGGGTGTCGGCGGTTGGAAAATTTTTTGTTGAAAAAAATTTTGTTGGAAAAATACACAATTATCTGGGGCCTGTGGCAGACGTGCCACGAGTGTTCGGCAGGAGGAACCGGGTCTCATGAGGGAGCGGGCCCATTCTGTTAGCCACTCAGTCATATCCACGGCTGTCGCGCCGGGACTCGGCCGGGACCAGCTGCGTCCCGTGTCCGATTCAGCAGGGCCCAACTGCTTCACGTCTGAACACTAGTGGCAATGTCTGGCCTGTAGCATCCTTCGCTCAGAAGGATACCGTCAGCCAAACTGGAATCGCCCAACGGGGGAGGAAAATGGCTTCGCGGGGGGGGAGGGGGGGGGGATTTCCTGACCCCCCCCTCCCCCTTCCCTTCGCTGCCGTGCCAGGACGCTTTCCCAGCCACCGGCAGGCCTCGGGTGGAGGGGGGGGAGGGGGGGGGGGGGGTACCCCGACGTAGGGGGCGTTTCCGCACAGCGCCCAACAGTCAGTCCGCTTTCCCGTCACCGCCCTGAAACCCACCCACCCCCCGGGGGAGCTACGCCCACAGAGCGAAAACAGCAGATTCAGACAGCAATCTAGCATTTGTAGTGGGAAATATACGTTGTTTTAACACGTTGTCTGGGTTCTTGGGCTGCATAACTAATGAGCAGTGCTGTGCATGGGCACCTGGGCCACCGGGGGAAATGGGTCCGAACCAGCCTACTTTTTGCACGGCGCAGGCACAGCGCGCGCGCAGCGCATGGTGGACCCCCATGTGTGACTCAATACGACCCCCGTGCGCTGAGTATTATGAGTCGTATGTCATGGGGAGAAAATTTCGTTCCCTTCGGGCTGCTGTTCATGCCCATTTGCCATGCCATTCTACAAAGGCCCGGCACAAAAGCCCATTTCTCCGACCTCCCCCCCCCTCCGCCAGTCCTCTGTGCCACCGCCCCCTCGCAGAGCAATTATCAAGTGGCCCAGACGCGCACACGGGGGCCAAAAGGCGAGCGGCCGTCGACCGCCAGAGCCTCGCAGGGGCGAGCGACACAGTGACCGCCAATGCCCGAAGGCCCAGCGGAGGGCGGGGGTCGCACCTGAAGGATGGGGTCGTCATGTCGTCCGCAATCCGCGTCACCTGCTCCCGAATCTCCTTCTCATTGGCCTCCCCGTCCTCCATGGCAATGAACTTCTGTGTGGCCGCCAGTATCAGAAGCCGGTGGACGCGCACGTGCTGCTCCTTATTGTTGCGCAGCCCTTGCAGGATCTTGGACACTTGAATGGGCGTCAGGGTCTTCATCTTCAATTCCTGCAGCCACGGCCGCACGGCCTCGTTGACGTTGGCGGCCACTGTCGCCCAGTCTACAAGGGCCTTGACAAAGGTACCACCTGCGGAGTTTGCGAGGTTTGCAGATCAACTGCAGTCGGGGAGGGTGTGCTTGTCTCAGGCTCCTCAGCATTGAACTTGGGGCTGCAACGCCGACGCTGACCCCGTCCAAGACAAACGCAGTGAGACCTCATACACACACACACACACACACACACACACACACACCCTTCGTGCGGGAAACCAGGGGCCGAACCACGAGACGCACAACGCCAATGAGGACGAAAAGCGCAGGCACAGCACTGGTCACCAATGCAAACTCATCAGGTCATTGACACAAATAGGTAGGCAAGGGCCTTTCTGTAAGAGGACTGTGGCAGATCTGCTGCCCTGAAATCACAGGCTAATTGTCCTGATCACCAACGGCCATGTGCCACGTACTGGTCCGGTTTAGCCGAGGAGTGTAAGACTGTCGAAGCACGCAGCACTACTCGCACGTCTGCCTGTGGGCTGCAGACAGGACACAGGTACACACACTTCGTGAGGGCAACAAATGAACCGACGACCAATACCCCAGTGTGGCTGATACAGAGCACAGCAGGGCACATGGGTCGCAGGACACAGGTATCCAAACACCTCATCGGGCCACGCAGAACAAAGACATTGTGTTTAGGCCCCACACACACACACACACACACACACAATGAGAATCGCGAGACAAGAACAGAGCAAAGAAAAGCGGTTGGAGAAACTCCGCAGGAACTGCAGAGCAGTCCTGGACGTCTTTTGGTCTGGTAAAGAGAGCGCAGTGCTGAAGCAAATGTTCCATAGCGGGCGAAATGCAGCTTGATGCCCTCCCTACCCTAGTGACCTCAATTAATCCATGAAGTACTTCGTGTTCTTAGTGTTCCTATCCATGCAAACAAACGCACACACACACACACACACACATCACCATGCGACCAAGGGCAGCTTGGAAATCCCCCGCACACAGCCACGACCGGCCAGCGGTTACCAACTGATCGTTGGTTTGTCGTCCTTGGCGGTTGGCAGCCACGTGGCGTCGGTTAACCAACCTCTGGTGTGCACCCAGTACACAACTTCTGGGCACTAGACTCTAGTCCAGGATTTACCCTCTCTTGAAGAAGCCCCAAAGCGGACAACAGAATTGCCACTCTACCAACTTCCTGCAGCCTGCACAAAGCTGCAAACCGCATTCTCTGCTGGATTGGAACCGCAAAAACGATGGTTCCGAAAAAGACCCAAAAGTGTGGAAACACGGGGTTCCCGTGTTTGGACAAGCCCGTGTTAGGACAAAGGGGGAGGGGGCTATATTCACGACATGACATCATTTAAAGTGTATGCATCTCTTCCACCCGCGCTGACCCAAGCACGGCGTGCCATGCAAATACGAAACAGCCTGCGGAGACGGGATTACCCCCTGTCCCTTCGGACTGTTGCCGCAGCCCTGGTAGCCTGAGAGAGAGAGAGAGAGAGAGAGAGAGAGAGAGAGAGAGCGCGCGCGCTCAACGAAGCTTCGCAACAATTGGACACCCGGTTATGGCACACAAAGCCATGGTACCACAACCTCAGGCAAAAAAAAACACACAACCAATCCGATGGTACCAGACAGAGATCTAAAGAGAGCAGCAACACCGAACCATCGGCAATCATTGCCCTGATCTGCACTTCCCTCACCCTCGCTGCTGCAGCTCTGCTCAGGGTGCGCACGCGCAGGCCCCAGGGACCACACGTGCACCACATGCACCTTCAGGGTCAATATCACGGACCATGGCCACCTCAATGACCAGTTGCCTAACGAGCCATCGTGATTCGAACAGTGATTTGATGTAGCTCCGCATTCCGAGAAAGGTCCCAAGCGACTCGTCCTCGTCGTCATCGGGGTCTTCGCCGTCATCCGAAGACATGCCCTGCAGCAGGAGGCGAGCCCTCGCACCGGGCCTCACTTGGCAGCCCCCGCCAGGAGCGGGGGGGAGGGGGTCCACAATCGCATAAGGGGAAGCACATGTATACACACGATACAACAACACAACACTTGCAAGTCAGGTCAGGCATGCGCGGCTCAGGAGAGCAACATCCAGCAACCTCCAGTGACCTCCAGTAACCTCCAGCAATCCTGAGTAACCTCCACAAATCTCCAGTACAACTTTAAAACCCCTCCACAAGGCTCCCGAAAAATTTATCTGGGGGGGAGGGGGGCCCTTGCAGCCCCTTCTCCAACCCCCTCCCCCCTGGAGGGGGCTCCAAGGGCTGGCTGTCTTTTTCCATGTCTTTCATGCATATTTCAAATCTCCACAACCCCCCCCCCCAGTAAAGGGCCCCCATGCAACAAGAGCAAGACACCAAAGGCAAGTGTTTTCACTGAAGAGCCTCACAGAATCACAACGTTCCGGCAAAACGTTCCGGCACGTTCCAGCATTTCCGGCGACCGGAACGGGGGGAGGGGGGTTGTGCCTTGTGAACATGCACTGCCGCCCCCCCCCCCCCCTTGAAATTGTTGGAGGCAAGATTTCAGGCATTCGCATCGAGGAAATAAGCCTGTGGCTCTTGGAGCCCCTTTCCGCAACCCCCCCCCCAAAATTTGCGGGGGCTCCAAGGGCCCCCCTCCCCCCAAGTAAAACTTTCACCGGCCCAAGCTCCAGCAGGAAGAAGAGGGGGGGGCGGGTTTAATCCACAAGGCGAATCCGGCATACAACCCCAGGACAAGCACGAGCACAAGCACATCAGCTTCGATACATGTGGTGGGCAGACAAACAAGTTTGGACGGGACATACCGACCTTGTTTACCAAAGCTGTCGACCAAGAGCGACCAAGAGCAAACCGACATGGGACGAGGGGGCATTGGCTCTGGGGCTACATATGTGATGCGCCACTCGGGGTGTTGCACTGGATGTGAAGAAGAGCAAAACAACACTGCCCATATGCACCTTGGCACAAAGCAAAGACATCCTTACAAGACTGTTGAGAGTAAGTTGCTGCCGAAGCGGTGCCCAACCGCCACAGAGCGACACCTCTTGCTGGCAGACCACCAGTGTGGAGAGAGCCTGCAGCGACACTACCCTGTTCAGCAAAGCCGTCCATCAGGAGTTGATTGGAACTTATTCATTTGGCAGTCTTCTGGCACCACCCCTGCCTCCCCCCTCCAAGTCGTCCCGCGGTGTCCAGCCCAAAGATTGTACTGTTGCACTGGTATCCCTTGCCCTTCTCCTCTCATTTCC
>OZ038401.1:20505385-20552885 GCA_964036045.1 Eutreptiella sp. 'Long Island Sound 2002' | reverse complement strand
CCTTCGCACTCCGCCGTGCATGCAATGTGGTGTGGGGGAGTAGTGTGTGGGGGAGGGGGGGTGTCTGTACCCCCACACCACCCCCCACACCACCACCCCCACACCAACCCCCACACCACCACCCCCCACACCACTCCACTCCCCACACCACTCCCCCACACCAACCCGCCCACACCACCCCCCACCCACCACTCCACTCCCCGACACCACCACCACCCCCCATACCACCCCCCCACACCACCAACCCGCCCACACCACCCCCCACCCCCACACCCCCACACCACCACCACCCCACCACCACCCCCCATACCACACCCCCACACCCCCACAACCCACCACCACGCCCCCACACCACCACCCCCCACACCACCCCCCACCCACCACTCCACTCCCCCACACCACCACCACCCCACCACCACCCCCCATACCACCCCTCCACCCCCCCACACCACCACCCCCCACACCACCACCCCCCACACCACCACCCCCCACACCACCACCCCCCCACACCACCCCCCACACCACCACCCCCCACCCACCACTCCACTCCCCCACACCACCCCCCACACCACCACCCCCCATACCACTCCTCGACTCTCCTCGAAGCAAGCACTCAGGCAGTGTGGGGGCGAGGGGCAGGACTTGTTGAGGATCAGCTGCCAAATGTGGCAGTGCATCATCTGCGCGCGGCGGAACTTGGGCAGGATGTAGCCGTTGAGGATCTCGCAGTACCGCCCCAGGTACCAGTTACAGGGGGTCAGGCCCCCCGCGGTCCGCGGGACCACGCGAGGGGCCTTGTGCAGGCGCGTCACGTTGACGTCCGCTTCGGCAAACCGGAACTTCTTGCTGCGGTTGGCGCAGAGCTCGTCATTCCGCAACTGTTTGATCTTCTTCTGCACTTCCTCCGACTGCGCCGTCAAATGAGACGCAAAAATCAGCACCTTCTCGGCAGTGGTGCCATTCAGCCGCGTGACCCTGCGGGAGGTGGCAGTACAAAGAAACGGATCGAACACGCACAGCCCGCGCGACAGCCTCCGGCATAGCGCTTCCGACCGGTGGCAAAGCGGCGGCTTCGCGGGCCGCGAAGCCGTTGTGCGGCCAGAAATGACTGGAGGTACACATGGGGGGGGGGGGGACTTGGGGGGGGGGGACTTGGGGGGGGGGGGACTTGGGGGGGGGACTTGGGGGGGGGGGGGGGTCACTGAACTATTGAGCCCCTTTTGGGGGGGTAGATCCGGCGGGGGGGACTCTATTCCCCCCGAAAGAATTCTGGGCAATCGCACGTGTGCACAAGAGGCGACCAGCGCAAACCGCAGAAGGAGAATGGGCTCGTCAGTGGCCTCAAAGACCATCGGTACCTTTGTGTCACAGAAGATGAGACAAGAGGATGGCCATGGGGAGGACACCAACGAGCGCGCGGCAGCCCCGCGGCGGCAAGCGAAAGCGGGCGCCATGCGGGCACCACCAGACCTTCCGTATCACAATGTGGTCTTGCAACCGACATACAAAATACGCAATGGTTCAGACCACCGGAAAAGGCGGCACCCCCCCCCCCCCGCCCCCCCGCACAATTATTGAAAGTCTGGAGGCCCCATCACAAAGTTCAGTATTTCATTCGCAGGCAGTGCAATCCCAACGGTGCACACCGCACACCTCGCGGCCGACGCGTTCAGAAGCCCCGCGTTCCTCTGGGCCTGGATGAGGCGTTCCACTGTCTTGCGGTCCAACTTGCGTCCAACAGCGGCGCGTTCTGGAGCAGATGGGTCGGGGTGCAAGAACGACCCCGGCGGCTGACATGGAGGTCGCCACGACCGTGGCACTGCGGGGCAGTACGTCTGGACGTTGATTCCCAAGCGACACATGACACAGACATGCCTCAGGGGGGGTCCGCCTGGACGCTTTGGTTTCAAAAACGCTGCCCGCGACACTGTGCAGGTTCATGGATTCATAGTTGATGAGCATGGCGGTTGCTCAAGCCAACCAACCCCCCCGCCCCCGGGGGTTGGCAGGGCCCTGCCAACCCCCACCCACCCACATAGATAGCTGTTCCTGAGGGAAAAATGAAATTTTCAAAGGGGCCCGAAATTGGAGGCTGAATTGGGGTACACAAACCTTGGGGTGGGCCTCTGACCAACCCACCCTCCCCCACCCCCCACCCCCGCCTGTGCAATGGCCTGGTAGTGGCCATGGCGCTGGGGTATTGGGGGGCAGGGTTTCTACGAATTCAGTCGATGTTGACCGTTTAGTGAGCGAACCGAGTGGCCTGTGATGGAACTGCCGAACTTCTTACCCCACGAACTTGAACCAACGGGGGTTTCAATTCGGCAATTCTCAAAAACAGAGTCAATTTCATTGCCGCTTACGGTTCTGCGCTTTGAATGTCCACGCACACACACCATCTGAGATCACTTTCACTTTCCCAGCGGGAGGCAGGACGTTCATGAACGGGGGAAAAAAGGGGGGGAAATCGAGGGGCGCCCGACTTCTTGTGGCCTGAAAAGAGGCTGAATCAGCGGCCAAGCAACGGCGGGTGGTGGTCAAGTGACAATGTTTTGTTTTAGACTTGACTCAACTTGTTCAAAGAACAGTACTCAAGGCAGTCCTTGGAAAGCGAGCGTCGGACTCATATTGATACGCTGGATCCCCGTTTGGCCGGGAACTGCCCCCTCGGCGGGCCAGCAACCGCCGGCAGTTGACCTCTCATCGTCAGCCCAGGGCAGTGGATGTCCCTTAAAGAAAAAAGAAGGAAAGTAAGTGCGGGCGTCCTTCAGGAGCTTCCCGTTGGGAGGGCGTCGGGGTTTCACGTGCCTTGGCCACTCACGGGACGACGGCCTGACCCCGCGGTACTTGTGTCACAGCGGTTGGGCTGTGCAGCAGCGACGCATCCTGCCCCGGGGCACAGCGCTGCTCCAATGCCCATGGACCCCGGCGTTGTGCTTGAGTTGCATGAAGCGAAAGAGAGGCCGGTAACAGGGGCTTGCTCTAACATTCATTGCCGGGCAGGGCAGGGGGGGCTCCCCTCCTGCCCCTCCTCTTGGGATGTATTAGAGGGGGGGGGGGGACACCTCCTCCTTGGGTCCCCCTATGGTCCCCGCCGAAAATCTTTAAGCGTAAATCCTCTTGGGGCCGAACGCGCCGAAGCAAAATTTTGGCTGTCAGCCTCCAACATTGGAAGGGGAGGAGGGGGGGGGGGGGGGGCTAACCCCCCCCCTCCGCCTACGGTGTACGGCCGTTCTAACACATCCCTGCCCCCCCCCCCTTTTTCACTCGGACCAGAGCGCCCATTTCAGAAACGCCCTTGAGGCCCTCAGGACGGATTCCTCCGCCGTGGGCACCAACAACCCCCCGGGCCTACGCTGCACCGTCCGCCCCCTTCCCAGCGCCACAACGCACCTTCCAAATACGTCCGCAGTTCGTAGGCGTCCATGACCAGGCGTTCCCGGAGGACCTGCTGCAGTTGTGCCCAGCGCTCCTCGAAGTCCTGCGACAACTCCCGGGGCTTCTTCGCGGTGGTGCTGAGACACACAGCGCCGGGAGGCAGGGCCTGGGGGTCACCGGGCACACGGGAGCGCACTCCGTCGCGCCCCCGGGAGCGCGTGCCTGGAGGCGGGTGCTGGGCCCCACGCCACCCGCACATCCAAAATGGAGCTTGACCCCACCTTCGCTCAGACAACGCAATTTGGATCAGAAACCGGCCGAGCGGGCTACAGTGGCGATGGGTGGGGGCCGCCAGAGGCCGTCGCGTCCGGCAGGGCAACCGAATTCCATCAGGAACTCGCCCACCATCATGTGCCACTCAGCAATACCTGGTCCCCCCAGCCAGGGATGCATTGGAAGGGGGGGTGGGGGGGGTAGCCCCCCCCCGCCCCCTCCACGGCACGCAGCCTATGCCCAGCCACTGTCTCCCTGACAGCAAGTGCCAGGCTCACTGGCATTTGTAACCGACAGAAACCGCCCCCAACCGCTTCGGCAACCTCCTCCAACCGCCTGCCTGACCGCTTCCGGGGTGGCCTCTGAGGTCCCTTCCCTTCGAATGCATATCTGCCCCCCGCCACAGAACTCGATGGGAACCACCTGTATTCAGTGCGCGACTCCGTATCATCCAACCATGTCTGATGTGGAGGCAGGTACCCCATCCCCCCCACCCTCCGCGTGCAAGATCCCCCACGGACCCTGGAATCCGGGCCTCATGGCTGGTGACGCAGCCATGCCACAGCTGTGACTCCATCGTGCAGTGCGGGCACCTTATCCTGGTCCCTCACGCACGGCCATGCAGTGCATTGAGACGCACGTCATGCTGCAGACGCATGTGCACGCGACCTTGTGAGACCATGCTCGGCGTTTGCGGGCTTGTCATTTCGGGCGGGCGGGGCGCGGGCCCGTTGAGGTCCAGGTCTCACTTCGCGGGAGATGGGGTGCAGAGCAGAGCAGAGGGGGCGTGGGCACCCGACACTCGGAGGTATGGCACCCCTCGCACCAACCGAGGGTGGGGGTCTGGTCACCCTCTGGACACCCCCATTGAATCATTTTCATGGATTTTGTCCTCATGGAGTGAGAAAGAAGGCCACCACCAACCGCCGACACTCGTGTGACTGCTGAACATCAGCGCCAGTATCGGGGTGGCTGCACCAGAACCAACCACAAAATCGCCCACCCCTCAGAATACCGTACGCAAGAGCCAAACGTGTGTCACGTTCTTGTCACTTGCCATGCTTCTTTGACATGATACCGGGGAGGGTAAAATTAGGAAAGTGCGAAATTTGGAATGGCAAAATTTGATGCCGAGAAAACTTGACCCCAATTTTCAAAATACCGCTGCAAAGTTTGGTACAAAATTCCCAGACTGGGGCACAAGAAGAGGCACGGACCGTGAATGTTGGTTGTCATTTCCCAAGGGCCTTTGGGTGGTTGCGGGTGTTTCTTGGAGGCTTCTGGATGGTTGCTTTTACTTCCTGGGGGCATCCGGATGCGTGATGTTGGGCACAGTGAGAATGTGCACGCCAAGAGCGCTAAAATGACACCTGGAAACTTGGCTTCGGACCTTCAAATGCCGGGGTATAACGTGGCACACTCTTGTTGTGCCAAACTTTGCCGTTCCAAATTTCGCCTGTTCCTAATCCCCCTTCCCCTCCCCCGTACTTTTGGTGGATAGGTAAGGGGGTGCACTTCGTGCAGAGGGACACTCAGCATGGAGCGCAAGGCAGCGGACTGCTCAGCATCGTCGACCCTCCCCCCCCATACCGTTGCATTGCCAGGGTGGCCTGCAGTGGACAGTTGAGCTTGGGCCGGTAGTGTGGGGGATGGTCCCTAAAGATGGACCGGGCACTGCCGTGCACTCTTGTGGGGTGTGTTGGTGGGCGGGGCTGCTCACTACTGCCAGCAAGGAAGATACTCCGCCGTGGACAGAGTGCGAATACTCTGAGCGAAGATATTTCTGCAACGCGCTCGCCATGAATGGCGCAGAGCACAGAAGATATTACTGCAACGCACTACCAGCAAGTCACACATTGGTGAGCTAGCACCCATGGTCTTGTGTGACATTCACGTTGCTGGTTGTGGTGAGCACCTCCCAGCCTGGGGTCTTTGTGATGACCGCATACTGGGCACTGATCAGGCCGTCAGGGGAGGACGCCATGGGCAGAAGTTGCATTCTGGATTCCCACCCAGGAAGGTGGATGCCCGCGGCAGTGCGGATGCCCGCAGTAGTACGGATGCCTGCTTGTCACAGCAGAAGGTTCAAAGGCGAGAGGCCAATAGGCGCCGCCACAGGCTAACAGAGCCAACCACCAAGGCCTTGTGCCAAACCCCCCCATACCGTTGCCGCTTGACCGGTCGAGGGTGCCGTCAGATCACCCCCAGCTGCCGTCGGTGGGACACCGACCACATTCATTCACCCGCTGTCGACTGCCCTCAGACGCCGCCGGCCAGTCAACCGCCCTTGCGGCCCTCCAAAGCGGTGCTCGGGGCAAAAAAAGCAACAAAGACAGAGGCCCGTCCCTGTCCCCGCCAAACGCGCCACAGGCACACCCGCACGAGGTCAGGTAGGTCAAATCGGGGTACGTCGTCCCTGGGGCAATGGCTGCCAGATCGTTAACGCCGGGCATCGTCGTCTTCGGTCGCGGGTTATCGTCGTCTGGAGTGATCCCGTCCACTGTGAAGATGTGGACCATGTTCTTGTTCTGGTTATTGGACTTGGTGGTGTCAGCGCTTTGTTGTTGTTTAAACACGGCCTTGCAGCCCATCCTGAACATTGTAGCAGGGCACCGTCATCAGGGGCATTCATTGGGGGATCATGTCCAGGGAGAAGGCAAGGGAGACGAGCGAGAGGAGAGACGGCTGCACTTTGGTTAGCCCCCAACGGTCCAACGCGTCGATTTACCAGCACTTCCCTGTGGATTGACGTCCACAAGGGTGTCATCGGACTGACATTGGGTTGGATTGGAGTGGCCCATGGGTTTCATGGCTTTCTTGACTTTCTTTGTCGTAGCCCTCTTTGAAAGCCTTTCCTTCTCATATTTGCAGGGGGTGGGCGGGCTTTCAACTTTGGGGCTGGGGGGGGGGGGGGTCGATACAGCCCTCCGGCGAGACGCCCGCCTTTGGGGGGCTCTAATTGACCCCCCCAAAGTCGAAAACCCGACTTCCCAGGGGATGTGCAACGCCCCCCCCCCCCCCAAGGGGGCAGACTACTCGGTAGGGGTAGTGGGCGTGCCTGGCAGTGTGCATCGACCCCATCCCAGAAACATCACCCCACCATTCCTCTCCCAACGGTCGTCGGTCGACGGCCATCCTCACCGCATCCTCGCCGTGCCCTTACTGCGTCCGCCAAACGCCAGCCGGTAGCCGTCACACCCTCATCGTCACTGAACGCGGGGTCAAGGGATGTGGGACCGTCTGCGCGTTTTTCGTTCGCCCACTTCAGTTGGCCCTCGATCTGGGGCTGTCCAAAGCCCCCCCCCCCCCCCCTGCCCCGCCGCCGACTCGACATGGGGCGTGCCATGTGGTGGCAAGGAAACATGAGCACCTGCGTGGGGGTGCTGATATGCGCGTGGTAGCCTAGGCCCGGAGGGGCAGCTCTGTGGTAAATCCCATCCATCAGAAAAACAACTTTTTTGGGAAAACAAAGGAAAATCCTCCCCTTTTTTATTTTTTTCAAATCGCAAAACAAAACCTGGACGGGCAAAGACTGGGCCTGATGTGCCAGGCACCCCGTTTCATGTGTAAGTAAATGAAGCTACACCCAAGAGCTATGATCGAAACCGATCAACTTTTTTGATCGGAATCGATCAAAGTTTCCCTGGCTCTGACAAATTCCCAGGCGCACCTGTTTGTTGCTCATGGGCCCCGCAGGGCTTAAGGTGGGTGCTGCACAGAGGGATGCACCATCAGCACCCCATTTGCAACGGAAGTCCGCATCAGAGCTTTGCCAGAGGACGGGCTTCGAGCGTGACTCACAGGCTCACGCTTGGGCCGTTCTGTCCGGCACCGGCCTCCTCATCCCCCTGTCGAAGCCACTCGAGTCAATGCCATCGCGTCATGTTCACTGGAATCTGGCGGAGGCCGTCCGTTCCCAAGGTGATGGATTTTGACTTATCCATCGTCAAGGGAATCCCCCCCGGGACCATATCTGGCCCCCCTAAGTGTGGAGACGTCTGAAATGTGACACTCCCCCCCACAAAAAAAAAAACATTCTCCAGCACTTCCTCTTGCCTCTTTCGCAGCACGAGGCATGGGTTGGAGGAGGGGGCCGGCCTGCGCCCAAGGCTAGCGACCCGTGTGTGAAATCGAGTTGTTCAAAGGTGTAAATGGTGCACAGCACCGTGGAACCTCCCCTTTGCCAGCACTTTCGTCGAGGTGCTAACCCTATTGGGATTGGGATAAGGGGGAATGGTAGAGTAAACATACTGCCACCCACCCTCAATACCCCTGCCGAGTAATCTGCGCCCTTGGGGTGGCCGTTGTACACCCCCTCCAAAAAGAAGGGAGAGAAAATGGCCGTTGTACACCCCCTCCAAAAACAAGAGAGAAAATGGCCAAAGTACACCCCCTCCAAAAACAAGAGAGAAAATGGCCGTTGTACACCCCCTCCAAAAACAAAAGAGAGAGTGGACATTGTACACCCCCTCCATAAACAAAAGAGAGAAAGTGGCCGTTGTACACCCCCTCCAAAAACAAAAGAGAGAAAATGGCCAAAGTACACCCCCTCCATAAACAAAAGAGAGAAAATGGGCATTGTACACCCCCTGCAAAAACAAGAGAGAAAATGGCCGTTGTACACCCGCTCCAAAAACACAAGAAAGGGTGGCCATTGTACACCCCCTCCATAAACAAAAGAGAGAAAGTGGCCGTTGTACACCCCCTTCAAAAACAAAAGAGAGAAAATGGCCGTTGTACAACCCCTCCAAAAACAAGAGAGAAAATGGCCGTTGTACACCCCCTCCAAAAACAAAAGAGAGAAAATGGCCGTTGTACACCCCCTCCATAAACAAAAGAGAGAAAATGGCCGTTGTACAACCCCTCCAAAAACAAGAGAGAGAAAATGGCCGTTGTACACCCCCTCCAAAAAGAAAAGAGAGAAAATGGCCGTTGTACACCCCCTCCAAAAACAAAAGAGAGAAAATGGCCGTTGTACACCCCCTCCATAAACAAAAGAGAGAAAATGGCCGTTGTACAACCCCTCCAAAAACAAGAGAGAGAAAATGGCCATTGTACACCCCCTCCATAAACAAAAGAGAGAAAATGGCCGTTGTACACCCCCTCCAAAAACAAAAGAGAGAAAATGGCCAAAGTACACCCCCTCCAAAAACAAGAGAGAGAAAATGGCCGTTGTACAACCCCTCCATAAACAAAAGAGAGAAAATGGCCGTTGTACACCCCCTCCATGAACAAAAGAGAGAAAATGGCCGTTGTACACCCCCTCCAAAAACAAAAGAGAGCAAATGGCCGTTGTACACCCCCTCCAAAAACAAAGAAGAGAAAATGGCCGTTGTACAACCCCTCCATAAACAAAAGAGAGAAAATGGCCGTTGTACACCCCCTCCATAAACAAAAGAGAGAAAATGGCCAAAGTACACCCCCTCCAAAAACAAAAGAGAGAAAATGGCCGTTGTACACCCCCTTCAAAAACAAAAGAGAGAAAATGGCCAAAGTACACCCCCTCCATAAACAAGAGAGAAAGTGGCCGTTGTACACCCCCTTCAAAAACAAAAGAGAGAAAGTGGCCGTTGTACACCCCCTTCAAAAACAAGAGAGAGAAAATGGCCGTTGTACAACCCCTCCATAAACAAAAGAGAGAAAGTGGCCGTTGTACACCCCCTCCATAAACAAAAGAGAGAAAATGGCCGTTGTACACCCCCTCCAAAAACAAAAGAGAGAAAATGGCCAAAGTACACCCCCTCCATAAACAAGAGAGAAAGTGGCCGTTGTACACCCCCTCCATAAACAAAAGAGAGAAAGTGGCCGTTGTACAACCCCTCCATAAACAAAAGAGAGAAACTGGCCGTTGTACACCCCCTCCAAAAACAAGAGAGAGAAAATGGCCGTTGTACACCCCCTCCATAAACAAGAGAGAAAATGGCCGTTGTACACCCCCTCCAAAAACACAAGAAAGGGTGGCCATTTTACACCCCCTCCATAAACAAAAGAGAAAAAATGGCCGTTGTACAACCCCTCCATAAACAAAAGGGAGAAAATGGCCGTTGTACAACCCCTCCAAAAACAAGAGAGAAAATGGCCGTTGTACAACCCCTCCAAAAAGAAAAGAGAGAGTGGCCATTGTACACCCCCTCCATAAACAAGAGAGAGAAAATGGCCGTTGTACACCCCCTGCAAAAACAAAAGAGAGAAAATGGCCGTTGTACACCCCCTCCAAGAACAAGAGAGAGAAAATGGCCGTTGTACACCCCGTCCATAAACAAAAGAGAGAAAATGGCCAAAGTACTCCCCCTCCAAAAACAAAAGAGAGAAAATGGCCGTTGTACACCCCCTCCAAAAACAAAAGAGAGAAAATGGCCGTTGTACACCCCCTCCAAAAACAAAAGAGAGAAAATGGCCAAAGTACACCCCCTCCATAAACAAGAGAGAAAGTGGCCGTTGTACACCCCCTCCATAAACAAAAGAGAGAAAGTGGCCGTTGTACAACCCCTCCATAAACAAAAGAGAGAAAGTGGCCGTTGTACACCCCCTCCAAAAACAAGAGAGAGAAAATGGCCGTTGTACACCCCCTCCAAGAACAAGAGAGAGAAAATGGCCGTTGTACACCCCGTCCATAAACAAAAGAGAGAAAATGGCCAAAGTACTCCCCCTCCAAAAACAAAAGAGAGAAAATGGCCGTTGTACACCCCCTCCAAAAACAAAAGAGAGAAAATGGCCGTTGTACACCCCCTCCAAAAACAAAAGAGAGAAAATGGCCAAAGTACACCCCCTCCATAAACAAGAGAGAAAGTGGCCGTTGTACACCCCCTCCATAAACAAAAGAGAGAAAGTGGCCGTTGTACAACCCCTCCATAAACAAAAGAGAGAAAGTGGCCGTTGTACACCCCCTCCAAAAACAAGAGAGAGAAAGTGGCCGTTGTACAACCCTTCCATAAACAAAAGAGAGAAAATGGCCGTTGTACACCCCCTCCAAAAACAAAAGAGAGAAAATGGCCAAAGTACAGCCCTCCAAAAACAAAAGAGAGAAAGTGGCCGTTGTACACCCCCTCCATAAACAAGAGAGAAAATGGCCGTTGTACAACCCCTCCAAAAACAAGAGAGAAAATGGCCGTTGTACAACCCCTCCAAAAACAAAAGAGAAAAAATGGCCGTTGTACAACCCCTCCATAAACAAGAGAGAAAATGGCCGTTGTACACCCCCTCCAAAAACAAGAGAGAAAATGGCCGTTGTACAACCCCTCCAAAAACAAGAGAGAGAAAATGGCCGTTGTACACCCCCTCCAAAAACAAAAGAGAGAAAGTGGCCGTTGTGCACCCCCGCCAAAAACAAGAGAGAGAAAATGGCCGTTGTACACCCCCTCCAAAAACAAGAGAGAAAGTGGCCGCTGCACAACTCCTCCAAAAACAAGAGAGAGAAAATGGCCGTTGTACACTCCCTCCAAAAACAAAAGAGAGAGTGGCCATTGTACACCCCCTCCATAAACAAGAGAGAAAAAATGGCCGTTGTACACCCCCTCCAAAAACAAGAGAGAGAAAATGGCCGTTGTACACCCCCTCCAAAAACAAGAGAGAAAGTGGCCGTTGTGCACCCCCGCCAAAAACAAGAGAGAGAAAATGGCCGTTGTACACTTCCTCCAAAAACAAAAGAGAGAGTGGCCATTGTACACCCCCTCCATAAACAAAAGAGAGAAAGTGGCCGTTGTACAACCCCTCCTTAGGCAAGAGAGAAAGTGGCCGTTGTACACCCCCTCCATAAACAAAAGAGAGAAAGTGGCCGTTGTACACCCCCTCCAAAAACGAAAGGGAGAAAAAGGCCAAAGTACACCCCCTCCATAAACAAGAGAGAAAGTGGCCGTTGTACAACCCCTCCAAAAACAAGAGAGAGAAAATGGCCGTTGTACACCCCCTCCAAAAACAAAAGAGAGAGAAAATGGCCGTTGTACACCCCCTCCAAAAACAAGAGAGAAACTGGCCGTTGTACACCCCCTCCATAAACAAAAGAGAGAAAGTGGCCGTTGTACAACCCCTCCAAAAACAAGAGAGAGAGAAAATGGCCGTTGTACACCCCCTCCAAAAACAAAAGAGAGAGTGGCCATTGTACACCCCCTCCATAAACAAAAGAGAGAAAATGGCCGTTGTACACCCCCTCCAAAAACAAAAGAGAGAAAATGGCCGTTGTACAACCCCTCCATAAACAAGAGAGAAAGTGGCCGTTGTACACCCCCTCCATAAACAAAAGAGAGAAAATGGCCGTTGTACAACCCCTCCAAAAACAAAAGAGAGAAAATGGCCAAAGTACACCCCCTCCAAAAACAAGAGAGAAAGTGGCCGTTGTACACCCCCTCCATAAACAAGAGAGAGAAAATGGCCGTTGTACAACCCCTCCATAAACAAGAGACAGAAAATGGCCGTTGTACACCCCCTCCAAAAGCAAGAGAGAGAAAATGGCCGTTGTACACCCCCTCCAAAAACAAGAGAGAGAAAATGGCCGTTGTACAACCCCTCCAAAAACAAGAGAGAAAATGGCCGTTGTACACCCCCTCCAAAAACAAAAGAGAGAGAGTGGCCGTTGTACACCCCCTCCAAAAACAAGAGAGAAAATGGCCGTTGTACAACCCCTCCAAAAACAAGAGAGAAAATGGCCGTTGTACAACCCCTCCAAAAACAAGAGAGAGAAAATGGCCGTTGTACAACCCCTCCAAAAACAAAAGAGAGAAAATGGCCGTTGTACAACCCCTCCATAAACAAGAGAGAAAGTCGCCGCTGCACAACCCCTCCAAAAACAAGAGAGAGAAAATGGCCGTTGTACAACCCCTCCAAAAACAAGAGAGCAAATGGCTGTTGTACACCCCCTCCATAAACAAAAGAGAGAAAGTGGCCGTTGTACACCCCCTTCAAAAACAAGAGAGAGAAAATGGCCGTTGTACACCCCCTCCAAAAACAAAAGAGAGAAAGTGGCCGTTGTACACCCCCTCCAAAAACAAGAGAGAAAGTGGCCGTTGTACACCCCCTCCAAAAACAAAAGAGAGAAAGTGGCCGCTGCACAACCCCTCCAAAAACAAGAGAGAGAAAATGGCCGTTGTACAACCCCTCCAAAAACAAGAGAGAGAAAATGGCCGTTGTACAACCCCTCCATAAACAAGAGAGAAAGTCGCCGCTGCACAACCCCTCCAAAAACAAGAGACAGAAAATGGCCGTTGTACAACCCCTCCAAAAACAAGAGAGAAAGTGGCCGTTGTACACCCCCTCCAAAAACAAGAGAGAAAGTGGCCGTTGTACACCCCCTCCAAAAACAAAAGAGAGAAAGTGGCCGTTGCACACCCCCTCCAAAAACAAGAGAGAAAGTGGCCGTTGTACACCCCCTCCATAAACAAAAGAGAGAAAGTGGCCGCTGCACAACCCCTCCAAAAACAAGAGAGAGAAAATGGCCGTTGTACACCCCCTCCAAAAACAAGAGAGAGAAAATGGCCGTTGTACACCCCCTTCAAAAACAAAAGAGAGAAAGTGGCCGTTGTACACCCCCTCCAAAAACAAGAGAGAAAGTGGCCGCTGCACAACCCCTCCATAAACAAGAGAGAGAAAATGGCCGTTGTACACCCCCTTCAAAAACAAAAGAGAGAGAGTGGCCGTTGTACACCCCCTCCAAAAACAAGAGAGAGAAAGTGGCCGTTGTACACCCCCTTCAAAAACAAAAGAGAGAAAATGGCCAAAAAACACCCCCTCCATAAACAAAAGAGAGAAAGTGGCCGTTGTACACCCCCTTCAAAAACAAAAGAGAGAGAGTGGCCGTTGTACACCCCCTTCAAAAACAAAAGAGAGAAAGTGGATGTTGTACACCCCCTCCAAAAACAAGAGAGAGAGTGGCCGTTGTACACCCCCTCCATAAACAAAAGAGAGAAAATGGCCAAAGTACACCCCCTCCAAAAACAAGAGAGAGAAAATGGCCGTTGTACACCCCCTTCAAAAACAAGAGAGAGAAAGTGGATGTTGTACACCCCCTCCAAAAACAAGAGAGAGAAAGTGGCCGCTGTACACCCCCTTCAAAAACAAGAGAGAGAGAGTGGCCGTTGTACACCCCCTCCAAAAACAAGAGAGAGAAAGTGGCCGTTGTACACCCCCTTCAAAAACAAGAGAGAGAAAGTGGCCGTTGTACACCCCCTTCAAAAACAAGAGAGAGAAAGTGGCCGTTGTACACCCCCTCCAAAAACAAGAGAGAGAAAGTGGCCGTTGTACACCCCCTTCAAAGACAAGAGAGAAAATGGCCGTTGTACACCCCCTCCAAAAACAAGAGAGAGAAAATGGCCGTTGTACACCCCCTCCAAAAACAAGAGAGAAAGATTTACCAAAAAATCTACTACGAAGAACTTCACGCAACCCCTGAACTCCATGGACCGGGTCAGTAAATCGCTGGGGCATTTGTGAGTACATGTATGCCGTTGTGTCGCTTCTTCGAACACGATGGTCCTACCACCGCTGTTTGCTGTTGGGATAGCCAGGAGCTCACAAATGTGCAAAATGGACCCCATGCCGCTTGCCTTAGAAAACATGGCTCAAACATGGCGGACATGAGGAGCATCGTCACGGCAACTAAATAGAAACCCTCTACGGTCAGAAGAGCCACAACTGCAGGGGCTATTGACGGGGAGGCGGGAAGATGTCAAGAAAGACGGGATGCTGCGAGGATACAGTTCCGGGTAGAGGGAAGGGGACGGAGCATGCGACCTTCAATAGGGCCGAGGGCAGGCGACTGCTGCCCTCGGCAACCACATTTCCCTTCCCCCACCACTCTACTCACAGGGGAGGGGTGAGTAGCGGTGGCCCATGGTAAGGCAAACAGCAGCACACTTTACACATGACGCGCTTTGCATGTCCGACGCCGACCTACAGTCCGCTGTTGACACCAGAGCACTGTGTCTGATGTCACGCGCGCATGCGCCGGTGTTGCTGTGTCTTTCTGCACCACGTCACCTTCCGCCTGTCGCTCGTCGGCCGCCCATCGTCGTCGGTCACCCTCCAACCGTCGTGAAGGCCAAATGTGCAGGTCTAAACACTTGCACATGCACGGCACATACTGAATCAAACTCCTTTGCATGTACTCCCGGAATTTCGAATCCACACAATACGAGTCCCTTATCACCTGCAGAGCGCCAAGCACATCAAATGTACGGTGGAGCGGAAGCGCAACCAATACGTCTGCATCTGCGCCTGCTGCGTCCAGCTTCATGGACTGAGACAACCCCCCGACCCGTCCCGTAAGGCCACGCCAGATGCCTCCGTCGTCCGTCTCAGCAAGCACCCGATGGGGGGAAAATAGGCTCATGTTTTTTCAAACCCGTTTACCAGCACGCAAAACGGGGAGACGGCCTGGTGGCCCTTGGAGCAGCTTTTCCCTAAGCCCTGCCCCACTCTGGGAGGTGTCCCACCCCCCAATGGTGAGGGGGGACTCCAAAGGCCCCTCTCGACAAACTGTGCATGGTCCACCAGCCCTGCCGCCTCAGTCCCCTCGGCCGCCCGGCAGTCGCATACGCACACCCCCGCTCACAGCGCCGGGCACATGCCCCACAGGGACAGACCACCTCCGTCGTCGCCCGCAGCAGGCGGCAACAGCACAGGAGGCCAGCACGCAGTGGCAAAGATATGTTCAGGGGGGCCATGCGGTAGCGTTCAGTGCAGGCCTGCGAACACCCCCCACGTCATTCCGGCCCCCAGGCGCCCACGAATAAAAAGGTCTCGGACTGGCCCAGCAGCCAAACGGGTGGTTCCCCGCAACCAGGGACTGATCATCCTCCAAGAAGGTGGTGAGTGAGGCCAGGGATCCAGCCGCCACCGTGGGTAACGCTATGGTGAATCAGGGACTTGGAAGCGAGCGGTCGAGCCTCGTGAGGTGGGACGGTCGTAGTGAACCCACGCCTCATCTTCTGCAGTACACCACACCACCGGTGCCGCCTGCAAGATTATTGGGCGCCGGAGTACAAAGATTGGTATTGTTGGTTCTGGAAACTCGCTTCCGCCCGGAGTCGTACCCGTGTTGATATGGTGGTAGGCATGCGTGGTACCGCTGCACTGCCGGTGCCTCTTGCCGTCCCGCCGTGCGTTGTGGCACGCAGGAGCAGCAGTGTTGTGTAGTGTTGATGCAATAAGTACGGCTGTTGTGATCGAGCCCGCGCCACATCGGCGGTAGCGATGCAGGATACCGCTACGCCAACTACTCTCGACAGAACTGCTCGCTCCCTCTTTCTCTCCCTTCCTCCTTCTTTCGTTCGCTTCTCTCGGTCTCTCACTCGATCGCTCGCGTGCCATCCATGGGACATACGGACGTGGAGAGCCCCCCGGGGGTGTTGCAGGCCGCGTGGTACATCTGGTCCAGGGCGGGCTGGGTCGCGGCCAGGCTGACCGGCAGGGCTGCGCTCTCTTCCTCCGGGATGAACTCCAGGTGTGGCACGCCCTGCTTGGGCTCGAATCTCGACGGCGGAGTGTACTCTGGGTGACAAAGGGCATGGCTTGCACTCACGGCCGAATGGGGGCAGCGCTAAGCGGACATGCGGCGTACAACACGAAAGCGCTTCAGGTCCCTCAGAACATCGGGGCTCCTCAGCGGAGTGAACCACCGGAACACCGACCGGAGTCCTCTGTGCCCTACCGCCGACAGACCGTCGGTTGGCCAGTCAACCGCTGCCAGACGAAAGGATGAAGAGTGTGCACCGCCGTGGCTGCTTTGTGAGGCAGCGACTGCAGTCCGCACTGCAAATCGCACACCGCACACCGCGCAGACGGTTGCCCCTTTGAGAAGGCCCCGGACAACGACACCAGCGCGACACAGAGGCGGGGGACGAAGACCTTCATTCAGCTGGAAGCACATTTGACCCTTCTTCTGCGAGGCAGCAATGAGCAATGACCAGAATGGGACAGCACTGCCCTCATTTGGCAGCAATGCATCGGACAAGGGGTGGAGGTCCCAGAGATACATGTGGTCCAACATGCAACGTTTGGAAAAAGTGAAGTCGGTATGTTAGCAATCAGCACAACAAGAGGACTCAGCCAAGTCATATTGAGTAGGCGTGCATGGAGAAAATCCACCTTTTTGCCGCACTGTGTTGGTGAAAAAAAACAATGGTTGCTTCCCATGCACGTAGAGATGGGGTTCCAAAGGGTCCGGGTGAAGGGAGGGCAGGGGCGGCAGCACATCACATTGAAATAGGGCGGTCCTTAACGGAAAAAAAAAACTTGTTCCGGAACATGGTTTTTTCAAAAACGACCGCGTGTAGCTCATATGTTCAACCATGGTTGGTGGCGATTGGCGGTTGGCAGCTGGTGGAGATTGCCGGTTGGCGGTTGGCGGTTGGTGGTTGGCGGCGGTTGGCGCCAGTTGGCAGTTGGTGATGGGTGGTTGGTGGCGGTTGGCCGCGGTTGACGGTTGGCGGTTGGTGGCGGTTGGCCGTTGGCGGTTGGCGGCGGTTGGCGGTTGGTGGCAGTTGGCGGTTAGCGGTTGGTGGTACCTTGGGGCGGTCCTTAAGGGCGGTCCTTAACAAAAAAAAAATCTGATCCCTTAAGGACCGCCCTGCATTGAAATACCCATAGTGGTCTTGCATACTACACCGACCTTCACTACCACTGAGGCACGGGATGGAAGGAAAGGAGCAATGTGTGCGACATCCACATCACCTGCCCTCTGAGGCGGTTGCTCCCCCTGCCAACCCCATATCTGGCGCACTGTCACCACCACCCGATGACGTCTCCTCCAATCCCAGGTCCTGCAACTGCTTGTGCTGCGGCCTGCATACCTCCTGTTCCCGCTCCACTGAGTAGGCCCAATGCCTGACCCTGCCCCATTTACTCATCACCAAATATGCCTATGCGATGGTACACACTGGATTGAGTGCCCTCGTCCCACAACGGCTGCAACAGAGGCTCCCATGAATCTCTGTACGACCCGTCTTCTGTGGTTGTCTACCAATCGTGTCGCTTCTACACCTCCTCCCAACCAATAATCTCCTTACGGACCCAATCTGAGTCCACCAGCGTGTGCAAGGGCACACCTACAGGTGGCACGACAGTGCATAATGTGCCAACCGCATTTACGCCCCATGTTCATTTGTTCCTGGTCACATCGCAACACAAACCACCTGTTTCTCTATCCCGCACCCCCAAGCCAGATGCAAATGGGTTCAACACAAAATAGCCCAAGCCACAATATTCTAGAAGACCCACGCCTCTGGTCATGCTGTTGCCTCTTGCGCTTTTTATTTTTATCCTTTCCACTCCTAGTGCTGCCCGCACTGCTGTCCCTACCCTTGCTGAAACTCCTTCCCCTTTTGTGCTTGTGCTTGGCACCCTTGTGCCTGTAAAGGGATGTGGATTGTGGATTCTAGCTGCGGTCTACAAGTATTAAAAAAAGTCAATTTACTACAGTCTTGTGTGTAAGTTGGGGTACATTTTCCCAAAATATGATCCACAATTGATTCCCAATTGCAGTCCCACTCCACATTCGGTGGTATGTAATGTCCCTTGCATGGGGTTGCAGTTGGGATGGACACTCCAATTACTGTCCAGTCTTCCACTCTCTTTGTACAATCTTCGGAAATGTAAATTTCCTTCCTGCATTTTTCCTTTGTTCCCAAAACCAGCCACATCCCACATGCTGTTGCTTCCTATCTTTTGCATGGCCTTATAGTCTAGTTGGAGACTACAACTTTTGGTTCTGCAGTTTGTGCAGACGTGACTTTTCCGTCACAAGGGGGCTGATTTGCTTAAATGTAAATTTTCTAGCATTGTTAGACGATTCCCGACAGGTGACTCAATCAGACACATGAACACATGGTGCCTTGTCCACAAATCATAGCCCAAGAAGCCAACACAGTGGAGTGGCATGCAACCGCTAACCTACCATTACTCAGAGTAGGCCCTGATATTGGTAATGGCAACCTAATTTGCCCCCCTGCCCTTGTGGTGCTGCACAAATGGGGCCTTGGGATCAGACATTGCAAGCATAGTTGCGTTACACTTAAATACAGTTGCAGGCACCCATTTGTTTTGATCTTGAAAGCCAGTTTGTCAAGTGGTGTGCGTAACCCCTACCGTCTAGGGGACTCCAAGGTGGAGAACACTCAAATGGCTACATAAACGGTGCTTTCTCTGGATTCCCATATCGGGGGGGTATAAATGTGGCTCATACCCCTTGCCATATTATGCCGTCTTGGGGTCCCCATAGAGGGGATGTCTCAAAATGACTGCAGGTCAAATTCCAGAGAGTTTACATTTCTCCACCAACAAGAAGATCACCCAATATCAACCCATTGAGCTTGGACTCAAATATATGCAGCCAGGTGCTCAATGTCAAAAGCTATCGGATTTATACCAAATTCCCAGCCTCCAAAAAAATTTACAAAAATTCATGTAAACTTAGATGTAACTTGAGTTTGGCAACTGGTAGGGACCCTAATTATTACTGGCCTGAACACCCATACCATCACCCATAACCCCATCTGCATGCAATTTTTGAGGATCCATCCAGAAAAACGGAATCCCGTCCTTCCACCATTTTCTTTGCAGAAAACTTCTTCAAACAGCTCCTTCCTGTGTTCCAGCTTCTGTTCTTCGGGGTTGCGCATCGCATCAGTGGTACAAGCACCCCTTGGTGAGCATTCTTTGATGGGGGCCAAGGGCTGCAACCGGTCCTCCAACACCTCACTCCATGGTACAGGTCCCTGCATGGCACTGATATTTCTGGCTGTTGCAGCCATGCTCCAGAAACCGAAAGCCACTTGGCAATGACAATCTTCTTGCCACACGAATCGCTTGAAACACCTCGTGTGCCCCTGGGAGCGCAGGCCAACCCACGCAAGCAAGCCCTGTGTTGTCCCAAGAAAGAGCAGACGCTCGTCCATCACCACCCTACTGGGCCCCACCACCGTACCCTTCCTATCTCTCACAACTCCAGACACTTGCCGGACCAAATCGCACAAACCCCTTTGAACGTCCCCCTTGCACCTTGCATTGTTTGATGCCGCAGTGGGTCACTTTCTCTTGGATCGTTTTCCATTTGGCCTTCATCCGCATTTGCGTCGCCTCGGTTTCGATCGGAAAATACTGCAATACAAGTGGGCACGACACAAGTGATGGAGTCGGCAGCAACCTTGGGCTATGGGATGATGGATTGCTCCGAGGGGTTCTACTGGAGAACCGGGGTTGACAGGACAGCTGATCTCAGACAAGTCGCCAAAGAGGACAAATCGTGTGCAAGAAGTTGTTTATGGGGCAATGGGCCTGAAATACCCGACACATTTTGGCACAGAGTCTGGGCAGATACTCCCACCCCCGACAGTAGACCCAGATCTCTGGAGTTTTTGACCAGGGGCCAAAGCGCCAGTTGTCTTAAAGTGTGCCAAATTCTTAAATTTCAGTCCTTGAACTTCTTGTGACCTGTTTTTAAAACTCAGTGAGCGATCCGCACCCATACCCCCCTCCAACAAACAATTTTGTCCTCAAACAATACGGTCCGAACGGGAGTGTCCGTTGAACACGGCATTCGTTGGACACGGGGGGGGAGGGGGTACCCCAAGGCACTGCCCATCAACCACCCCCGTCCACAATGCAGTGCCCTCCGGTGCCACGCATACCCCGAGGTACTTCTCCCACAGCAGGCGCTGGATGTCGCTGGTGAACATGATGCAGTTGGGGGCCTTGGACAGCATCTCTTTGACATCAGGGACGCAGTTGTCTCGGATTTGCAGGAACACGAAGTCCACTGCACAGCAGAGCGCTGGCGGGTCGCGAACGGGGGGACGATTATGGGGGGGGAGCGGTGACCCAGCGCGCGCCCGGCGGCGCTCGCTGTCGGCGTCTGTGCCAGACTTCAGTCTTAGATCTGCCCCCCAACCTCCACAATCCAAGCGAAGCCCCAAGACAGACGACTACAGACTTGCCCCGCCCCCCCCCCCCCGTCCCCACACCACATGCAGCTCAGCACCCCCCGCCTCCCCCCAGAACGCGCGACGCCCCCCTCCCAACCTCCTGGAGAAACGGTCACCAAATGACCCCCCCCCCCCCGACCATGCCCGAGTACCCAAACCGGACCTTCAGACCTTTCCACTACAACTCCATCGTGACCAGAGGAGAGTTCATCTTCGGCGCCGTGGACTTTGAGGGCAAATGACCCCCTGTGTGACATTCCGTCTGGTTGTTGCTCCTTTACGGGGCCCTGGACAGTCACCCGTTCTTCCCTTCGCATGTTGCGTTGGGTCGCTGCTTTCTGTCGGCCGCTGCGGCCGGTGCTCCTGCTGGTGTTGTTTCCGTGTTCGCGGAGCCCAGTAATTGGTGTGTTGGGGCTGTGCTGGATGTGGCATGGTGTGCGGTTTGGGCGTCAGCGGCGCCCAATAATTGGCGTACTGAGGATGTGCTGGTTGTTGCCAGGGTCGTTTGACTGTTTTTGCTGTCCACGCGCCTCTGTCCACAGGCCGTCCGTAGCCTGCCTCGCTGTGTTTCTGTGTGTGTGAGGCCCAGGTTCCTCCACGCGCTGTCCCGGTCGTCCACCATATGTCCTTTTCCCCCTCACGGCTGGTCTGCCCCTGATGGGCTCCTGCTAGTGTTGTGCAAACAGCCCATCTAGGCTTCGGGAGACACCCCCCACCTGATGCCGGTTGAGAAGGGGTTGCCCTGGCACCCGGTAACGACGGGGCTGGCTGGCCAAGCCATCCCCTTTATTGTCGCTGCCTCCCATGCGCACGCTCTGCCATCTGCTCCATTCTGGTTCCCTGTTCCCGCTGTTCTGGTTGCCTCTCCTGCCTTGCTGTGCCCCTCCTCCTTGTTTGCTGTGCTCGCCCTTGTCCCTCCTGGTGTGGCTCCCGCGTTCTGTGTGTCTGTGTTGCTCCTCCCCCTGTCTGTTGGCGCTCCTGGGTGCCCCTGTCGCGCACCCCCTCCTGTCCCACCTGCCTGCCCCCCCCCCCATACGAGGGTTTCACATCTCCGTACGACGTGGACTTTCCCGTGCGCGGTTGGCTGGTCATGGCCCTGTTGCCACCCCCGTGGCGGG
The DNA here is from genome assembly GCA_964036045.1 of Eutreptiella sp. 'Long Island Sound 2002'. Taxonomy (NCBI): domain Eukaryota; phylum Euglenozoa; class Euglenophyceae; order Eutreptiales; family Eutreptiaceae; genus Eutreptiella; species Eutreptiella sp. 'Long Island Sound 2002'. The sequence continues at coordinate 20,531,206 of OZ038401.1, read as the reverse complement.
CACCTCCCGGCGCGCGGGGCGCAGTTCCCGCCCTTGTGGAGTATGTGGGCACCTTGTAGAGGGAGGGGGGGGGGGGGTTGCTGATGGCTCGCTCGGCGTGCGCCGCATTTGGTGGTTGCTGCAGTGCTCGCACCTCATGGTTCCCTTGTGCATTGTTGTGTGTCCTGTTGGGGCTCGTCTCAGTGCCGTGTGTGGGGCGGCCCTGTGCCCAGTTGCTTTGCCGCTTGCGTTCCTCCCAATTTCGGACTCTTTCTTTTTCTGCTGGCACGCTTCTTGCTACTGGTGTGCGGCGCCGGGGGGGTGGCATGTCGCTCCCTACATCCCCTTGTGGCTGTCGGGTTGTCCCACTTGCAGTTGGGTGGTACTAGGGGCACCAGGCACTTCTGCACATGTCTCCAAATCTACAAACTGTGTTATTGGTGTTTGTTGGGGTTGTTCTGGGGTGAATGTGGTGCATTGTTGCTCATTTGCTTTCTATGCTGCTGAGGGGCTCCCCGTTTGAGGACTTCACTCCGGGCTGTCCACGCCTCGGAGCTAGGGACTCGTGTGAGTCCACCCCCTAGTTGGTCGTGTGCAGTGACCACCAATAGTTTGGACGCTGTGTCTCATAAGCGTGCCCAAGGCCCCTGCACTAGGCCCTCGTGATAGAACTCAGCTACTCGCGGGCAGTACATGTTTCAGGTCACTGCCCAATGGACAACCGCGTAGCCAGCTGCCAACCCCCCGCAGGGGCGACCCCCTTACTTAGGTTTGGGTTGCCTTCTCCTCCCGGTGTGGTCGGGATGGTGATGGCTCCCGGGAGTGCATCAGGGAAGCATCCTTTCTATTTTGTGTGTAGGTGTGGCCTTGGTTGTTGCATGTGTGGTGGGTGCCGTGTTGGCGTTGGGGCGTGGGGTCGTGGGCCCTTGGTGATGCTCCACGTGCGTGCCTTGTTTGTGCGCGGCGGTGGCTATGTGTGCGTGAAGTGCCCGTGTGGTGGGTCTGGCCCCCACCTTGGGTGTTGGGTGTTGGGCTGGTGTTGGTGCTCGCGGCGGGTGGTGTGGCTGTCCGCCGCTACCCGCGCAGGGCCACTCTTCCCGTCGGGGCCGAGTCCGAGTAACCTCCGAAGTGCTTGAATAGGGCCACCCACCCGTTGGCGGGGCCGAATCCAAGCCCCCGGGGCCTGCGTACGAGGTTTGTGTGCTGATCTCCTTTGTGCGCCTCTGTCAACTCTGTGTGCTTGGGCATCGTGCTGCCCTGTGCCGCTCTAATGTGCGTTGTGCTGCACTGTGCTGCATTCTGTCGGATCTGTGTGCCTGGGCGTTGTGCTAAACCCCTCAACGCCTCAAGTGACCCCCCCCCACCCCTGTGCAAAGAGGGGGCAGTCCACAGGGGGGCATTGCACTGACCACAAGGAGCGTGGCGTGCTTCAGATGGCACAAACGCCAGCCTCATCCCCCCCTTAGTGCTCCATCACCGCCGCCATATCACGGCCCCCAAAGCAATTAGGCGTTGGGCAGCCTCTTGGATAGCGCTAGGTCGGAGGCGTTCGGTGTGCAATTGGCCTTGGGCCCTCGGCGCGGCGACGGTCCCCCACCGTCGACCGACAGGATACGACTGTTGAATGGGTGGAGGCATGGGGAAAGCGTGCCTCTGGGGTTGCAGAGACTCTTCATGACAAATTGGTGCTTGCCCCCTCCCTCCGCCTCTGCCTTGCCTCGGGGGTTCGTACCCGGCGCCACCGGGTGTTTGTCACGGACCTCCCGGGGGTCAGGGCTGTGCTTAAACGGGGGGAGGGGGGGGTCTGGGACCCAAAAGATTGTGTACCAAAAATGGCCTGACAAGATTTCCCTGTTGTAAATTTCATTGCCTTCGGCAAGACACCTCGAAGAGGGGAGAGGGAGGACCATTTTTGAGCTGCCGAGGCTGCAAAATTGCATAAGCAGGTTGTGCCCCAACCCCCTTGGGAGCCAACCCCACCCCCAACACCCAAATAGGGTGAAAAACGTATGAAGAGGGCATTCGTCTTTTACCGTCCACTAGCCTATGTACAGAGGTCGAGGGGCGGGGAGGTGGGCCGAGTCGAGTTTAGACGCCCGTGTCCTCCCATACATTCCCCCCGCCTGTGCCCGCACGGCGGCCAGGAGGTACTGAAAAACATATGAAGAGGGGCTAAAACATGCTTTACATAGGATATCTGATCATTTTGGATGGTCAAAATATCAAAAAAATAAGTTTCGGAAATTACGACTTTTGAGCTGCTGAGGATGGAAAACTGCATAAGCAAGTTATGCCCTAGACCACTTGGGAGCCCCCCCCACCCACCCACCCACCCACCCACCCAAATAGGGTGAAAAGGACATAAACAAGGTATTGTGCTTTTATTGTCCATGAGCCTATGTACAGAGGTAGAGGGGCTGGGGGAAGGGCCGATCTCGGAGTTCTGCGCCCTCCCCCCAGGGCTGATTGCCCCTCCGCCTGTGGTGCACGGCAGCACAGAGGGACAAGTTGGTCAAGACTATGTTTCTTCCGAGCTCGCCCTCCCGTGCGCCAGGTCGGGATGGACACTCCCCCAGGGGACGCCGGCGCTACGGCGTTGGGCGCCCCAGGGGGGCGATTCGTCGGGGGGGGGGGGGGGGCACTGGCAGTCCCATAGAGAGCAGAGTGGCCTAGCGGCCGTGGTGCACGGGCCCCGGTCATCCTGGGCCTTGCGCACTACGCGCCGCGTGCTGTGCACTATCGTTGTTGCCTGTCGTGCACTGTGTGCCATGCTCTGTGCTCGTTGGTGCCGCGCACTGTGCGGTGCCGTCGGTGCGGTGCGTGCTGCACCCTGTGGTGCACTGTGTGCTGCATCCTGTGGTGCACTGTGTGCCGTGCTCTGTGCTAGCAGTGCATGCACACTGTCGTGGTGCTGTGCGCTGCACACTGTGCTGCTAGTGCACCCTGGTGTTGTGCCCTGTCCGCTGTTCCCTGTGCCCCTGCACCCACCCCTGCCTAAACTGCCTGCCCTGCCTGCGCTGTGGGGAGGGGGGGGGGGGGGGGTTCGGGATCGCAATGGGAGCGGGGTTGCCCGCCCCCCTGTGCCAGCAGGGTAGCCGAAATGTTGCAGAAAACATCGTGCAGCCCCGGGGCGGCTATCCCTTGTGGGGAAGGGGGGGGGGGGGTCATTTGTTGCTGCCGGGCCCGGCAGGCTCGCTCTGCGCGCACGTCGGGACGCGGGCACCACGTAGCGGTCGGGCGAGGGCGCCTACTGGGCCAGCCGCCACGGCTCCAGCCTCCGGGCGTGCTATGAGGGCCTCTTTGGCACCAGCAGCTGTGGACGCTGGTCTGGTCCGCCCCAGCCATGCCGAGAGCGCGCTTGCCCCTGCTTGGCGGGCCGCCGGTGCCGGCACTTGCCGGCCTGGGCCCCGTCGCTGCGGGGGGGGGGGGGGGGGTGCTTGTCCCGGCGCCCTGTGTCCCTCGTGCCCCGCGCGGCAGCACCGGTTGATTCCCCAGCCCAGCTGCAGGCAGCGGCGGCACAAGGGGCGAAGGCGCGGGGGGCGTGTTCGTCACGGGGTCAGAGGGGCCTCCCCTCGCGTCGCCAGCTGCAGAGCGGGGGGCGGGGGGGGGGGGGGGAGAGCATGTCCGCTATGGACTTGGTGGCCTTCGGCTGCGGCCGCCTGCGTCCCCGGGGTGGGGATCGATGCCGCGGTACGGCGCGGCTACTTAGGGCCGCCGAGACGCGGCCAAAAACATCTGGGAGCGATGCCGGAGGCTCAGCCGTCGGCGGGGGGGAGGGGGGGTTGCTCTGCTGGTGGGGAGCCTTGTGGCGCCGGTGGTGCCCTCGGCGGGCAAGTCTCTGGATGGGCACTCGCTGGCGCCGGCCCGGAGCTGCCTCCGGCGGTTGTTGGGGGGGAGAACGGGTCAGCAACCCCCCCTCCCGGTTGCGCTCGCCCCACACTCACTACCCTCCCCTGGTCAGCCGGGAGGTCAGGTTTGGGGAGCTTCGGGGGTCTGTAGTCCTCGGGGCCCAGGGCCGAGGGGGGGCGAGCCCCCAGCGTCTTGGGGGGGGGGGGCGTGCACCGGCGAGACGCCAGGGAGCCCGAGACTGGGAGGGCTTGGGAGGCGGGGCGGGCCCAGCCAAGCCAGGAGGATAGCGCCGCTGCCCCGGCGCGCCGGTCCTAAGGCACGAGCACTTGGCGGCCCAATGCGACCCGGGGCGGGCCCTAGCTTTGGGCAATGCGGGCCCGCCGCGGGGTCGGCATGCCCCTTGTGTCCATCTGGGCAGCAGCAGCTGATGCCCTAGCCCAAGCTTCTGCACGTGGGGCACGATGGTGCCCCATGCTCCAAGCAGAGCGCGCCCTGAGTGCTGCTGCCCGCTCTCGGCGGGCGGCTGCGCTGCGGAGCCGCGAGCGGAACGCTCTTGGGCGGCGCCGCGGGGGTGTCTTGGCATATGGCGGCCCCCCCTCAAGGGGGCGGGGGTAGTAGTCCATGAGAAAACGGTCGCCCAGTGGCGGCCGCATGCGGGCCGGCGCCCGCAGGCGCCGAAGCCACGTGTCCCGGCAGTGAGTCGCCAGGCGCATAAGCTGCAGCATAACCTCGTGGCGTGCCGCGAAAAACGGACGGGCTGACAGGCCAACGCACACGCGGCCTCCCAGGGGGAGGAGGGAGCAACACCGCCCCAAGGGGGCCCCGCTTAGCAGTGTGCCCGCCACTACGTGGCGCTCGACCAGCCCTCCCGCCTTGCACAGGATTTGGGCCCGTTCCCCGAGTGGCAGGCGCGTACGCCGCAGACGGTGATCCGGGGAGGCCGGGAGCGTGAAAAACACACAAAGAGGGTCTAAAATATGCTTTACATAGGATATTTCATCATTGTGAGCAATCACAATATCAAAAATATTTTTCGCAAAATTCTATTGCCTTCGGCAAGTCCACCTCGCAGAGAATCTACCCCAAGTAACACACATCCAAAATAGGGTAAAAACTACATAAATACGGGCTAAAACATGCTTTAAGGATCTTGGATAGTCATTTTAGGTGATCAGAATATCAAAAAAATAAGTTTCGGAAACTTCGATTTTTGAGCTAACCAAGGTGAAAAACTGCTGCTCGTGTACCAATCCCTTGGGAGACACCCCCCCCCCCCCCGCCGCGCGGCACCCAATACCCAAATAAGGTGAAAAACACCTAAATACGGCCTAAAACATGCGTTACATACCTTGGATGGTGATATTGTGTGGTCACAATATCAAAAAAATAAGTTTCGGAAACTTCGATTTTTGAGCTGTCCAAGGTGAAAAACTGCATAAGCAGGTTGTGTACCAATCCCTTGGGAGACCCCCCCCCCCTCCCGGCAGCCAATAACCAAATAAGGTGAAAAGCACGTAAACATGGCCTAAAAAATGCTTTACATACCTTGGATGGTCATTTTAGGTGATCAGAATATCAAAAAAAAATAAGTTCCGAAAACTTCGATTTTTGAGCTGCCCAAGGTGAAAAACTTAGTAAGTAGGTTGTGCACCGGCCCATCCACTCATGTAAGCCATTAGTGGTGGAAACAGTCATTTCGCATTTTTGGCACGGGGTTTGACCAGCCCTAAGCAAGGCTAGAGACTGCAAAAAACATCCTTTCGTATCCTAGTACGCATATACCGTCACAACATCCCCCCTCACACCCCTCAGAGTGGGTACCATGGGGTCACTGAGGTCGCCAAAACTGCCGACATAGCAAAAATGGCTCAAAAGTGCATAAACTGCATCAGCGCTCGTCCCACTCCGCCCCATACAAACCCCAAGGAGTTGGGACCCGGAAACACTTTTTCGGCTCAAAACAAAAAAAACATTCAAAAGATTCATGATTTTCGACCCAAAAAAAGGGGGGGTCCTTTTTTGACCCCCACCCCACCCCCCCACCCTACCCCCCGCACCTCCCGCTAAACCTCAAAAAAGTGGGTTTCAAGTGGGGGGGTCTAGAGGGGTCCGGACCAAAAACTCATTGGGGGGTGCGTTTATTGGTCAAAATAATGATTTTACAAGGGGTTAAACAAACGATTCAACCCCCTCGGGATAGGGTATGTGAATAGGCCCTAAAAGGCCCAAAATGGGGGGGCATGTGGCGGTTTCCCCTATTTATGCCTGCCTGGCTTTGATCTAATAACCTCTGCGACGTGATTTTCCATTTTTGACCTGTAGGGGGTGGAAAACTGCTTACGCAATTTGTGCACACACCAAATGCCATTGAACCACCTACAAACAGCAATTTTGAAGCTTTTGGGGGGCCTATGGCTCGGGCTAGGTGGGCCTAGTGGCCACTACGGGGGTCCCCATGGGCGCTCAAGTACCCGTATTGTCACCAAATGATCACCCGAACCCATCCTAGGGGCAACAGAAGGGGTTCGGAAAAAGTGGAACTGTGAAAAACTTTCAAGTGTCACTAAACAGCCTACGCAACAGCAAATTTTGGGGCTTTCAGAGGGCCCATGGCACGGGCTACATAAGCCTAGCGGCCACTACGTGGGTCGCCATGGGTGCTCAAGTACCCGTATTGTCACCAAATGATCACCCAAACCCATCCTAAGGGCAACGGAAGGGTTTCATGGAAAATCGAATTTCAAAAAACTTTCACGTGCCACTAAACAACCTCTCCAGTGTGAAAACGGCTAAGTCCTCACTGGCAAGGGGCCATATGCGGGGGGCCGACTGGGGGTACCCGGAGTTGGGACCCGGGACCCCCGCCATGGATTAGGGGGTCCATATACAAGAAAAAAGTTCTACGAGACACACACGGCGGTCACAATACGCAAAGAAGTTTTGACCCCCCCCCCACCCCCCCCCCCCCCCCCAAAAGGGGTACCCAAGTGCGGTGGGGGTACGGGTGTCAAAATCAAAAAAATCATTGGGGGATCATTTTTGGTCCTAAAATGATGATTTTACAAGGGGTTAGACGTCAGAAATCATACATTGGGGTATGCTACACGAACGACCCCAAAAAAGGGGGGTATACGATGCTCGCGCCTGCGCTTGATCTAACAACCTCTCTTCGAGGTGATTTCGTTTTTTCCCACTGTGGTCACTGTGGTCTGGAGGGGGGGGGGGGGGGGCTCGCAGGGGGGGGGGTACCCCCCGTCCTCCTTGCGGGAAAACAATTCAGCACAGTTCTGGGGGGGAGGTACTGGGCACGCCCACTGACCACTGGACCACGTGGCTGTACGTCGTAGAATGCTGCGCCGAAGGCCCCTGGGTGCATGAACGGGCTGTCGCTGCCCTCGTGGGGGGGGGGGGGGGCGGGCCGATGGGGGACATACTGTGATTGCCTCCCACTTCGTTTGCATTGGATGGGACGAATCTTGTCAGCCACGCCCGCGTAGTGCAGGTTTTGCTTCTTGTAGACTGTGGTTTCCGCTCATCGTACGCCGACTGCCGCTCACTGCACAGCGCGGGAAATCATAGAGGTTGAGGTGAGGGTTGGCCAGCACATGCCGTTGTGCCGTCCGAACTCCAGGACCCCCACACGGGCGCCCCACAGCACGCAGACTTACCAGGACAACGACCGACCTCTGCCACACCATGTTCACGCATGGAAGCGGGACCGCCACACAGCCGGCGTGCGAGGCACGCACCGTATGACGGGCACGCTTCAGACAAGGGTGTACGCCGTGCAGAGGGCACACGGCATACATCACATGGGACTCCTGCCAGGGGGATGCGTCCAGTCTCAGGAAGGGCGTGTCTTGTCCAAAACAGCCCCCCCCCGCCCTCCTCTTACCTAATACCGAGGCCTCGATGCCTGACGCTAAGTAGATGAGGTCAGATGCTGGAGACATTGTCCTGCCCCCAACTGTCGGGATTGTGGACGCTATGGATGACATAATTGTAAAAAAGAAAAATGGCACGTCATACATGGGGCACATGTGACACATGGAGCATAGCGCATCACACATCACACATCACACATCGCAGCGGCTTGTGCACTCACACACATGAAGTGGTTCCAAGAAACATGTGGCACCAGCTCAGGTGTCTCATTCTCGAAATTGCGTGAAGAAGAATGAGAGGGGGGAGGGGGGCAGGGGGGGGGGGCTGGGGTATCCGCCCAACCGTGCGCCGCATTGTGCCTCTCCCTCATATTATCTACACCATAATAATGCTCGCTATCACATCCTGTCCCATTCCAAGACAAAGCCGAACGCATTTTGCTGCCACTACTCATTGCTCCCGCACCTCCCGCACTATGCCCCACAGGCCTTCCAGGCTGTGCCTCCACATTCCTGTGGGGAATCGCTGCACTGTGCCTTTCTTTGGGGGAGTATCCGCACCGTGCGTGCACCGTGCGCACACCGTGTCAGGTATGTGAACAACTTCTCCAGGAGATGGTCTACCGGGAGAGGAGTTGTAGATGGTACCTGGTGGGCTCTGAGGCGTTACCATTCCCCCTGATTGGCTCTGGATGAAATCGGCCGAAAGGGTCTACGGAACAACCCCAGTACCCACACCATGCGCGCACCGTGCCTGATGCTCCCCCTTTACAAACCTACTTCTCCAAGCAAGCCCCCAAAGAGCCCCCTTCCCAAACACTGCTCCCAAACCAACCAGCCACTGAATGGCCCAGCCGTACAGTACTGCTCCACACCTTCCCTGGGGCCAAGACAACATGCAGAGAACAGGCAATTTCTGCGCCACTTGTGCAGGGGTGTGTGTTTCACTCCAAGAAGTCACCCTAGTCCAAAGCATAGTGGGATGCAGTCAGGGAGCGTCAAATCCAATTGCGGAAAACTGCGGGGAAATTGCAGCGCAGTACCCAAACGTCCCGAAGCCTCAGGGAGCAACACTTCTGCACAGGGGACACACAGGGCACCAACAAGCACGCAAAGTGGACAAGCAAAACTATGTACCTCAATGAGAAGCTGCCACCACCATCATACCATTAGGCACCATACTATTTCAGTGCACACAGCTGGGCACCCAAATCTTTGGTTATGGGTGCTTGTCGTTTATCGAAACCTTGTGGGTGCAGAATGCCTTGCCTACTGGCCCGCCCAGACGGCCAAACAGTTCCACTGCGCACACACTAAGCTCTGTGCGATTCCCTAATCCCTTGCCGTTCTGTTCCCTGCCCACTGCGCCAGGGCAAGTCATGTGCCTTGTCCCTCTCCTCCAACGCCAATGTGACTTCTTTTTGCCACTGTCATGGGGGTTTGAACTTGGCCACGGTGCCAGGGCTTTTAGGACACACGTGAGGCCCCGGTGTCAAGGGTTCAGGGGGATGCATGCGTGGCCTTGCTTGTCCTCATCTGCGGCCCGACCATTTGAACCCCCTGGTTGAGACCCTCTGGTTTTCTTGGTCCGGGCTGAGATGAAGTGGCGTAGCCTGCTCACTGTCAATGGGCTCAAGGTCCAGCGGTGTCCAGTTCTATGCTGACCACAAATGACTGCGGTACCGGATCTGACATGCAGTGAGGATCAGCTGAGTCTGAAACTAGGTTATGCGGTGGGAGACTGCCACGCCCGTAGGCTTCCTAGTGTGCACGAGGCACAAACACTGAAGGCTGAAAAGGACAGCGGAGTATAAAGTATAGTTGAGGGGAACTTGAACCTCCTGGCTAAAACCCTCCTTGTCTGACTTCGCTAGGGTGCCCCTTGCAACCTGCTCCTTATAAACGAGGCCTGTTCACATCACACAGAGGGCATTGAGCACAAAGCACACGTCATACAGAGGGGATACATCACACATGGGGACATACATCACATTGGGGCACGCATCATACAAATGAAAAGTTTTGACTGTTTTGTACAACCTACACCAGGTCTACCTGATCTGGTTCAGGCTGCGCAATGCATTGCTTTGAGTGCTTGGCTGAAAACGCAGCAGAGAAGCAAAACCCACCAAACTCCTGGACAAAATTATCACCCCCCGAAATAATTTCCTCCTCTCAGTGAAATGGCCATAAACTGCTACAAACACATCGCCAAACTTAGTCTCTATCCATAACCCAGAGCCCAGGAGGCCCGGTAATTACACTTTCGGGGCGATTCAGGGTCCAACAATGTTCAGCAATGGCAGGAAAAAGTGCAGGTCACCACTGCCCTTCATGTGGCAGCTTCCTGCCGGGCCCACCATTGCTTCAACTCCAGTCCAATGCAGGATTGCGGAGGAGGGAGGGTGGTCAACAGCCATGCAGATTGCGGCAGATTATCCTCAGAATTTGTCATCAACAGTTCACCGAATGGGACCGTCTCTTTCCGGGTGCCGGGCCTGTGTTCCGTGGCACTGATTCAAAACGGAAAAATAACCCTGATTCATGGCGTCCGATTGATTGACAGGGCCCCCTACTGGACCACTCAAGCGCCACAAGACATTCCACACCCACACACAACGTCCTATCCCCCAAAGCAGATCCCCAAAACAGAAACTAGCGCAACACACGGCATGCACAACCAGCCCCTCCCCCAGCAACACAAAACAGGGCAGAAGGGTCTCGTCGTCATTATCATCAGAAAGAAAACCAGAGCCCAAACAACAAATGCCGCATTTTCAGGTGAGTATGCTCTGCAAACTTCGTACTCCAGCGCGACCGTGAGAACTATCATTGGGACAGTGGCACACTGAGTCAAAAGGATGGTAAATCTGACGTCTCTCTGTGTATTCGAAAAGTGCACGGTGTGAGTCTAGCGGGGGCATGCGGATATTACTCCCCATCAGACCCCAATCCGCCCAATTCGGAAACAGATATTGGAAATCAAAGAAAAAGAGTGAGTCGCACTCGATTACTAACAGATCAGCAATGCATTGCTGTCATGGGAATGCGGTGGGTGCCCACCAGCCCACGGTCCGTCTGATGAACCTTGCAGGACCAGAAAAGCCCCCCCCAAAAGCACACGTGCGTGTGATGGTTCCGACACACGAGGGAGAAGTTGGACAGCACAATCATCAACTGTTCAGGAGAATGGGATTCCACTTTTCTGTCCTCACTGCTCCACCGGCCAGAGAACGTGAGGCAATTGTTTCCTGAGGGGGGAGGGCGCCATAAAGGCTGGGATGGGGGGAGGGGGGCAGCAGGGGGAGTTAAATGGTCGGTGGTGCTGCTTCCTGTTCCTCACACTACCACACAGCCCAGGACAGCCAGAAAGCTCAAATTACATCTGCAACGATTGGTGGTCAACGAAGCGGTTCACGGCGGCTGGCGGTCAGCGCATGGCCGTCAACTAACGGCTTCTGACATCCGAGGGTCGGGTGTACACAGCGCACACGCTTGGCCCCCTTTCCCCCGTCGCTGTCGAAGAAAGACCGGTCTTCAATCTGCCCCCCAGGCCGTGCGTTCCAGGGCGGCGACTTGTGCTCCATGTGTCCAAACCGATGATGACGGCCCTGGAGGGTCAACAGTGTGCCAGCGCATCCACCAGAGAATTAGAGCGGGGGGGGGGGGGTGGATTGCGGTTAGGGAACGTCAAATCCCATGGTGGAAAATTGCGGGAGAATTGCGGGAAAATTGCGGGAAATTGAGGGAAATTGAGGGAAAACTGCGGTGCCACAACCAAACCTCCCAAAGCCTCAAGGAGCAACACTTCTGCACAGGGGACACAGGGCACCGACAAATTAGACGAACAAAAAGCAATTGCGGAAAAATTGCGCAAAATTGCGGGAAATTGCAGGAAACTGCGGGAAACTGCAAACAAAAAAACTGCGAAATTGCGAAAAATTGCGAAAAAATGCGGACCTCAATCCCCCCGCATGATCAAAACCGATGTGTTTTGGTTACGGTCAGGAAACCGGGTGATGGTCACGGTTATCAGGGGGGCGCGTCTTGTCAGCGCGCGTACAGTGTCCGATAGTCAGTTCGCTTTCGCATGACCACCCTGAACACCACCCGCCACCGGAGGAGCATACGTCCAGAAACAGAAACAGCAGATTTAGATGACAGCGCTCTAGCAGCTGCAGTGTGAAACATCGTTTGTTTCGACACGTTATCTGAGTTTTTGGACTGAGTAGGAGTCTGGGGCAGTCCTATGTCTGGGGACACAGTGGGTACCGCGGTCACCTTGGCCATTGGGGGAAACGGGTCCGAAATAGCCTACTTTTCACAGCGCGGGCACAGCGCACGGTGCGCCCCCCATGAGGGCGAAAGTGGAGACTACGTCTGTGCGCAAGAGGCACCAAAGTCGGGCGGTGCAGGTCGCACAGAGCCCAATCCGCCTCCACATCCAAACCGCTCTCGCTGATGCCGTGCCGTCGGCCATGGCCGGCTGTCGTTGGCCTGCGCCAGACAGGCCTGTCTTGGCCTATTTCGGGAACGGTGCCAAAGCGCTCACGTCACGTGTTGTGGTATCGCAGGGCCGGAACATACCACAGGAGCGTCGAAAAGGTGTGGGGGCGGGGGGGGGGGGTTGGACGGGGGAAGTTCGCCACGTTTGCAAATCCCGAGGCTCAATTGCGACACGTGCGCCCTTGTAAATAGGATGTCGCAAGCACACCGCAGACGAACGGAAGCGTGGAGAAGTGCTCATCGTGCTGTGCTTGAGAAACGGGCTCAGAGATGGTGTCAAACAAACGTACATTACCTCCAACACTTCAACTCCTGCAACAATTGGGCCACCAGCAATTTGCAGCACCACATCCTGTGCCTTGGTGCGAAAAACGGGTGGTGCATGCCGCACTGCCAGCAACCCGGGTGAAGAAGGCAAAATTTCCCACGACATTGTCCCTCCGCCCGTACTGAGAAACATGCAAATGCCCCGACAATGGGGTCGTTGGATGACTATTGCACGCCTCTTGCCTTTTGGCGCGCGCCAGACCTCTTGACACGCATCCCGACCAGACCCAAGAAATGTCCTCCAGTCCTCCAGTGGCGATGCAAAACCAGACGGAGTCGTCCGATGCCTCTCTTACAGTGCCTTCACGGCGGTCCTCCAATCGCCGTCAACGATTCCCCGACTGCCGTTGGGCTGGGCATCGGGCGTCCTGCAGCCAACGATTGCCCTCTAACCGCCGTCCGGTGCCCCTCCCAGCCCCCGCCCCGCGTCCGCCGCACGGAGCAAAGGCCGGTGGCGCCTCCCGCTACCCCGCGGTCGGGGCCGCCCCGTCCTCCAGCCACGGAGTGAAGGGCCCGTGCTCGTTCCACTTGTGCTCCATCAAGAACCCGTCGGTCGTCTTCCAGAACTTCTGGTTGTTGTACACGGGCAGGCCCTGCGACCAGACCTGGAGCAGGAGCAGAAGATGGATGGGGGGGGGGGGGGTTGGCACAAGGCCTCGGTATCTGATTGTTTGCCTTTGACATATAGTGACAGTCTTGGAGGGCTCGTTCTACCCCCTTCCCCCCCCACCCCCGGGGCGCCCAGCCTATGCCCAGCCACTGTCTCCCTGACGCCAAGTGCCAGCTTCAACGGCATTTGTAACCGACAGTAACCGCCCCCAACCGCTTTGGCAACCTCGTCCAACCGCCTATCTAACTGCTTCTGGGGCCGCCTTTATCACGGAGAGGGCCAGCGGGGATGGAGTGGGGGTGTGAAGGGGACGGAGGGCGAAAGTGGGGGGGAGGAAGAGGGAGGAGGGCGACGCCTGGGGCTGCCAGTGCCGCATCTGCGCCGCTCCAGGGTGTGGAGCGGGGCCAGCACCCATTGACCAAGGGGAAGGGGGCAGAGAGGGGGGTCTGCCATAAAGGCAGAGTGAAGGCAGAGAGGGGGGATGGTGTTGGGAGTTGGGCACAAGGGTGGGGGGGAGGGGGGGGGGAGGGGCGGCAGAATGGGGTATGAACGCACTGCAACAAAGTGCAACGAGTTTGTCACAGACCCGGGGGGGGCAGCTGGAACCAGTCCCGATGCGACCCACCCACCCCCCAGCTATCTGTCAAAGACTCGGGGGGGGGGGGAGCTATTGGCGGTAGGGCGGGGGGGGGGAAGGGCGCTGGGGGGGGGGGGCATTATTGGCGGCTTTGGTTTTGGTTTTGGTTTTGGTTTTGGTTTTGGAGGCCAATCTTAAGGCTCACAGGACGCGTGGGATGGAGCACAATGGCGTCCCCGACAACACTGCATATCAGCCAGCCATGCTATGTGATGGGGGCCTCGACAGACCCTCACGTTGCGCCCTCCGCGTCCCCAGGCCGGGCGGCTGAGCCAGGCCCGTGACCTGGTCGGGCGCTCCAGATGCGTGGTCGCCAGCCTCCACCGCGCTGCCTCTCGCCCCTGCCCACTTTCTTGAGGGGCTGCAGCACGTGGGCGGCAGCTCACTGCAGCCAACCCTGGTTACCAATCGAGGGGCTATGGGGTGCTGCACTGGCAGCCCTCCTACTGCAGCTGCCGCGGCCACAGCCATTGTGCCAATGCGGTTGCAGCAACCATCCCGCTGCTGTTGTCAAGCAGCTGCATTTCGTTTTTCTGCTGCTTTTGCGTTGCAGGCACAGCAACCGCTCTGCTGCAGCAGCATGTGGGCTGCAGCTCACTACAGCCAACCCCTGCCTGGTTACCAATACAAGGGCTATGGGGGTGCTACACCAGCAACCTTCTTGCCGCAGCTGTAGCCATCGTGCTGCTATGGTTATGGCAGCTTTCTTGCTGCAATTGTCATGCAGCAACATTCCAGCTGCTGCTTTCGTGCTGCAAGCGTGGCAGCCGCTTTGCTGCTGCTGCATGTGGGCTGCAGCTCTCTGCAGCCAACCCCCACCCCGTTACCAATGCAAGGGCTCTGGGGGCGCTGCACAAGCAGCCTTCCTGCGACAGCTGCAGCTATCGTGCTGCAGTAGCCGCGGCAGTATTCCGGCTACAGCTGTCATGCACTAGCCTTTCAGCTGCTGCTTTCACGCTGAAAGCACAGTAGCCCTTTTGTTGCTGCAGCCAACCCCCGCCCCGTTACCAATTGAGGGGCTATGGGGATTTTACACCAGCAGCCTTCCTACCGCAGTTGCCGCAGCCGCAATTGTTGTGCTGTAGTGGTTGCAACAGTTGTCATGCTGCAGCTGTCATGCAGCAGTATTTCAGCTGTTGTTTGCGTCGCTGCTACTTTGTTGTAGCAGCATGTGGGCTGCGGCATGCTAAGGCCGGGGGGGGGGGGGGGGTGCACCAGCAGCCTTCTTGCTGCAGCCACTGTAGCTGCAGTTGATGTGCTACACGGCTATAGCAGCTGCACCAGCAGCCTTATGGCTGCAGCTGCTGCAGTTGGGACTGTTGCGTCGCTGTGGTTGCGGCAACTTTCTTGTTGTTGCTTGCATGCAGTAGTATTTCAGCTGCTGCTTTCACGCTGCAAGCGCAGTAGCAGCTTTCCTATTGCAGTCTCCGCTTTCCTATTGCAGCTTGTGGGCGGTAGCTCGGTGAAGCATACCCCCACCCCGATAGCAACCTAGGGGCTATGGGGGTGCTACACTAGCAGCCTTCTCGCTGCATGCTGCAGTTGCTGCAACAACCGTCGTGCTGCGGAAGCTGCCGCACCTTCCTGCTGTAGCAGCAGCAAGCAAGCTGCTATTGTCACGCTGCAAGTGCAGTGGCTACTGTTGTGTTTAAGCCTACGGGCTGCAACTCATTGCAGCCAACCTGGTTGCTGTCATGCAACGGCGGCATGCATCATGCAGTGGCATGTCAGCTACCGCCGCTGTTCTGTTGCCACAAAAACTGCTTTGCCACTGCTACTTGCGTGCTAGAGAGGGATGACGTGACGGCCGGCGATGTGGGTGTACAACAAGGCCAATGCATCGCCAGTCTTCTGGTGTCGGTGGACCTGTTTGCCTTGCCCCACTCCGCCTTGCACCACTCCTCTATGCCCCGCGCCACTGTGCTTTGCCTTGCTCCTCTACGCTCCGCCCCACGCTGCCCCGCTCCGCTCTGCTTTGCCATGCCCTGTCGCTCCACCCCACCCAGCCCCGCTCCGCTCTGCCCCGCCCTGTTTGCCCTAGGTTAAGGCTAGTGCCCTCCTTGCCACCGGAGGAGGAAGGGGGTGTGTCTTCCGCGCCATATGAGGGGATTCAGGTAAGAGGCTTCCTCACCAGCGGAAGGGGAGCCTTAGCACAGAGCGGAGGGACCGATTCCCCTCACCTATGCTCACTAGCACAGGGTGGAGGGACAGCCCCCCACCCCCTTGCGTGCTTCAGCACAATGCAGGGGGTCTCGGTCCCCACCCCTGTGCACTTCATCATCGGGTGGAGAGACAGGTGCCCCTCCCCTGTGCATCAGCACAAGGCTGAGGGACTGGGTCACAACCCCTTCCCTCCGCTCAAGGCACCATGCAGGGGGCACCTGGCCACCTGGTCACCTGCGGTGCACCCATGGGGCATCACAAGAGGGGAGGGAAGAGAGCAGGGGCGGCGGGGGGCACAGCGTTTTTGGCAGGAGGGCGGGGTAGTAGCGGTAGGGCGGGTGGGGGGGGGGGGTTATTGGGGGGTGCGCCGCGGGGGGGGGGGGTGTTATTGAGGGGGGTGGGGGTCGCATACAAGGACCAGGCCCAGCTTCCCCCCCAGGGGTCACGGACTGTAACAGAACTGGGGATGCAGCAGGAGGGGGTTCGCCGACCTTAATGGACTTCTTTTCGTCGTGCACCACGTGATTGAACGCCGGCCAGAAACAGATGGCTGGCGCCAGCCCCGTGCACGTAGCGGCGGACACGTTTAGGCGGCAGAGGACCTCGCAGAGGGTGCGCCGCAGCACCTGCACCACGTTGGCCGTGAACCCGGCCACCAGCACCGGGTCATAGACGAAGGCGGTCTTGCCATCCAGGGGGCGCTGGTAGCAGCAGTCGTAGCCGCGCTCCAGCACGGGGGTGTAGTGGAGGGGGAGGGTTCGACCCCCTGTGAACACCGAAATCTTGTTGAGGAACTTGAAGTGCCGGCTCTGCTTCACGAAGTCGCACGGGTTCGAATCCTTTCGATTGATGGCCACGAGGCGCTCGATGATGACCGCGTACATCAGGGGCGACCGCTCCAGATACGCGTAGAACAGGAACCACTGAAGCTCCGACGCGGAGCAGCCGCGGCAAAAGTCGTCCCGCCTGACGTCCACGAGCTTCACCGACGCCTTGTCGAAGTCCCCAGCCTCTTTCCGCTGCGTCAGCGTGCCCTCGTGGAAGATCACGAGCGCGCCCCACTTCGGCGGGACGGTGATGTTCCAGTCCCAATCCGCCGGGGCATACGTCAGCATGACGCAGTGCGCGGGCGCACTCCACTTGGGGCTGCTCCACTCGACCAGCGCCGGGCGCGCCTGCCGCGCGGCGTCCTCCAGCAGCCGCGAGCAGTTGCCGCAGGCGGCCGCGGGCTCCTGGAGCGCGAAGCTGTTCGCGAAGTGCGGCCGGGGCGGCGCGCGCGGCCCCTGCAGCCACCGGTCCGTGGACTTGTGGAGGTTGACCATCGCGGGCCCGGACTGCCCTTGCTTGAAGATGCGGCGCAGCTGCGGGTCCTTGATGAGCGGCAGGCCGGTGTAGATCCGGAAGTCGCTGCCGGGGATCACACGGGAGTGCAGCACGTGGTTCATGACGGCCATATCGCAGTCCTTGGCCTTGGGGTTGGGGCTCACGACCGTCAGCACCTCGTACACGATGTGCTGCAGTAGGAACTGCAGCGCCTTCAGCTTCCCCGCCACCACCTGAACAGCGAAGGGCCTGCCGTGCACCCGGAGGGCGAATCGCCATGCTACTCTCATTAGGGCCCATACGAAGCAGAGCTGGCCTAATACACGATCTAATATGTGTCGGATCCAATGCATATTAGATCTACTGCGTATTACATTCCATAAACATTAGATCTAACACGAACTAGATCCAATACATAATAGATACGCGTCAGATCTAATACGAATTAGATCCAACAAACATTAGATCTAATACCAATTAGATCCAATACATGATAGATACGCGTTAGATCTAATACGAATTAGATCCGATACACATTAGATATGCATAAGATCTAATACACATTAGATCCAATACGCATTAGATGTACTATGCAATACTACTAATGCATATTAGTTAATATGTATTTGATCGCATGAGGCGAGTCCTCCCGCTAAGAGAACATGTGGTGTAGTAGTACGATTCCTGGGTGCTTTACCCTCAATCTGTTGCTCACATATCTCAGTGGTCTGGGGCCAAGCCTCAACATTTCGCAGGGGAAATATTCAAAGTGTTTCCGCGCGGCGAAATCTTCCCCACGATATTTTCCACCCCAGACATTGTTCCTTTCCCTGTATAAGCCAAACACCTAAATGCCCCGTCAAACATGCCAGAACAGCCCCCTCAAACAGAGAACATCCCCCTCCCAAATTCAATTGCCTTCGGCAGTGCACCTCGAAGAGAGGCTGACGTTCAGCCAATCAGTCGGTTAGTCAGGCAAGCAGTCAGTCAGACAGTCAGTTGGGCAAGCGGGCAGGCAGACAGAAACCCACAGTTTGGGTTTTTTCAGTGGCAGACTCGGTTTCAAGCAGTGGGAAGAATTTGCTATTGTCAGAACAAGCAACGGTTGAATGGTAATGGATCCAACTGCGAACGGGTAGGTCGGCGGTTCGAAACCCGGTTGATCGACCGTTGGCGGTCTGACCTGTCAGCTCTGCCCAATCTGACCCTCGTTCAAACCCTTCTGAGCACAAACTTTTGACACCCCCCCCCCAAAAAAAGTGATATCCAGTTTCAGGGGATAGAGGTCTCAGAATCAAGAAATCCATTGGGGTATTGTCTTATTGGGCAAAATAATGATTTTACAAGGGGTTGGACATCAAATATCATGCCTTGGGGTATGCTACGCGAATGACCCAAAAAAGGGGGGTATACGACGCCCGCGCCTGCGCTTGACCTAACAACCTCCCTTCGAGGTGATTTGTGCAAGTGCTTGGTGACAGCGGTCACCCCTCATGGATGTGTCCAGTCCTGTGGTTATGACCGTGATGTACACGCTGAATCGCTCTGGCTACACACAGTTGCGCACACTTGGCTGTGGAAGCCACACACACTGATACACGATTCAAATGGGGTGGTACAACGTGCGCAAGGAGTCGGCCTTTGGACCCTGGAAATTTTGGAGGGGTTTTCCTCCAAAGGAAAAAATGGTTTGGTGTTGTACAAATGAACACCATCATCGCACGCGACCGGCACTGAAGGGGCTTTCTGGGCAAAAACGGTCTGCGTACAGTTGCGCGTGGTTGGACAATGGATGCTGCACGGTTGCACACGCATATGGCACATTCCCCTGCACGGTTACGCGCGCTTAGGCTTAACCCTTGCGCACGGTAATAACCACCGGACTAAATGCGTCCCCATGGGGCACGATGGAGGTAGTGGCCAAAAACAGGAACCGCAACACTGACAGCAGCAGCAACAGCAGCAAAAACAACAACAGAAACAACAACAGCAGCAGCAGCAACAACAACGGCTACCGAGAGCACGGCCACTACAGCAACAACGACAACATTTATGACAACTCCAGTCCGGTGCCTGGCCTACCCCGCCCGATGGACGAAGTAAATATTTGGGGACGGGGATGAGCGCAGCAATGGTTATGGGGCCGGCGATATGGCAAAGGGGACGTGGGTGGGGGGGGACGGGAATGGGGAGGGAACCACCGATGGCATGGTTGGTGGGGGCACACATGTTCCATCGTTTTCTCCAGGTGCATGTAGTCCATGTCCTGTGGCGCCGCCGCTTGTGCCTCTTGGGCCTCATTTGCAGGGGTTACAAGTAATAGTGTGTTCTTTGCAAGTGTTAGAGGTCTGTCGTGTTTCTCTCTCCCTCTCTCTCTCTCTCTCTCTCTCTCTGGAGGACGAAAACGGTCGCTTTCTCGAGCCCTTTAAGGTTCACCCCCCCCGACACCCAATGCCGCCCATACACCCCAGTGCCCCCGGCTAAAACCCAAATGCCCGCCCCCACACGTGGCCCACACACCCATGTGCCTCCCGACACCAAACCAGGACACTCCTGAGCCGGTCCAACAGTACTGCTCCGGGCCCCAAAGCCCGTTTACACATGTTCAACGAGTCGCAAGGCATGTCTGCCAACCCGCCCCCCCCTCACGCCCCACGGCACCCCTGTGACATACCCCGGCATTGTACGCAAAGGGTGACGTGCCAGAGGCCCATCCGTCGTAGCAGTTCTTGTACGGCAGCTCGATCTCCCCCAGCTCCGAGACCGGCATGTACTCACTGCCAAAGAAGAGGTCGTACTGCCCCCGCAGCCGGTCCATGAACGAGAATGGCTCCTCCCGGAACGACACGTCCCGGCCGTCCGTGAGGATCGTGTACTCGGCGCGGAAGTGGGGCACGGCCGCGGCGTACACCAGCCAACGCCAGTCCAGCAGCGTGAGGGTGCAGGGCGACGACGGGCAGCAGGACTCCAAATCCAAGTGCCAGACTTGGATGTGCTCTGTGGCGAACATCTCTCGAACGGTGGAGTTCATCCACCCTGCGGGACAGGGGCAGGGATGTGCTGATCCACGGAGGGGGGGTGATCTTGCGGACCCCCCCCCCCCCAGCCAAACCACCCACAGACCCAAATACCAAAAAATTTTCTCTGGGGAAAAATGAAGTTTTGAATAGAGAGCCCACAATGAGAGGCCAATCTTAGGTACACACACTTTTTTGTCCTCATACCCACCCACCCATCCCCCCCCCCCCGTAGGCCGAACCTTAAGTACAACCCTGGACAGGGGACGTGTGGAGATGAGCGTCATGATTGCGCGCCCGCAGACTGTTGGCGCGCGCGACAAACCTGTTGCCGCACGCCCCCACAGGCGCAACTCCAGAAACACCCCAAAATAAATCACTTCGCGTGTGCAGCCGGCAGAACCCCCTGCCTGCGGCCGCACGTCATCACCCTCTGCAAACCGCCACCGCCTCACACAAGGAGCCCCGCCGCTGCGCTGCACTGCAAACCCACACCCCATGTGCCGTACGCCAACAGACGGTTGGCGCGCGCCAGTCCCGGGCTAGTTCCCCTTTGTACGCGTCCCCGCAGTTGGGGAGAGGGAGGAGTCCGCGGCCTCCCCCCCCCTCCCCTGTAATGTCTGTTGGCACATCACCCAGAGACCGCGGTGCCCCGGGCGTCTTTTCTGGGCTGTCCTGTGCTGTCCTGGACTGCCCTCTGTTGTTGTCCAGGGGGGGGGGGGGTCCAGCGGGGCTTTGGTACGACCCCCGGTTGTGTCCCTGTCCGCATTGGACGGCGCCTACTGGCCTCTCGCGACCTACCGCCGCCCTTGAACCCTCCGCAGGCGGCGGTGCCCATCGGCGTCTCACCGCCTTGTGCTATCCCGCCCCCTGCCTGGCCTATCCCGGGCGCCCCCTGCGGCCGTCAGCCGTCCCAATAAGTCCTTTGGGCGTAGGGCGGTAGTACCGCCGAAGGTGAGCTGGGGTTTTCGGGGCGGGGTCCTGCCCAACGTGGCCCCAGGTGTGGCTCGGAGGCCAATCCCACACCCCAGACCTTGGCTGGGACCCGCAGGGGGGACACCATTAGGCCCCACGGGCTGGTTCATCGAAGCCATTTTGAACCGGCGCCTGGCCTATTGGGGGGCGGGGACCCCTAACCTGGACCCCAACTGAGGTGAGCTAAGCGAAGGTGTAGGCGGAATCTTTGGTAGCCTCACCCTGTGCAACACTCAGAAAAGCGACTGGATGGCACCCCTCACAGGCATGACTTCAAAAGGGAGCGCGAAGGAGGGGCCAGGCAGATTGGTGCGCGAAAAACGCACCGCAAAAACGCACTGTCAGAGTGAGAACCTGCGGCACATCAGCTCCTCGGCCTGTGGAGCGCATGCGCACGGCACGGCATCGGGGGAGAGCCGCGCAATGCCCTGGATGAGGGGCATGACACCACGCATTACCGGCGTGGCCGCAGAGCTGGTCTGTGGGGGGCGGGGGCGGGGGCGGGGGGACCCAAGGGTCTGTGCACATAAAATGGGCGAAAGCATTTTTTGAATTTGCCCCTGGGGATTGAGTGGGACCCAGTGTTGCGGGGGAGGGGGGGGGGGGGCGGCTCCTGCTCAGAAAAATTGATTTCAAAGCAGGAGCCCAGTCCGCATGGCCCGCTCACAAAAGGAGGGGTGCTCCAGTCGGACCACCTCCCCCCATCTCTCCCACAACCCGTAAGCATTTCACGTAACAGCCACGGCACTGCACGACACCCAACCGGCCTTTGCGGAACACATCACCCCCCCCTCCAACACCCCTGCCCCCCCTCCCTCCTCTGTTCGGACCCGAAGGCCTGGAAGAAGAGGATTTGCACAAGAAACACCAATGAAAATGCAAAACCCTCAAACATCTCAGCCCCAGAAAATCCCACGGAAAGTTTCGGTGGTCCTTACGCATTGGAAGGGGGCTTCAGGGGAAGGGCGTGGGGGTGAGTTGGGCGGGGGGAAGGAAAGGAAGGGAGGGGGGATCGGCTCCTACGGTGCCCACCCAGACCGCAATTTCCACACTCAAACCCTGCTCGTCTCCACTGACCCCTGATCCGGGTTTCCCCGAGAGCTTCCTTGGGCGCAATGTTCGCCAGATCAAAAAAAAAAAAAAAAGAAAAAGAAATTCAAAGCTGTTGGTGTGCCATCATGGTATGCACACCGCTGTGTGCGTCAGCCTCCAGTATTGTCGTGCCTCCAGAGCATCCAGGCATAGGGCCAAGGGGATCCAGAGTTCCCTGTGTTTGATCCTGCTGGCACTTGATGCGGCAGGACAACGCAGTACTGCTCAGGGAGGCTGACTGCCTGCAGACATCCAGGGATGCTGAGGCTTGTAAACAGGACCCCTCCCTTTTGCTGGGCCTGTGGCCTTCAGACGGTCGGCTCCTCAGCAGACTTCGCAGAGCCGCAGCGGATAGACAGAGGAGATGGTTGGGATACCGTTTTCGAGGATGACGGCGTCCAGGCCCAAGTGCTTGAGGGACG
This sequence comes from Eutreptiella sp. 'Long Island Sound 2002', assembly GCA_964036045.1. NCBI lineage: Eukaryota > Euglenozoa > Euglenophyceae > Eutreptiales > Eutreptiaceae > Eutreptiella > Eutreptiella sp. 'Long Island Sound 2002'. The sequence goes on along the minus strand of OZ038401.1, from coordinate 20,508,422 downwards.
AGTGCCACCACTTCAGATAGTTCAGCTCGTCGCCGCGGGCCTTCTGCTTCTGCAGTTTGTCGGCGAACTTCGAGTGCTCTCCGACCTGAACAGAGGACAGGAGGGTCCAACAGAAACGGCCGCACCATTTCGCGAAGCAGCGACTGCTATCGGGTAGACCCCAACTTGACCATCAACTGCCAGAGGCTCCAGCAACCGCCGACCCGAGCGCTTCTTAATTCAATTACCAACTCTCCTTCGACTGACTGTTACCGGGTGCCCCGAAGGCGAGGAAGGGCGAGGGGTGAATCCGACCACCATCAGTATGTACAGCACCGATGCACCTCGCCCAGTGGTCAGTCAGGATCCTGGGCTGTGCACAGGGCAAAACAGCACAACCACAGCAGGATTCCCAAGGTACATGTGGACCTATGTCTAGGTCAGGTCGTGCGGGAACGCTTAGCTCACACCTCAACCCCCGAAGCTCTTCCGTTCCCGTGGAAATAGCACCATGACGTCCCGAGGAACGTCGGCGCCGGCGTGGCCAAGGGGCAGAAGCAGCCCTTGCGAGCAGAGGGACATCCGTCCCCCTCTCACCTCCCAAATTCAATGTTCCCCAGTGGCTTGGGACAATGTAGCCAATCCCCCCCGGAAAATTCGAACCAGTTCGTACACCCGGAAATACCTCCCGGCACACGTCCTCAGCCTTCACGGCAGACCTCCCGTCTTTTACACACAGCCGTTCCCATGGCAGTGACGTTTGGTGGTGCGGAGGTGGCGGGCCGGGGGGGCGCTTGCCCGCGTGATGAAGCCCCGCACTTGTCACCCGCCACCAATGCTCGGTTTACCAGCAGCCGCCATCGGTGATGTGAACAACCCAAGCGGTACACGGAACAGCTTCCCTTCGGTTTTCTCACCCCCTGCCGCCCCGGCACATTGTTCACTACGGTGCGTCGGCCTTAGGTATATCGCCACGTTCTCTTAACACACAGCTCCTGCCAGAGGCCACCCTTCGCCTGAAGGGCCTCAGCCCCGTCAGGCTGTTGCTCAAGGAGCCCCCCCCCCCCCCCCCTCCCGCCATTTGGGTTCCTGCCAACCCCCGCCGACCCCCCACTCACCCACATCAAAAAACTTTTCCTCCGGGAAATTGAAATTGGTAAAAGGGCCCGAAATTGGAGGCCGATTTCAGGTACACGAACCTTTTTTTTGTTGGCCTGAGACCCACCCAACCCCCGAGGGCTGTACGTATGCGCATGAACACGCGTATTTCCAGATGTGCATACGCGCATTCACGCGTATTTGCAAGGTAAACGGTAAACGTGTGTGTGCACAGTGCCAGTAAACTATGCACAGAGTCTACAAACTATGCACAGCGTTGACAGACCTACGTATGCCTCCGCATACGCGTAGGGGTATCTGCGCATGCGTGAATGCGCGTGTTCGTGCGACAGAAGGCCACACTTGCAGCAGAACACGCGTGCGAGCCACACCTTGAACCAGGTCGTTATCACGAGACGCCGTCCCCAACCGCTGCGGCGCGGTTCGATGACCGGGGGCCGCTCCCCCTGCACGACCCGCCGGCTCCGGTCCAGCATCATCTCTGCAGATACGCACCGGATGCTGCTGGCAGGCGATCCGGGGGCATCAGCACCGCCGGGAGCATGCGGCGCGGCTTTGGGAGGGTCCGTCGAGCGGCGCGGCGGCGGGCCTCCGGCACGCACTTCATCATGCGCGTTATCCGGAGGCAGAGCCCCCAACGGCAGGGGTTTGCTCTTCAGCGCATCGGGGCGCGGGTCGTGTCGATCGTGGCGATCGCGACGGGCGTTGACGGCGACGGCGGGAACCCGCGGTTTCCGTGTCACGCGCTCCGACAACTTCTCGGGGGTTGCCCGGGCGTCACCATCGGACGGCAGGAAGATTTTGGTGATGAGGTAAATCAGAAAGAGCTGCAGGACGATCCAGCAGGTGACGGTGGAGCAGCGCGGTCGCGCCTCGGGCCGCGGCGGTGCTGGAGACATTCGGGTTCATGAAACGAGAAGAGAGCGCTAAAGGCACGCTTCTGGGGGCCGCTGGACGGTCGGCATACGTCACGGGCAGACCGAGACGTCCATACCTCACCGATTAAAAAGAAATAAAAGCAAAGAGACAACTTCTGAGGTTGGGATGGAAACGTGCAAAACGTGTGGCGGTGGAGAGTAAAGAAAGCAGCTGCACACAACAAATATGTCACAGTAGTCTGTGCAGGAGTCGTATGAGACACAGCACACCGCAAATGCTCTCCAATGTGCGGCTTTGCTGCGCTTGTCTCGTCGTGATCAACCACGTATGATGCAGAGCTATACATGGCTGCCTAGGACTTGCATCCATGAGCCAAGTCCCGAGGGCAGGCGTCAAGGGCGGCCGCTCTGTGGCCACTTATTGCCAGGGGTGATGGAGCCAATACCCCGGAGGCATTCCGGCGTTACACCCCGGAACATGTGACATATGTCACGTGTGACATACTTCACGCACGTGACAAATGTCACGCTCAAGTGTGCCATATGTCACATGCCCGTGTGACATATGTCTGACATATGTCACGCAAACGTGTGACATATGTCACGCACAAGTGTGACATTTAACACGCAAGTGTGACATACGTCTGTGGCAAGCGACTGGGGTAGGGGGTAGGGGTCGTGCACCTAGTACCAGTTGTTTAAAACCCGGCACACAGGATCACCATAATCCATCCCTCACTCAGGGCCAAGGAGCATACATCAAATGCATCTGATATTCCAATTTCTTCAAATAATATCCCGTATCTTTGGCATGCCAGTTGAACTGTGCAGTGGCGACAAGCAGTGCTTTTGACCTTTGCTGCAACATGTGCCGCGACCCTGTGCTTGCCACGCACACTTACAGCAAAATTGTGGGAAATAGCCTTCGCTTACAGGGCCACAGTTGAATGCGCAGCATTTGAAAAATAGAATCATGGACAAACCAAACCACAGCAGGTCCCCATGAAGCCGCCCGAACCCTTCCAGGATTGAGCCATGGGCGTGGCTTCCCAAAGTGGGGC